>JAKOGI010000338.1:242500-385000 GCA_029747015.1 Carnegiea gigantea
CCGAACTCTTCACCCAAGTCCGACTCGGGGGAGAAGTATATGTTGTATTTTGTGTTCGGCTGTACGATTAGGCTTGGTTCCTGGGCTTATTTCCTGAGCTTTGGTATCCTTCCCCCTCCCCACCCGTTGTGATCCAGTGGTGACCCTTGCGATAAGAGTCTAATGAATTGGGCATCTATTTACACGCGTAAAAAAAGTTCTAATTAACTAAAAAGTGGGTTGGGGGGTGCTTTTAATCCCTATCATTGTTGCAATAAAAAGTAGTGAAGCTTGGCGTTCGCACGTGAGAATTATATCATGCTGAATTGAAAGATACATAAAATGTCCCTATAGAAGATCTTAGCTGATATTTTCTTTGTCTCCCCCCCCCCCCAATTCCAAATAGCAATGGATGGAACATACCTTATCCACTCTAATAATGAAAGGGTCGTATGCCCCAAAGTAATCTAATCTTTCAAGTCCCTTAGGATTATGGTGGCCCTTAAAATAAATTTCTAGGGCATTATGTTGTGATTAAGTAGTCGATCCAATCAATGATGATCTTAGCTGATATTTTCTTTGCCCCCCACCACCCGAAATTCAAAATAACGATGGATGGAACGTACCTTACCTACTCTAATAATGAAAGGGTCCTATGCCCCAAAGTAATCTAATCTTTCAATTCCCGTAGGGATTATGGTGACCCTTAAAATAAATTTTTAGGGCATTATGTTGTGATTAAGTAGTCGATCCAATCAATAACGATTGGCGTCAATTCATTTGTTATCCTCATTACTTATGGTAACACACATTTGGGGTTCGTCCCTTGGTGTTGCATTTTCTCTGCTTTGAGAAGGTTGGAGTGGATGAGGCCAACGACCCTCACGCCTGTGTATACCTCCCTGGTCTGCTAACTCATAAAATTTCTTTAAGAGGAGGCTTAGTAGATGACTCAACTTTCTTCGTAAAAAAACAAAAAGTTCAATCAATAAGTTAAATGCATAAAATTTCTATAAAATTAGAATCTTAATCATTCTTCTTAATAAAAAAATTGTGATAGTCATATATATGATAACTAACGTATTTATAATCATGAATACGATATCATACTATATGTGTCAACTAGTTCATCGTAAATTCTCAATGAGCTTATCTGACCATAATGCTTTCATAAGACGGTTTGACTTATGAAGCATAGACGATATATCATATGATTATATCTGTATAGTATGCGGTGATTGTGGATATCTCTCCTCTAATTATAACTTCTATTAGGATCAAAATATCTTCACATAATAACGAAGATGAAGCCAAACATAATTGGCCATCTTGAGCCAATCACGGAGACATTAAGCAAAACTCAAATTCATCATATTACTTTTTGAAAAATTTGGCCAACCACTTCTTGGCAAGATATATTAATCATTAATTAATCATTAATCATAAGTCCAGGTCAACGTTAAATCATAACCCTGAAATTTTTGTCTGCGAGTCATTAACTCACAACACTAACACGCAACATTCATACATTGTTTTTTTTAAGGAAAGGGATAATTTATTGATAATCCATAATACGTCATATATACGGTACCTATAGTGCAAATTCGACTAATGTAAATACAATCTTTAATATCAAAATCATATCCCAACATCAAAAATACTAATTTGAAACACGTTGATCGTTTGTATTCTCACATTCGCTGTTTCTTGATATAGCTTGGGGAAGAAACTCATAGATCTGTTATAGTTTCTTGACTGATGTTGATCTGCTGATCACGTGTAGCACTCTTCGGCTAGACATTCTCTAATACCAAAGATTATATTTGAAAGACTGAAATTCATGAAAGCATCGCTTCAACATGTATAATTGATTAATCCCTTTAAAGTCAGAAAGACACACAACAAGATAAAAACAGTCATGTAATAAACTATCATAATTGGAGAGACAAAAACAGCTCTCATAAAAGGAGAGATTAGTTAATCTCCCAATTGGAGATGATACAACTAAACCGACAAATAATACTAATATTAAAGCAAAGAAAAGTTGGAAATGGCTAGAGAACCAGTCATCCCCTCCTTCATGTTCAATTCGGGAAGAAAACTACTACTCTTAGTGTTGGCAATGGTTGAGAAAATGGAGAGAAGTTGGAGAGGAAAAGAAACCGCAACATTCATACATTTAAGTAAGAGATAACATTTCCTTCCAAAAAAATTAGGAGAGCACCTTAATTAACCTTTTGGTCACATATTATCCAAAGTCTGCATCATACTTTTGAGAATACATACTTTCATCAGGAGATGTCAGCAAATATATATTAAAAAATAAACCATATAATAAATATTTCATCTAAAAATATATAAATATATAATGTGAGAACGCATATTCTCAAGTGTATATAATAATTTGCCCATCCCATTGTGCAAAAACAACAATGTTATTTCTGGTTATGGAGATATTATTTCTAAAATATTCTAAGTCAAATTTTTTTTGATAAATTATTATTCTAAAAATTTTTTAAAAAATAGAAATTAAGTTTGTGAAATATTTTACTATAATTTACTACTGCCTCCATTCTGTCCACCGTTATTATTACAGTTGATTTTTTTAGTCAAAATTTGTAAACTATGATTATAAATTTAATAAGAAAGTGTATCTTTTCTAATGTTTCTAAAATATCTTTTAATAATATATTTCATGACGTATTTTGATTAAAAATGATGACATAGACAGTCCTTGAAGATTGAAAGCCAACTATGACAACAACAGTACCATAAATTAAGTGACTGTAATTTCAACCCTTAAAAAAGTAAACATTTACATATTTTAATCACGAGTCAATTGTGCCTAAATGTCATTAGTGCATCACTATTTTGGCTTTCCAACTTTTTGAATTTCCAAATTGTTCTTTAACTTTTCGTTATTTGATTAATTATTGCGGGAAAAAGTAATCTCCATTGCATTATCTAAGCCTTTTTCATGTTTTAAACATATTTAATGGTCAATCATGTCTGCCTTTTCTAGTGTCTCTTTCATTCAAAACAGTCAGGGCATTTTTTTGGGTAAGAAAAATACGTTAGTAAATTTGTAAAGTTGGTTGAAATTGATAGGAATAAATTGAAGCGGGTATTTTTTGTTAAAGCGAGTTCAAGTGGGTTAAAATGGGTTAAAGTTGATTGAAGTGGATTGAATTTTTTAAATATAATATGTAAAAGTTGGTTAAAATAGTGATAAGTGGGTTGAATTTAGTTGATGCCATGTGCGACAAAATTAGCTGTTTAGGTAGTTGATCGCGGTTCAAGTAGCGGATAACTATTTAGATAGCGGATAGTGTTTCTAATTTAACTGTTAGCGGACAGCTGTTTAGATTAACAGTCGAAACTAATATGTTCGGTAAATTTAGCTATTATGCTAGCTGATTAATTTAAATTGATATAAAAGAATATAGATAATTTCTAAAGATAGATTTTTAAAGGAAATTTTTTGACTGAAAAATACAAAATATTACTTAAAATGCTAAATATCACTTAAAATATTAACCAAAATACTAACTTATCAAACGTTAAAAATTAATTAATTAGTATACTAAACTAATCAAAATACTAAATACTATTTAAAATGAAAAGAATAGCGCCTTCATGGAGAAATAAAATATCATGTCAAAGGTCAAAATGGATGACAAACATGTGAACCTGCGGAATGATAGGATGAATCATACACTGACAAGTCACCACCAACCTACATCACAAACATAAAGCACCCACAATGATAATGAGTCTTAATCACAATAATTAGGGTAATTGATATAGAAAGCTACACGTACAATCTACACTATTGCTAATGAAAGTTGATCATATCATAGATATATCTGCATAAAGTTGTGAGAGATCTTAACAACTAGAAACATGTATGCTGTGAATGCAAAAATTAGGTCAGTTTATGGTTTTAAATTTAAATTTTATTGATCGTTAAATTTGCCACTCTTTATTCGTAAGCTGTTAGGCTTCTAATTACCCTTTTCAATTTTATGCGTCGTTTATTCTCTAATATTTAGAAGGTCATATGACTTAATTGAAAAAATGGGTAAAAGCATGACCATAGGTAATTTAGCTTGTTTACACATATAGGGCGGTCCAGTCTCTTGCTCACCTTCAATTCTATGATGTTAGTGATAAATTTGATTAGAGGAGAGTTTCAAGCAAATCTTAAGTTTGGCCCTGAATTAGGTGTATGAGTACGTATCAATAAGTTCAATTCAATAGAATAAAATTGAGGTTCTTTTCTATCCCAAAAAATAAACAAATAAAATCTATTTATAATTTTAAATATTCACTTAGAAGGCTAGTTGATTTTTTGAATTAAAGTCAACAAAACATCTAAACTTTATTCTTATTTTCCCTTCATCACTAATCCAGAAAATTCATGCACATAGCCACATACTATTACTTTCGAACCTATTAATTCGAATTTTGATTCATCTTTACCTCAACTGCACTTATTATGATATTTGTATTAAAATTATAAAATTATTTATGGCGACTTTCCACTTCAAATATATATATATATATATATATATATATATATATATATATATATATATATGGGGGTTATTATTTTTATTTTTCAAATGCAAATTGTGCTTAAATTGGCCCAACGTAGAAGTAAAGGCAAAAAGCTCCAATAAATGTTTAGGAATAAAACTAAAGAGGCAAGGTTAGCCGACAAATAAGAATCAGAAGACTCGTACTTATTGAGCCCCACAGCCACATTGTGGCAATCTTCTATCTCTTTTCTTTTTGTATTTTTTTTCCATAGTGATAGACCAAAGTTCTATAGGACAAATAAAAAATGAAATAGGGCTAATGTTATTTTTTCCAATGTAAGTGGAAAATCATTTCTATGATGTTGATTGTGTTTTAAATAAATTTTTATTTATGTGATATGAAAAGGAGCACCAAAATAAAGTAGATAAAATTTATGGAGATTTGATTTTGATATCAGCCTTTTCAAAATTTGACACGCTGAATTTAATTTGTGGATTTTTGCCAAGATCTTATTAAGCATATATACATTTTAGTATGTTATTACATATCGTTAATTCATTTGCATCCGATAAGTTTATCAAATTCTTACTTTTGAGTAATAGCAAATGTTTTATGGGAATGTCCAAATCAAGCAAGGTTTATATAATGCACGAAATATACTGTGACATGACCGCAACTACGTTTAGTATTAAGATCGCCCATCGCATATATATACTATTAAGATTTCCCAATTAATTAATTATATATACTCTTAGGGTAAATCAACTTCTGAAGTTACCAAATCGCTACATCTTACACTCGAGGACTAGATAATTAATTGTTACCATCTTTTACTCTAAAGGAGGTAATTTACTATACTTTAAGATGGAAGGTTAATAAAAATCCATTTCTGAATACCTTATATAATTTTATTAATAGTTAACTTTCCCAAATTCTTAGTACATAATCGAACTTAGAACATGAGATATTATACTTAAGAACTTTTTTCATACTATTTATTGATGCTTAATTTTCCTAATGGTGATTTTGACTCTAACAATCAAATCTCATCTTCATTACTGACAATTAAACAATTTTTTTTTTAACATATCAAATTCACCATCTCATAATATAATATCTCAGGTCTAATTACATGTCATGCCAACTATCTTACAATATAATTTATCTCCAAACCCTTCATCCAAAATTACCAATGATGCCTTTTTTTGTAGGCCCCACCAAACGCAATCAACGGTAAATCAAGGTCCGGATAATCCGGCGAATACAGAAACCCGCCACGTGGCCGCAGAAGGAGGACTGAACGCATTGATCATGTGGATCTGACAAATCCAACGGGGCCGCCAGCCGCGTGCTGTTTGCCTGCGCACCACCGCATAATAACAAAAGCGACAGCGTCGCACGTGCTCCATAACTCTGAGGTGCCACGTGTGGGCTTCCAACGCTTCTATCTACACTCCTATTAGCTACATTATTTGTGACAAACAGGCTTCTATATATAATTTTATCATTTTTGTGTTTTTAAAAAATTCGTTCTTGGCGGTTTTGGTGCTCAAAGAGAAGACAAAAATGCACAAGGCAATAGTGGTGAATCTAAACATATAAAACAAGAATATTAATCTATCAAATTATCTATTTTAGAAGCATTTATATATATTAATCTAACCTCCTTCGAAATATAAATTATTGAATTATTTTTTTTGGCTAGGGGTGTCCATGAACGCCCCACAGCTCCACATAGATCTGTCTATGCAAGGGATAACAAAAATAAAGTCTGTCTTTCCATAATTTGCCAAGAAATGGAAACTTCGCCTTCCTGCATACTATTTGAGTATTTGCTACGAAAAATATCAGCATGTTTTTTAAACAAATTCGTATCTATAAATTAGTATGATATAGTAGGTTCAAATTTTATAAACAAATTATAATCTAATATTTTGTATTGAATTAATGAATAGTAATACATTACTAGCACTTTAAGTCTTGTAAAACTATTCTCTATTTTATTTGGGATATAAGTAATATCACCTAGGTCATAATCAACATAATTTATCATCAAATTCTATGTGTTTTAATTTTGAATAGTAGCCATTCTTTTGGCTCAAAACTAAGGTGGAAAAACCACCCAATCAAATCCTTTTAAATCAAAATATTTAGCATTGGCCAAAATATGCAAATGTTTCATACCTTATGTGCATTTATATATGTAGTGTATTAAAAGGGCTAAAACACACATGTTTTGAGGGGAAGAGTCTCACAATAGTTTTTTTTTTTTTTTTGGGGGGGGGGGGAATTTACTTCTATTGGATAAACTATTCCTGAACTTTCAACCGTAAACTTAAACTTTTGATTGAGTTGGTTCTTGAACGTGTGAAAAGTTTAATGGAGACGTTGTTCAACAATACGTAATTTTATATATGTTGTACTCTTATTAAAAGGGCCAAACACACAAATATTGTGAGTTACTCCATACATCAAGTTTAACATACGTAATTTTAACGTTGTACTCTTTTATTTATGCATAATTTGGTCATGTTTTACTCAACTAAAACAATTTAAGTTTACACTCAGATTCATTATTTAAAGGTTTGACCCTGGATTATAGTAATTCTAAGTTCATGCACATCTAAAATGATGCCAAGGATAGATGTCCCTCAAGCGGCAAGGGAACATGCAAAATACTATTAATATGAATCCAATTATTGGCAAAAACATGTGAAATTGAATGAATTGATAAAGAATCGAGTTACTACCTCTTTTATTTTTCTTTTTTTTGGGGGGGGGGGGTAAGAACTGGTTTTTTAACTTGAACAGAGCAGGCCCTAACAATTGTGCATGTATTAGAAGCCCCCAATAACCCCACAAAAATAAAGTTTTGTTAAAAACAATTTGGTCTGGACCCAACAGATCATTTGTTAGGTTTGGGGAGACGAACCCATGAAGTACCGAGCCCACCAAAGGTCTACTTCGATCACATTTGAATTGTACTGTATTGTCATTTATCAACCTGTCTCTCTCACCCTTGAAATGGACCAACAATTACCACCATTATTTGACCTGTACTTTTATTCTTTCCATTAAAAAAGGGCCCCAAAAAAATTATTTATAGCAAGTTAGCAAACATGACCCATAGAAGAAGTATTTTGTATTTTTTAAACCATGTATTACTTGTTGATAAAAAAAAAGTTCATTTAACATTTACTTCTTTTTTGGTCTTAAATCCTTCATTTCACTGAAGTCGAACGACTATTGGCTCAATAAGGAGGGTAAAGTTCTCCCATCACAGATTTTCTCTATTAACAAAACTTGAACTCGAGACCTTACTTAAGGGGGAACAAGTGCTGACCTACTTAAACCAATTTGTGTTGATTAACATTTACTTGTTGATATAAAAATTAAAAAAAGTTTACTTAACATTTACTTATTTAGTTCATATTGGATTGGACTGTTTAAACATCTTAAAGAAAGGCGATTATTCCAAATTTTAAATAACCTTACCTGATACATCAACGTGATGTCAATATATAAAACACTCGTCATACATCAGAATAGGTAGGAAAATTTAAACATACTTGAACTTACTTCGAGAAATGAAGAAGACTATTTCTAAAAGACCAACAAAATTTTAAGGGAAGGCACCATGCACCGGTTTTTTTTTTTTTTGGGGGGGGGGGGGGGGGGGGGGGGGATTAAGTTTATAAACTGAAGAAACAAGGATTAAACTGGAGAGAGTGGGGCAAAACCTTGGAACTATATTTGAGAAACAGAATCGAACAATACTACTACATGAGATTTTATACTCCCTGTAAAACCAAAGAAAAAGGAGGGGGGGGGGGGTTGTTTGAAGAATAGGAAAAACAAACAGGTTAATCTTTCCATCCTTCTTTGCTGAGACGCCGAGAAGCAAGGCCCCTAGAAGAAAGATTAGGTGTAGCAGGCAATGTTGGTGTCATGGGCGCCTCTTCATCACCCCAACTGTCATCCCAACTGTTGTCCCAACCACCATTTGGTTCTGGAACTGTTTTTGCAATATCAGAAACCGGGAGCTCCATCTCGACAGCCTGATACCCGTTCTTGAGAACGAGCTTCTTATGTAAACCGAAGTACATCCAAGCACATCCAAATACCAGAAATGAAGTGAGAGTGAGGAATATGATGAAATGGGTCTTGGTCCAGTTGTTGAGGTATCTAAGCTTGAAAGCATAACGGGCCTCTACACGGTCATTGTGAGGAACCAACTCTCTGAAGTCAAGAATGCAGCGGCTATCCTCTGTTGTCAAGAAGATTAGGCTGTCCATTCCGTCATATGCAATGGAGACTTTCACCTGTAAGACACACCACAATCACCCTTGTGACAATGTATAGTTTTTGGGGATGTGAATGGGTAATTTCACAGCAGGGCATAAATGAAATATAACAATCGAGTTTCAAAAAAAATCAGGATATTGGTTCCTTGACGGATAGCACACCAGGATATATCAAGTGCTATGTTATTTAAACTTTTCATTTCACTTCCAACAGTGTATGCAACACACTTGACTGTTAGCATATGTTAGATATTTGCGCATTTCATTTTACACCAAAAAAGGCCCAAATTGTTAGAGATGGTGGACATAGACACCATTTAGATCCACTAGTGGCTGGAATTGATTGTAGCCCAGTCAAGTAGCATCAATTTTGAAGAAACATATTCATCAGATGGCCAGAGGCATTTCTTCGCTAGATAATTCAGGGAATCATTCATCAGAACAAATACATCAACACAGAATCCATTGGCAATCGCTCAAACCTACATCCATTCTATACTTGTACCTTTTTGTCTTCTTTTGGCTGAAGTTGAACCTTTGACTCCTCCAGCTGAACAAAGGCGGGAGCTGTAATTGAAATATTAACCAGTCTCGCTCCTTTATTCCAAATTTGGAGTGAAAGATCAGGAGAATCTGATAAATCACAAGGCCAAAGATGAGGTTGGTCTCAGAACTATAAATCAGTGCATTTCAACATGCAGCGTAATATAGGATATTATAAATAACAATATGGCACTATAGGGCTGTGATCGGATTTGCAGCAGTTGCAAAAAGTGCTCTGTAGGGAATTCAGTTCAAATGCTACGAGATGGAAATGAGGGAATGTCTACAATACCTGGGTTTAATCAGATACAATTTGAAGGATTTTATAGGTTCATTGATCAGAGTTGTAACGATAGATAGGGGGAAATGACACTAAGGAACCAACGATTCTCTGTTCTTAAACAACCCATATTTTCCACACTTAATCAGCATTTGATAGATTATCCAAAAGGATACTAGTAGAATCCGCACTTGAACCACATTTTTATCGAACAGGTGCAATGTTTAAATACTAGGGGAGGATTAGAGAGGAGGAGGTTTACATGTTTATCCACTTTTTCTACTAGGGTGTTCTCATGAGTGTCCTCATTCGGGCCGTTTACCAACTGCCCCCCCCCCCCAAAAAAACCCCTAAAAGTAAATAAAAAGGAGAAAGATCTAACTCCTTGTAGACATATGGAACCTTCAGCTAATACATAAATAACCATTTCCATCCAAAATGTTACTAATGTGATATACATTTCCCCAAAAAAGAATCCAACAACTCACATCTAAATCAGCACCCATATTCTCGAATAATAGATATTTACAGATCACGATGTTGACCAACGACCATAGTAATACGATCAATAGTTTCAGACCTTGGTTAGCACATATCATAAACATAATCATTTTACTACTGAACTTAGATCATTTCAATGTTAATTCACATATGCAATGAGTGATTACTAGTATATTTCCTTTAGAGAGAGTCCTTACAAAAGCCAACATTTTTGTAAGAAAAGAATATATCCTTGCAATGCTTTTACACGGCAATACCCAAGAATTTTACAACCTGGCTTTGGTAACAAGGTTCCCCAAGCTGCCCAGCTGCTAACACCACAGAAAAGAAGATGCATATCAATTTTTGGAGTTCTTCTATCACTTCTGAGATTATTCAGATGCACAGCTGTACTGCATCTCCCCCCCCCCCAAAAAAAAAACAAAAGGCCACTGCAAAAAATGTGATTAATAGCAAGAAGGTTTGTTGCTATTGTTGTGATCAAGGATTCAAAATGCAGTTTTGGTCGCAATTTCGGTTTCCGTAGCGGTACGGCAAAATCGCTCCAATATGGCAATCACGTTCCATATCGCGGCTATCACGGCATGAAAACGCGGTTCGCCCAACTCCAAAACCTTTCCAATGCGGCCGTTTCGTCGCGGTTCGGCCACATTTTGAATCCATGGCTGTGATAGAGAGAACAAGGCACTTAGGAGATGCAACATAATATGCTACATAGATAGGTGCCAAAAGCTGCTTGGTCCATCAGTTTTACTGATTCACTATAGAGTTGATGAATCAAGTTCGAATCCTTGTGTGACATCATAAGGTACAAAAAATTTGGCTACACACCAGAAAAAAAACCAACAATGAGTGCAAAACCTCCTCAGGTGTTTTTGGAACACAGGATACATACAAGCCCAAGCAAACCTCATGGTACAAACAATGCAATGAGTTGGGGGTCAGACTATGCGTAATGCATTGTTCGCTAAAATGGCAACAACAACAATTCCTAGTGTGGGTCCCGGGTCCCGCCCTTGCGTAGTTTGGGGAGACCTAGATGTAGGCTACCTTACTTCTGCAAGCACTCATTGTTTAATGCAGTGAGATAGCATGGGAACAGCAGCTATGCCTAATAACAAGGATAACAATATTCGGTTATGAGGAGCTTACCGTTCCCAGGAACTCTTAAGCAGGCAGTTAGATTCTTCTTCTCATCAACACACATGCCAGATGGATCACACTCGGTATCCCGCAAACTTCCCTTCACACCCATCGAAGAAGCAGATGATTCCTTGTTGCCGTCCTTTGCTTGCACTTGATTAGAATCAAGCCCTTCTTGCAAAGCCCCTGTATTGCTAATCTCTTTATCCTCAATTGTCACTTGTTTAGAATTCTCTCCTTTTGAACCTACTGTATTGCCACTCTCTTTAACCTTATTAACCACTTGTTTAGAATTGTCTCCTTGTTCTGAACCTCCTGTATCGCCACTCTCTTTAGCCTCATTGGCCACTTGTTTAGAATCAACACTTCCCTTTGAACTTCCTGTGTTATCACTGTCTTTATCCCTATTTTTGAATCCCCCATTTGAACTATCTGCAGAAACTTTCCCAATCGCATCTTTTGATTCCAGTGTATTGTTTACATTGGTTTTCAACAAATCATTCTGTACAACTTCTTTTGGGTTTTCTATTTGTTCTTTCTTTAATGGGGCAACAATGGCAGAATCAGAACCAGAGTTAGCCTCAAGATTTTGTTGATTTGCACTGGTTGTACCAGTATCATTAGCTACAAAACGACTCCTGTGCTCCAAACCATCTTTTACCTATGTTCCCGAACAAATCAACAAGCAAACAAAAAAGCACAAAAACTTAAAAAAAAAATATAAAATGATCAACTACCCATGAAGCCAAATCCAATCAAGAGGGGGTGGGGGGTGTCGACTACCTGTCGATTGGAATCAGAGCAGTCAACAAGAAGAGGTAGGAAAACAATCCCAATAAGAACATAGCTTATCTTCAAGAATTGAAGCATATCCATCTCCTCATACTAGAAGCAAACCCCTATCTGACTCAATATGAAGCATCAGATCCATCAAATTTGAAGCAATTCAACACAAAAATAGTAGCCCAAATGAGCTTCACATACATAAAAGTCAATTGTTAAGCGGAATAAGCAAGAAAGGACAAGGGGAAGTAGTACAAACCTCGAGCATTCCATACTTGGAAGCTTCTTTCCCGAGTCTCACCAGCAAAATCGGAAACCAAAGAAAAAGAGAGGAGTTTGTATCAGGAGGAGCCACAAAGGGAGCTCCTATACTTTGTGCTCAATGTGGACACCTGGAAAAATTCATCAGAGAAAATCCCATTCAGAAGGGAAATCGAAGCACACAGAGAGGCTGGGCTAATAAGCACCATCCAAGCCTAAAAATGATCGAGCCCATTTCAAAATGCTAGGGCTGGAAGCCTTAAAGGGTGAGGTGAGGCAACCCATTTACGAGTCGTCTCAAGCAAAAAGCATCAAAAGTGGTTCAAAAAGTTGGAAACTAATGAAATTTGGAAGGAGACTAAATGATATGGGATGGTTTTGGATTCAAGCACGAAAAAAGATTAAAAAAAAAAAAAAAAAAACACTTCAATGATACGTGTATAATAAAGTATAATCAATGCGTTGGAAAAATGCATTAAGAATCGTTAGCATTGCATACCTTGAACTTTGGGGGCTCATTGAGACCCTAACTCATGGACCTTATTTCAACGAGATCTACTAGCATCAGTAGCAGTTCTAGTATTGATCCATTGGCTATAGAAGCGAATCAAATGGGTTATCAATTAGGCATGCACCCTAATCAATTACATTTGCGTTAATGATTGGATGTTTCAAGGTCTATTGGTTACTATTGTGACATTGTGAGACATTAAACAAGTAATATACATCAAGAATACTAATACTATGCACATATTATGGAGGCAAAGTAATTAAAGAGAACAATAACATATGACATACATTAACCATTTGACATTTCACTACTCTCAATTGGCAACCCCCCAAAAAAATGATTCAACCCTCAATTAGTTTGGGACCATCAAGATCAATATCACACCGCATATTGTTATCATGGTTTTTTCAAAAATATTTAGATCAATATTCATGAATTTCAGCACCGACCTGTATGAATCTGTCATTGCATGATGGGATGGGACACAGAGAGTGAGCAATTCCTCTATCATTCTCCTCATAGTATATATTTCTATAAACCACATAAGTAGGCACACACTTAAACTTGTCTATATGACAAATGCACTTGTGTAAAATATAAATATTGATTATAAGAATATCTACACCTAGGAGTACAATATAGATTTACCCAGAGTAAGGGATTTCATTTTGATCAATTGCTCCAGAGATTGGTATGGAGGTCTCCTTAATGCTTTTATTATTAACAAAATAATCTAAGTTAGCCCGACAATCGAAACGAGAGCAGTCCACTGCAACCAACGGCAGAATGATTCCAAGCACATAGCTTAACCTCAAAAGATTTCTCCCTCCCTCATTTTATTGTGTTTCCTTTTCGTGACATTTCTAACCCTCTAAATAAATGGGTGCCTTTAATACTACTCGTAGTTCAACCTGTCTTCAATTTTTTCTAGTGTCATTACCCATTATCACATTTATTTATGCATAGATTTTTCTTTCTAAAGAAATTCGAGATTTTCAGTAAAGCAATACATACAGGATGACTAGACACACACAGGTGAAGGCGTTGATCCATTTTGATTGTACTGGTTGGGCCGGGCCATTGAATGAACTCAACCATCTACTTCCATGGCCAGTCACAACCCAAAGCAGGCTAAGGCCTACGAAAGACAGATCTTATCATTAGATTATGAACTCAGTGATGGAAGATGAACAGCCTTCAGCCCAAGAACTTTCCCACACATTTGGGCCCAGCCCACTATTCTTTGTGTCCCAAACCATTTCCTGTGCAGGCCCATTTTAAGAACTGCTATGCCTCTTTCAACACCCCCCCCCCTCCCGGGGAAAGAAAAACAACCGTTGCTCAATAATCAGATAAGCCATGAGAGGCATTTAATATTCACCATTTAAGATGAAAAACAGAACAAAGAGATTCGATTGGTGGTTCCCTCGATGGTTTTGTTCAGGGGATAGAACTAATAAGAAAGGTTCTTGAAACTGATGCTTACTTGCAAAGAAGCGAGCAATATCCAAAGTAAGAAGTATAGAACGCATAAAATATCACTTTCTTTTATAATACTAGTTTTTTACCCGCGTGTTGCACGATAGGTATCACTTCTCGATTGATAAGTATCGATATCTTGTTGTATATGCTGTTGGTGGAGGGCAATTTCTTATGTGCTCCCGGGAGCACATACTCTCGTTATCTACGTATATATATTTTTTACGCGTGTATTTGTCATATATTCATTTTTTTAATATATATTTGATGATGTGGCTCGTGGGAGTACATGCTCATAGGAGTATGATATACATGTTGTGATGCTATACTATATTGAGTTCTATATACTTGATTGTAGCACATTTTTATGACTTTATTTTATATGATAGAAATCTTTTATGTTGTTATCCTACCTGACATTCTTATCCCAAGTGGCACCGTATATGGCATCCTATGGGGCATCATATATGTCGCTCATACATGAGTTCAATCTAACTTTTAATATATATATATATATATATATATATATATATATATATGATGTCCAAATCACTACAAGCAATCCTATCGCCAAACTAAAGCCAGATAGAACTTGTAAAATTGACTCCCATGTTGCCACAATTCCTAGATAATCTCATGAATGACAGTAAGGTCGCTCCTACCACTATTTTTTAAGATGAGAATGTATGATGCCACACTTGATGTACAATTAAACCAAAATATCAAAAGATAAGAACATCTTTCCAAATCAAATGACAATACAGAAAGACCTAGGCAATAAAGACACATTGAGAAACAACAAGGCCGACCTTTTTAATCTAATTTGACGGTACACTTGACAATAGCTATCCAAGATAATTACCTTGGCTACATATACCCACATAAAGAGCCCAAGGCAAGAGGTCCTGGTCATAGATGGTTGGACATTGAGCATTTATGCACATTCTCATCACCTACCGAATACAACAAAGGATGATGGGCAAGTGGGGTGCCAACCCATATGCAAAACCCTGTTTAGCACTAGCACTTGATACTAGAAAGGTTTTGCCACGTGGCAAGACATAACTAGTCAAATTCCCAAGTCTTAGGGCTAAAGATCACATTTACCCCTTTATTTTCTTTTCTTTTCTTCTTTCAATACAAATACAACTATGTCACGTAAAGCTGAAAAAGAACTTTGTGCATTAATGACACTTAATCTTCCAAACTTCCACAAAAAGCTGTTGAACCTAAAAGGTTTCTTGAGTTGTTTTTTTGGTGAAGTGTATCATGATTATTTAATTTCCTCCCCGTATCAATGAGGCTTTGCAGTTGTACAATAATCTCTTTGTATCTGTGGTAATAATTCAAAGTAACGCTGCTCATATAACCCACAGATATCATATCTAGACACAATTTTACTTGCATTTGGATATAGATATATTATAACTAAATTTACAGGGCAAAGCAAATCTCTCACTATTTACTATCTATGTTGATCTTTGATCTAACAATCCATCAAACATTATTTGAATTTTGTGGAATCATACATGATTATATTTTCTATACGCATCAATAATAAATTATTAAGATGACTCATCAGATTGAAGTTCTAAATGTTATGTGGTGTTGAGCATTATTTCGTAACTTATGCATGTGGAAGGAAAGTCCAACAATTTCTCAAATTAGTGTTTTAATGTTATACATCCAAGATAAATGTTAATTCATTAATGGCCTTGATTGAGTTATGGAATAATGTCTTCTTCCTTATTTTTTGGGTGGGGGTAAAAGTCATGGAATCTTATTGCTATAGTAATAGTCCATAAATAGCAAATTTGTGAACATAAATAGCTTTTTAATTATAGTACTATGTGACCTACAATTTTATCGGCGCAACATCAATAAAATTTTGGCTATAAAAAGCTGATGACAACTGCAGGTCTGATACTGAATGTAACAATCTTGTGATTTTTCACACATCACACACTTTTCTCCATAAATATTATACTTTCGAATAATTTATATATTACATTGTTCTTCTTGTTTTCATGGTTGTTGACATCTTTGCAATTGATTACTTTTAATTTTCATCCGACAACATGAAAGGAGAAAATTTCTTCCAACCAAACGGGGCCAGGCCAACTATGATGAGAAGTAGGGTCACTCTACTTTCTTATGAGGAGACAATTACTGCTAGTGTTAGACCATTCCTCCTCATATAGATGGCTTCCCTATCCGCCTAATTTAAGTAAGGATTTTATAATTTTGTTGGCTTTAACTTGCAAATATTTAAATCTAAATCCCTTGAATTGCATATATATACTACAGTCATCTCATGTCAATTATTAATATTTACAATAAAAGAAAAACTGTTAAACAAAAAAATAAGTGTAGTATTAAGATCTTACAAGATTTAAAATATATCATGTATGCCAATAAAATTATTTATTCTCTACTGTTCAAAGTAACCTTGCAACAAATGAGATATCATTGTATGACTGACACGGATGGAAGAGAGTCATCCTCAACTTGTATAAGGCTACATAGGAGGACTAGCTAGGGTCAGTTTCGGTCAACTCAAGGAGTCTGGTTAAAATCAAGAATATGGAAGCATTATGTAGCAAATCAGAAACAACAAAGCATTTAAGGGTATAAATTATCGCATCACCAAGAGTGGTGTAGAAAGGATGTGATCATGACGCTAAAAGTTAAATCTGAAATATGACACGCAAGTTTTCGTCTAAGGGTTTGAATGTAGGGCCAATTTGGATTTTATAAATTGTTTTGGGTATGTCTTTGTGGCGGAGTCCTATAGGTTCTAGATGAAGGAAATTACAAAATCATCAGTTTTTAGAAAACTATTTCTCTTTTGTTTTAGGTAAGGATAAAGATGCGGAAGATTGGATTGCGTAGAACAACTAAATAACCCTAAACTTGGGGCATTATATTGTGTACTCTGATTCTATAACCCTAACAGCTTATATCTGTCTCGCTCAATTGTTCAGGACATTGAGCAGACATTTGACTTGATAGAAAGCAATTACTGCGGTCCTGCTTGACTAAAACTCCAAGTTGTAAATGCAGATTAGAACCCCAGCAAAGGAGGTAGTAACCATTGCCCTTTACGAAAACAAGGGGGGAATTTTTAGAAGTAGGAAGGTACCTTTTTTTGGGTATTTTACGTGGCCTTTCACATGCCTTGCTAGTACTTAGTTGATGGGCTAAGTCTAGTGAGACAAAATTAGGGTCAAATATCGCAATATGAAAATCTGAATAATCACTAAACCCAGCCTTGCCCTATAGCGTGCGTCGCTTCTCTCCTCTATTCATTGAAGAAAAAACACACATGCTTCTTATCATCGTGTTGCTTTCTAAACTTTAAAAATATTAAATACAAAAATCGTCTCTCTAAGAGGAATGGCTTTTGATTCATCCTCTTGAAATTTTTTTTTAAAAAAAAAAGCACAGTATGGCCACAAATTGCAGGACAAAACAGAGGAAAGAGAAAGGATTTCATGCCCTTGATAGAACGGGTCACAGTTGAAGGTTCTTTAATTACCGCTAATTAATAGGACTGGAGTGTCAAATTATTTGAAATAATCTATGTTGAAGTCTTATTCCGCTTAAACGTCGGTTCATTTCATCGTTAGAAAATGTTCAATAATCGTTAGTTGTTCCCAACCGCTTCCAAATGCTGCTAACTGCTAATCGCTGATTCTAACCGCTCGTAAACGCTATTAATCACTAGTAGAAGATGGCTAACCGCTATCTACTATCTCTAAAAATCATTCCTAACCACTACTAATTGCTAGTAAACACCAATAAAGGCTAATTGCTATCCTAACCGTTGGTAACCACTAGTAAACCGCTGGTAACTGCTAATTCTAAATGTTGAAATAAACAGATCCTAAGTAGGGTCTCAAAGATAAGTTCTAGAAATGATACGCAAACAACAGCTGGACTTTCGCTGACAAAGAATTAAATGTATACACAAAAAAGGATGTGTCAAAGATGATTAACCACACATGCCTAGGTTTATAAGTATTTTATGCTATAAAATATCAAAGCAAAGGAAAAGTAAGCAAATCCTTAATCTTCGTAGGAAATTTTTATTTATTTTGAAGTGAAATATGAAGAAAAAAAAATTTCACACATCTGAATGTTGGAGTTCTTGAATGCAGAATACAGATGGCATTACTCCCAACATCAACCAGTTTCTAGCACCTACAGCAGAGCTAATTAAAAACAAAAGGCAGAATCTGACCCATTGCCGACTACACCAGGAACAATAACGTTCAGACTGCATGCATCATTATTGCTAAAAGCTAAAACTTGACCATTTCATAATTCAGACGCAATTTAGAGCCAGCTTGCTTCACAGTAGACCAAGTAAATGTAAGCATGTAACCAATTCCTGTAATTTTCAACAACCATATTACAAATTTTCTTTAAAAAAAAAGCCTGCAATTTTCAAGAAAAGGGAAAAACAAAAAGGAAGAAATTGAAATTAATTAATGGAGGTGTGGAAGTCAAGAACACGATAGAAGGGCCATATGTAACGTCGATCGAAGACAACATCAAGATCACGATAAGGAGGGACCAAATTCCATTAACCAAACCCCATCTGCTATATGTTGCTTTTTGACAAATTCCTTTTTTTTTTAATGGTCATATATGCCCCCATAAGTGAAGTTCCCTTTCTTTCTTTTCCCTATATTTTATCAACAATTATATGGTAAATGGCTTTTTTGACCACATTTATGTATTCGTTTGATGTCATAGCTAATACATCAGACATTACTACATGAAAGAAAAATGGTAGGACAAAATAATGTACGGATTGATATAATTTTTGTATAGTCCATGATTGAAAGATTTTTAATGGTATGTATATGTTCTTGAGCAATTATAATGCATGTGATCCATGCAATCATTGTGTCATCGCTGATAGTAGTCTTTTAAGTTGTTCTAATATCCAACTCTGCATCCGATATATAATTGTGCATGACTATAAAAATTTGGTGATTTTAGAGCATTTAATGCATTGATTTTGAACGAATAGAAACAAAAACTTCATGGTCACTACTAAACACTTTTTAATATGTTCTAATTCAAAAAGAACCATCTCAAACTCTTAACAACAATAGAAATAAATTTTATTATGAGATGATACAATACAAGAAATTGTAACTGAGATGATATAATACAAGAAATTGGAACTGAGAATCCATGAAATTATCTAAATAAATACAATTTTTTAAATAACACTGTCTCACATAAGAAATATGGTAGGATGAACTATTTAAACAAAATTTTTAAAAGTCAGTTGCAGTTTATTAATGCATTTCAAGCACAAAGCAAGTTGTGTATGAGGCTATTAGCTCATCTTGCCATCCAACCTAAATACTCCACCCTTGGCACTTGCAGCTACTGTATATGACTATGAGTTGCAGCTACTGTTTATGACTATGATTGCTACTGTATATGTGAGTTCTCAGACCTTTTATTTTTTTAGACACTTTTGTATTTTTTATTATAGAACTTTTTTATTATTGTTGCTGTTGCGTCACTTTACCCCTTTTTCACCCAAAAAAAACTGCTGTTAATAATAATATTATTATTAGTAATAGTAGAATCGTTTATTATTTGTGGTACGATTAGGGTGGCATCTATGTATAATGGCAACTCATATCCCTCTTTCCCTTGAGAAGTGCCCCAAAGCCGTAATGCTTAGGCAAAGATTGCTTTACATCTAGCCTCTGTCATATGTCACTTTTGCGGAAATTAGTCAATGAAATTTCAGCTATAAAGAACTTGGTAAGGTCAAAGGTGATTCAGGATATGAATCATGGGCATTATTGTGAAGAAGTTTTACCTAAAATTAAGACTTTTTTTTAATACAAACAATGAAACTTATAAAGTATTGTGAGAATTTAAGATGCAAAATAATATCAGATTATTACCCTTCAAAAAGACATAAATTTATAAGAAATCTTCTCTTTTTGACATCATAGTGACATCATAATTCTAAGAAAAATCTAAAAAACCTAAGAAAACAAATTTAAAGAAAGAGAAGAGGGGAAGAAAGGTTTCCTCCCACACAGATCTGGAGCAGATAGAGGGCTGAACAAAAGCCGCCTGTTTGCAACAAAAGAAACGTTTTTTTTTTTTTTTTTTTTTTTTTTGGTTTTTTGCCTGTCCGGAGAGTTGATAAGCTGATTAGCATTTGGGCCATCGACTGGACAGTGGACACCTATGCCTTAAGCGGACCACTCTACTCTTTATAGCTAGCGTTGTTGTGGGCCCTACTTCTTCTATTGCTCCTAAGACTCCTCCAATGCCGCCAAAATTGGCCTTTTTGAAGCATTTCTCCCTTCTGTCCCCTAATTATTGTCCTTTTTTGCTTTAAGACTTTGGATGACATTTCCACAATTAATCTGCTAATTGGATGGTTGGGTCATGGGTGGTTTGAATTTGGGTTAGTTTAGGGACCCAGGCTTTGGTTTGCATTTAGTTTGGGTCAAATTATTTTAAATTTATGCTGATTTCAAATTACTTGATACTTGATTAATTAATTTGTCTTATGAAAAAGATCTTTAAATATAAAGTTTTAATTAGATTCAATTAAAGTCTTGTTTTTTGTGCGTTAAGCCGTATTAAGCTTAAAATCTCTATAAACTTTTACAATTTCTTACATTTTTTTTAGCTTATTTCACAGGGTGAAATTGAATATGAATTTAGACAGCTTAGTTCAAGTTTCATGTGCTAGTTAATGTGTAAAGTTTACTGTAAATATGTACATGATAAAGATTATTTTTCTCTTAAGATTACCTAATATGAATCGCTGGAATAAATTTATTACGTTTTCCATCTATAGACTCAAAATTATGGTGCCCCATTACTGTTAAATAACTCTTCAAAATTTCTCAGATTTTCCAAATTTATAAACATGGGAGATAATAGTTGAGTTATAGATGGTTGTACATAATAGTTAGGCAATTACCCACCAAACCAACATGTAATTCCATGCCAACTAAGATGAGGAAAGAGAAGGAAAAGATGATGAGAAGATAACATTCAACGAGGATGGGAAAGGAGAGTGCCCACGAATTGACTTTGGAGTGGTGGTTAAGCTTCATATTCACATGGATGTTGAATTGGTCAGACCAAAAATTTTTGAAAAAAAAAAAAAAGAAATTTGGTGATTCAAGAGTTGTCCTCAAGTTTGAGAGGCCCTCATTTTTGGGAGGCCCTCATCTCACCAAGCTGAATGCCTTTATGTCTTTAATTGAGCCTTTTAATATATAAAGGGGTCCTCCCTCCTTTTTCTCTATTCTCATCGGTTTGATATGATATTGATGTTTGCCTTTCCGCTTTAATTTTGAAGACCACATACATAACTCAGCACTGTAAAAGCAACGTATTTAATTTTATGTCCAGCAGCTGTTGATGATTCATTGTTGTCCAAGTCAATCATGATAATTGTGTACTTCTCTAGCGTTTTCTTTAGAGGTGTATCTGTAAATCGCTTGCTTACATTGATGATTAGTGAAAGTAGGCTACCACTTGCACTAGTTCATGGGTTGATCCAATTAATCTGTATTTGGATGCTTCATTTAAAAATACCTGGTTATTATTGTTTAGCTAACCAATTTTATAGAAGTAATATAATACAAAAAATCGTATTTAATACACAAATAGAGTCGTAATATTATACGTCATTATAAATTTACAATTTCGTCCTATGAAGATGAAAGTGTAAATCTTATAAATAACCTAATAAACCATTTCATTCAACTATTATTTACTCATCTCATTAACGTTTGTTTTCATTTGTTGTTTTTGGTATATAAACACTTTTGTTATTATGGGTCTTTTTTTAAAAAAATTGGATAAATGGAGTAGGAAGAATTGGTAGGAACAAACAAGAACTCAAAGGAGTTGAAAGAAATTAGATTAAGTACAATGGGTTGAGTTTTAAGAGTTTCAACATATGAGAACAGATCCTAATATATAAAATTTTTATATTATGGTCATGCTTAGCTAATCATACATAACTCCTAAACTTTTAATACCCTATTTATTTGCTTTTGTGTTAATCCTTCCCCTAAAACAATAAGAAAATTGACAAGGTTAATAAAATCAAACTGTTAACTTACTAAATGAGTGCTACACATATGATATGTCTTTTCATCAATAACAAAGGTTTTAATATAATAGATATCGTACAATAAAATATCTATATGGTGAAATGACTCTTTGATTCTAATAAGAACATATCCAAAGAGGAGGATGTATGACATTCACTCATCTAAGGATGTGGCGGAAAGAGAAGTGTACGAAAGTTTGGTGAGTTGCTCGGCCGCTGATCTAAGAAAACGCTGGACCATACATGACTCATGGGGGAGGAGAGAAACAGTCTCATTCAGTTACGACAGACAAGGGATATCAACCCAGCAGAACTCAGCTTTTAGTAATTAAGGCATGTCGGCCTACAATACGACGCGTGGCAACAGTCGTAATTGCACTTGAAAAGTTAGATATGATATTTCACCTTTTCTTTTTTTTTTTTTTGTGCCCTTTTTCATTAAGGTTTTGTGAGAAAGAAACTGTTGTTGGTTCAAACTAAAACTGAGTAAATAAATTCAAAAAGTAGCTATTCCACTAGCCTGCGGCCCCCGCGTAGACACAATCAAACTCAAATTAGACACCAAATTCTCCTAGTATTTTTCATAATCTAATCTATGAATAGTTAGGTCCTATTTTTTTCGTTGGTAAATTTAAATTTATCAATTTTAACTAATTTTAATCCACATTAATACACTTTAATGTATTTCACAAACTTTAACAAAAAATATCAATTTCAACCTATTTTAACTAAATTCAATTAACTTCAACCTACTTTTTATTATTTTAATCAACTTGTACCCATCATACAAAAAAAATTCAACCAATTTCAACCAACTTCAATCCACTTCAACAAAAAAAATACTTACTTTAATTTACTTCAATCCACTTCTACCAATTTCAACCAACTTCATCCATTTACTAACTCATATTTTCCAATGAAAAGAACAAACCTTTAGTAATAGTATTAGATGGCACCATTTTATATACATCTGTAATGATGATACGATTAAACCATTCATATTTACTAATAATTTCAATCAGTACCTTACAATCTATAAGGCTTGTAGAAATTATTGGGATAATTTTAATCAATGCAATGAAAATTCATTCAGAATGGCCCTAAACTTCCTTTCGTTATCCAAAATTTTTTTAAAAAAAACTTTCATATGAAATTTGATTAAAAAAGTTTAAAATATATGGAAAACAAATTTTATACCTTCGCAAAATATTCTATAGAAATTCTTTGTGCCCCACGTGATAAAAACAAAAAACTTTTTGCTTACAAAAATCCAAAATAATAGAAGTACACAATCACACTACTAAACTCTGGGATGGAAGATAAGGGGGGCTTGGTGATTGAGGTTGGAGATCCCAACCTCTGAACTACAATCAAATGGCTATTCTATTAGATCAACGTGTGTTTTGTTTCTTTTAGGAAGCAAATCGTGTACAGCCAATAGCTCAAGAAAATTTAGGGGGCCGAACACTTTCCGATAATCCTACCTCCACGTTTTGTCACTTAATTGTATTAGACAGACCGGAAGGAGATAGGTCACAGTAAGTACAAAAAAAAAAATAAAAGAGCACAAAAATCCAATCTAATAGCTTTTTATGCAATAGCTTCACTACAATGTCAACTATCTCGTATGCACATCATACATACCTAATAGCTAAAAAATAAAATAGAGGACTCAATACTCTCCTATCTCAACAAAGTTCTACTACCAAGGGCATATTCCTTTCGTTAGTAAATTGGGATTGAAAAAATGGTGAAATTAGCTGAGGTAGGTTGAAGTTGATATTTTTTGTTGAAGTGAGTTGAAATAGATTAAAATGGATTGAAGTGGATTGAAGTTAGCTAAAGTGGTTGAAATTGGTATATTTTTAAAGTTGGTTAAAATAGTAAGAATAAAATTTTGAAGGAGGTAGGTTGAAGTTGGTTGAAATTGATTGAAGTGAGTTGAAATTGATATTTTTTATGGAAGTAAGTTGAAATGGATTAAAATGGATTGAAGTTGGTAAAGTAAAATGACCAACGAAAAGAACCGGCCCTAACTACACTTTACATGACTCACAGAAAAGAGAGGTTAAATTGAGTGGTCGGAGAAGACCGCACCAACCCCCATCTACCATTGCAACGACACAAAGTTCCTTGCCAATTTGCACTAGTGGAAATTTTTGACTGATGTAATTGTCTATGGATGGTGAAATGAGAATCATCATCCCTTGTAAGAAAACAGGATGCCAATTATCTATACCAAAACAAGAAGGGATTAGCTTTTGCAAAATTAGTCTTCTGCGCGGAAGACTTGGAGCAAAAATACAAAAGGTTAAGGGAGCCACCAAGCCAATGGCGATGCAACAAGTGAACCCAACTTGCGTTTTGAGAAGGAAAGAAGTACTGATGCAACAAGGACAAGTAGGAAAAAGGTTGGTGCTGTATCATTCATTTCCATTTATGAAGGGTGAAAAGTCATAAAAAGCAGCGGGTAAAAAGATGAAGTGTAAAAAGATGAAGTGTTCTACCATTCAAAAAGGTCTGGTTTGTCTTATGCATTTGACATGTGATGGTAATACCAAAAATTTATTGCTCAATTGATATAAAGTATACTTATATAAAACAAGCAAAATTGAATCATACTATTCACTTCTAATTGTAGAAGAATTATGAAAATATAATCAAGTATTTAAGTATGGCTCATATGGGAATTATAAATTAGACCAACTCTTTTTTACAAGGACTATCAGACTGTCATGTATAAGGATCCAATAAATTAAACAATTTACTCTTCATATTTAAAAAGAAATTATTAGGATAAAAAATCAAGTCCGAACAAACTTAATCAGAAAAATCAAACAGTGCAACCATTTGAAGAAAATCTTTATCCAATAAACGATTTTCTTTAAACTCGACAAAAGTTGGGAAAAAAAAATCTTATACCTAAATATATAATTCTAATTGGTTTTTTTTTTCAATTGGGATAAATTGGAATAATTAATGGCTACAAGTATACAATTTTGGTAGTACAGAATAGTAAGTGTGAAATCAACAAAAAAGTAGCGGCTCAAAAAGGTTCGATTTTCTACCACTCAAAAAGGGCTGGATTGTCTTCATGCGGAAACACCATTTTCAAAGAATTTTCAGCGTGGTGAATAGAAGGGCTCCCGCTCTCAGAAAGGGTTTATGATTCCTGCTTTTACTCCCACCTATAAATACGCTTCACCCTCGTGCATACAAACCACACCCAACTTCATAAAAAGATTACCCCCTCTCTCTTTTTTCGCCTTCTGAACCTCAAAAAACCTTCTGTGATCTGAGACTCAGCAAGAATCAACATCTTCTTACTGGGTTTCTGATTTTTCATCTATTTTTCCTTTTTTTTCTCCTTTTTTCATCAAATTTCCAGTGGAAATTGGGCTATTTTCAAAGCTCCCCCTGTTTCCTGAAATTTTTGACTTCAAATTCCCCTGAAATTCCTCTGTTTTTTTTGCTCCCAAGAAAATTTGTACGAAAGAGAAGAAAAATATGGAAGGAATATTGGAAGATAGCAACTTCATATCACCATTCACAGAAGCCATAGACATCAGAGACTCAGTGTCAGCACTTATTTTAACAGCTGGTGCTACCAACACCAACACCTTAGATTCAATCTTCTCCTACTGCCAACCTTCAAATTACCCCATCTTTCCCCCTACCAACAACAACATCAACAACTCCATTTTTGAGCCACTAGGGTCCTCAGTTTACCTACAACAAAGAGAATTACTCCAAAAATTCTGCCACGAAAGCCGGTCTAGATCAACCATCCCTAGCTCATCATTGAGCAGTAGCCAGTTTCAAGGGTCTGCGTGTTCTATGAGCATGAACCCTGGGAAGAAGAAGCTCTACAGGGGAGTGAGGCAGAGGCATTGGGGCAAATGGGTGGCTGAGATTAGACTACCCCAGAACCGAATGAGGGTCTGGTTAGGTACTTATGAAAGTCCTGAGGCTGCTGCTTATGCCTATGATCGAGCAGCGTATAAGCTTCGAGGGGAGTATGCTCGGTTGAACTTTCCGAATCTGAAGGATGCAACTACACTTGGTATTGGCGACTCAACGAGGATGAATGCTCTCAAGGCGGCTGTGGATGCAAAGATTCAAGCCATTTGCCAAAAGTTGAAGAGGGAAAGAGCCAATAGAATTGCCAAAAAGAAACAAGAAGAATCAAAGGCGAACATAGATAGCAGCGAAAGAGACAACAATAGTAATAGTAATGATAACATGAAGGGTGGAAATGGTAACGATAATGAGAATGAGAAGTTCACAAAGGATTCATCTCCTTCATCATCTTCATCATTGACATTTTGTTCCGCCATGATTAACGACAAGGAAATCAATGAAATGGTGTCACCAGCTCGTTCTGAGGAGGAATTCTGGAAGAATGGCAATGGCAACCCGGCATCTTCTGATTCAACCAGTTATTCAGAGGATTTTGGTTTTGAAGAATGTTACCTAGAGAAAATGCCATCTTTTGACCCTGAGTTGATTTGGCAAGTTCTTGCCAATTAGGAGAGTTTTAGTTTCACTTTCATGGTGTTTTTTTTTGGGGGGGGGGTGTCTATTATGTAATAGATATATAGATATCTAGGTTAGTATAACTAAATGTAAAATAGTTGCCTGTCGGTAAGGTTGGGCATGAACCAGGCAATGTTTTTTCCCCCCAAAAAAAAAATTAAATTGGGGTTGATTCTGCTGGGACCAGGCTTGTTAGTCGAACCAGCTAAAATCCAGATTTCTGTTGCTCTGGTCAAAAGCCTGAGATGCCTCGCCCATTTAGAGTTTAGGAGCTGTTGAATCTTGTTTAGTTCTCTTAATATTGTATTTGGATTGGGGTTAGAGGAAGGTAAGGATGGCGAAGGAGGGAGAAGGGAGGTTAATTAACCCCTCTTTCTCTTGTTTGGGAAAAAAGATTGGGAAAAAGGAGGGGAAATATTTCACTTCTATTAATCCCTATAATCCAATTTTTATTTCCTCTCAAATTGGGGTTGAATGGAGGGGAGGGGAAGTAACATAAAAATTTCAATTATAATAATAGTAATTTTTCCTTTCCCATTGCCTTTCCTTTCCTCCCTTTTTTAATCCAAATATAACACATATAATTAATCTTCCTTCACCTTCCTTTCCCCCCATTTTAAATCCAAACAAAGTAAATACATTTTCCCTCCCCTCCCTTCCCTTCCCCTCCATTTCCCTCCCCTTCATTAGCCTCTCCTCCCCTCGCCCTCTAATATCCACACACAGTTGGTTTTTTAATTATTGAGATAATCTGTTTTACAGACCAGAACAGAAAACAATAAAGAATCAATACCCAAAGCTGCCAAACTCATAAATCTCCCAGGAAACTTGAGCCAGTAAAGGGATAGTAACACAGTCGTTGACGATTTGATCTAATTTGGCTCATATATCGAGCCAAGCCAGAACTCAAAATCATCCGGATTCTACTTAAATCCTGTTGATCTGATTTGACTTTGAGCCTAGACCAATCGCTTATCCTACCCTGACTAGGTTCAGGTTTGAGTTGAACACGAGCTCAAAGACTCATAGTGATAAGCTTTGCCCTATATAGATTGGCTCGGCCAAGCTGGTGCCAACTCTAATCTTGAGCAACCATAAAAATGGACCCAAAGCATATTGATCATTGATGTCGTATCCTGCCTTAAATGTTTATTTTAGCCCCTTTCATTGACATAAACAACCGCTTGAATTTGAACGCACCCACCGCTCCCCCAAAAAATAAAAAAAGGGAAAAAGAAAAAGATCTGAAAATCCAAAGGGAGCCCAAGCTACCTACAATTGTTACGCAGTGGTAGTTTTAGTTTTTGATATCATAATTTTTTGAACACTTTGGGCACCACTGGTAAGTATTTGGGATACCCCTATAGTTTGAATTTGAGTTCCAAAACCCGTTTCATTTTACGTCGAAGGCTGCTAAAAATGTGGGGCTATTGCACGCCGGGCTTCTGTCAACCATGTTTCCTTTTCTTTGGCCCTATAACCGGGTAAAAATGAAGTCCAAACTACAGTATATTTTTGCCTAAAACTTTGGGAATGCTTCGACTCCCATTTGGATTCCCTTTTGCCCCAAGTACATGCTAAAATACATTTCTACATACATTGGTAGTTTTAGGCTTTTAGCACCCATGTCAAACAAACGTAGATAATGACAACGTAAAATCAAGAGTAAAGGAGAATTTTGTACCTGGAAACAACTTTTGGCAAGGGTGATAGTCTGATCCTCTTATCAGCGTGGTGAGAGATAGAATTGGCTCATCCCTGGCATCATTAAGACAGAGAGGGGTTTTTACAACTTCACATGGTGGTCCTGTCCTTGAAGCCCATGGCTAGTGGTGCTGAACCAACTTTCTAATTTGGCAAGGTTGTCCCTATAAAAGATTTGACAGCAATATATACTTTAGACAGTTTCGAGTGGCATCATCCTTGACTTGGTACCACAATATTTCTGAGGATCTAAGTTGAAGTGGATGGCATTAACATAATAGTTTTTTAGCTAAAATACTGTAGTATTGACATCACAAACTGATTAAAAGAAAATCTAGCTAGAAAGAAAGTGTCTGCGGGGTTTGTACGTCAAGTTGCACGTAATTTAGTCTCTCAAGGCATGTAACATTTAACCAAACAAAAAGAGCTAAAAAACCCTCTTCATTTTAATAAAACAGCAGTTCCATTTTCTTTCGATTGAATATGACTAAATCAGCTCCAAAATATATAAATAATTGTTATATTGGCATTCTGCAAGATTGGATGTCAAATTATTTTGTATTAGCCTGTTTTATGAAGAACCCTCTAGAGGAAGGTTGTCTAGCTGCTTTTATTTCCTTTCAAGAGAGGGGGGGGGGCGCTATTCTGATGTTAAATAAACTATAATGGCAGATTCATGAATCCACTGGGAAGAAAACTGTTCCTGATAGAAAGATAATGTGTAGAAGCACAGAAGCATAAATAGAAAGAAGAAATGTCCTATTGCCCAAATTCAAAGTCGGGCATCTTTATCAGTTGACAAATTAGCCACAAACTCGTACCATGTTATCCTGTACCGTTTTAAGAATATTAGTCTTGATTAGCTGTCAGTAGACAATCAAACTGACGGTGCATGATTGTAAGCAGGAATGACAGATCCACTGACCCCACGAACTTCAAGCATCTAGAATGTACAAGTGACAAGCAATAGGGAAACAGAGAAGGGTGGGGAGAGAGAGAGCGAAGCTGCCTTTTTCTCCCTCTTTTGGACGGTGAGAAAAATGCATTTTAGAAAGGGTACATCTTAATGCATCGTCAAGGATTAGGGAAGTGCCTTCTAAAGAGTAAGTGTGTCCATGTATGCGCATCCTTAACTGTGCACTACTCAAGCCAGCGAAGTAACAACTATAACTACCATTGTGGGCCCCGCTTTTACAAGGTATGGAGAGATTTGGATGTAGGTAGTCTTACTTCTACAAGCTAGCAGGTCAACAACTTTTATTATTGTTCTGAAGCTAAGGACTAAGGATAACCTGACTATATGTGGAACGGAATCTTCTCTCTTCAAAATAACATTATAAATTTTAATCTCTTCTCATAGCTTGAATATATTATTATTATCCTCAATGTGGATCTTCCAGACTTTAGAGCAACTTTTATTGATTGATTTAGATAGAAAAGCAAATATAATATCTAAAAATATGCATAGAAAGCTCTGGTGCATTAATAATGGTCTTCTGTTGAATTCAAAGACAATAGAAGGAACTTCAATTATTTATTCCTAAGAACCTCAGGGTATGCAAATTTAGTAATTCACCTCATGTTCTACTCAACAAAACTACAAAAGAGCAAATGGCCATGAATTATACTACTTACATAGCGAAAGCAGAGAACAGAAGGAAGTCCCAGAATGAATCCTCTGCCACACTCATGAATCCAGGTTATGCTGAAGCTTTTCTCGTAGGAACTCTCCAATTCATCCTGCGTCAGATGGAACTAAGTCAATTTTATGGTAGTCCAAGTTAACACGTCTTGTACTTCGATTTATTTACAGCATTTTGTGAAAAGTAGCAAGCTAACGAAAGTATGGGAAATATTGATTACTTAAGCAAGAACACATCAACTTTTTTTTCCCAAGTACAAACAATAAACAATACTGATCTGCACTCCAAACGTTGCATACCAATTCAACATTAATTGAAGAGTCAATGTTCATCGTAATGCAACATAGACTATGGCAAAAGAGGCAGATTAAGAGCACTGAAGTGGCAACGAAAACAATGCTATTGTAAGAGAATGATCAGACCAACAATTGACGACATCCAGGTTCAGGTCCACATATTTATTCCTGAACTGGCATTTTTGGTCATTCAAGTGTAGTACAACCTGGCCTAATTCATTTTTCCTTGATGTATGCTTACTGCTTGAGAGCCAACTTGGATGCTCGACCAGACAGCTCCCTACTTTCTGCCTCCGAGATTGTAGAACATGCTTTACTTGCCCATGGCAAACCACACTGCACTGGTGAAATGTAGCCTACTGCCCTGCCATTTCTGTTATAGCACAAGTCAGAACTAATTACGTCCTCAGATAAATTCTTCACAGTTTCTTTGTATGATCTGCTGCGAAGTTAGAGATGATTTAGCAGTAGAAGAACAAGAAACCAGGAAATAAATATTGAAATACGAATACCCACTTAGACAAGAAATTAATGAGCGGGAGTACCCTCTAAACTACAGAAACCGTTTTTCTGGCTATTGCCCTGGGAAGATAAAATAAAGGAAGATGCAAATGATTTAGCAATAGAAATTTATCTTACCGACAAGAATCAAATCAACTTTTACGCATGAACATACTCAGCAATAGCAGCACTTTGCTCATTGGTTAATCTGTAAAGAAAGTGTTTCAGGCTTCAATAATCTCCATGCATGAAGGACATTAGTTCTTCTTCTCAGAGATGTAGTTACTTGTCTTCATTCTCATTTTGGATCAGGAACCCAAAAATGTATCAGTTTCATCTACTGGATGCCCAGAGGATATCACTGGAACCAGATCACCTGCATATAACAACAATGACGTCAACACAGATCACCTGCGTATAACAACAATGGCGTCAACATTGCAACAGAAAATTTTTCACATGTAATCAGAAATCGTTATAAAGTCTGTTAAAAATGCCTTATTACTTGTGTTGGCACAACAAAAGTTGACATTTTGGTGAAACGCAAATATCAGGGGCATGGCATATTCCAAAGAATTGTCACATGTACATACAAACACCAGTGGCATAGGATGCAGCTAATAGCGCACTGAAAATTCATGCAGAATTCACTATATGTAGCATTAGTGCAGATAAAGTTAGAGACAAGACAGTGCTCACAAACAACATTAATTAGTATACCTCCAACAAAAGTCTCTATGGGTCAAGAGTCTCAACATACATAAGCGCCTGAGCAGCAAGTTTTGAAATCATTATGATTCTCATATCCTCCATTTAGGAAAAGTCTTTTGAAAGGGATAACCAGCTTCTTCTGGGAGTAGCAGTCCAAGTCTACCATATATCAGCTCTCTTTCCTCCAGACAAAAGACAATGTTCCCAGCTTGCGCATAGGCACTTCTCTTTTATGGCTCTGGCAAGGTACAATGGACAATTAGACATCATTTGCTTGAAGGTCATTTCTTCAACAAACAAGTTGCAAACATCATAATATGCTATATTAAAGCATCGACGACACCTTAGCAAACAATTTGTCGACCCCAGTTACTGGAAACCGGAAACTACTACAGCAAGATTAGTAGCAAAAGGCATCAGTGCCCTGGAAGTTGATGAACTTTAAGTTAGCTTTAATGTGCATTGATTTTGACAAAACTAGTTGAGAAGGCACATTGAAATGATATCTATAATTGATAGGCTTCTCAAACTCAGCTAGCATGCTGTTCAGCCAACAAATTTACCCAAGGTAGGATTCAGTCATTGTCTAGGGGCTTCGGATCTAAATCGGAGTGCTAAAGTATATTTATCTAAGTCTCTATGCCCATACATGGTACTTTCATTACAGGACAAATAGCTCACATTCAAATTTCAGCGAGCAGTAACATGTGACGCAAACTATCATACTTTCTAATTATGATTAGCATATAAATACAATTTCAACCAATTATCAATGATTACAATATCCTACTTACACTTCACAATATCCTATCAGCTAAATCCTGTCATTTCACTCTAATTACAATAAATGAATCGCACCATAAAATCGCAGTAGGTAGATTGCAACGAACGAGACCTAGAGATTCTACAATTTTGCAGCATCAGCAGAAATAAATAGATAGACAGAAATCAAACTAAAATAAATGAAAGTTTCTACAACATAGAAGCTATATTGAAGTGACAATGGCTTGGGTTAGGGTTAGGGTTAGGGTAAGAAGAGTCTTCGATTGTCAATACCGAAGTAGATTTTGATGCCGTCATCACAGTAGCGATCGGAGATATCAGAGTTCCTGAATTCGCATCAGCACTGTCGATCGATTACCATTTTATCACTTCCACTATCAGCAATTCCAGCGTCGTCGGGAATTTCTTACTGCAAAATTCAACAACTGCTAAGAAAAATGCTCTCATACATCAACGAAATTTTCGCATTGTATCGATTGTCTTAGCAGAATCGCCGATTGAGCTCGATAATTGCAGAAATTGCACAATTTCTGCACGATTTCGACGGCAGAGAGATCTGATGGAGGAATTCGTCGACTCTGCCTTGCAAATTGAGATCGAAACGAAAAACAAACTATCAAGAAACGTTCATCTCGATCTGGATCTGAGGAGCGAGGAATGAAGATAGTGAAGATAGAAAGACAGAGACGTGGGAACAGTGAAGTCAGACGTTGTGGACGTGAATTTGAGCTTTTGGCGGGAATGAAAGTGAGGGAGGGAAAAAAGAACTCCAAATTGTTGTTCTTGGATTTTGATTTATAGTTTGCCGGCATTAATAGGAGATAAATATTCTTCTTCTCTCTCTCTCTTTTTTTTTTTTTTTTAATTTTTCAGCGAGGAAAGGTAAAAAAAGGCAGCCCGGTGCACAAACATCCCATGTTCACACAGGGTTCGGGGAAGGGCCACACCCCTAGGGGTGAATTGTAGGCAGCATAACCTGACTTTGTCAGTGGCTGATTCCACGACTCGGACCCGTGACCTTTTGGTCACACGAATAGTCATTTCATTAAAAAAACAAATGATGCGATATTCTAAATATTTTAAATTGATTCCAGAGTTGTTCTGATTATAATTTATAAATCAACTGAAAAATTAGTATAATTGTCAAATTTTCTGTGTTTAAATGACTTTAGATTCTTAAGTATATGAGTTTTTTTTGTGAAAAATCTCAAGATCACTCCATGCTAAATTATTATGGAAGTTAAGAGGGATCCTATATATTATTGGTGTTCTAAGTCCAACGACATTTAACTAAAAATCTTCATCTCTATATTATTCTATCCTATAAATACAATGTATGTGTTTATGCGGCTTATAAACCTTTGAACATACAAGTGAACTTATCAACAAAATGCCCGTGAAAAGAGGCTAAAGAAAATTATCAAACTCGTAGAGTCTTTGGCGCGATTAAACTACTCGTTTCTTTGATCAAAATAGTCGCTGTTAATCAATGGCGGGTCTTCTCTCCGTTTCTCGTCATACCCTTCAAAACAAGTGAAGTTTCAAGCATGAAATGCTGAATTAATCAATTTCGTAAAATATGCAAATGTCTAATTCCTATCCAAAATATGCAGAGCAGAGTAACATACTTAGTAAAAACCCATTCATAAGACCCGTCTTGGAGGATTCCTCATTGGTCTTCTCGTAAAACCCATATTATATTTACAGGGTAATATTATAATGTAAATAAGTTTGTAATTGTGTTCTCAATATCTTATTTGATTGCAAGAGAGTATTGTAAGTAACAACTATCTTGTAATTATAATTACTAAAAACTATATAATCGTGATTGCAATACATTACATTCAATCATACATCACAACTACTTTTTTTCTAATAGACTTCGTACTGTTACTTTGATCCATAATTAAAATTTTACGTTTAATGAGCCTATGTATCATTGTATTTTGGAGTCTCAATTACTCAAGTGAGACATATTTAAAAAAAAAAACGTGGAAACCGGTGAAAATAAGGAATTAGAGCTTTGAAAAAGAAGAAAAATAGAGGCTTTTTTTGGGGGGGTTGAGGAAGGGGCTCGATGTTTGAAACTATCATGTCAACCGTTAAAAAAAAAAAAAAAAAAACAGAAAAGGTGGCGGCGGCAAGGAATATAGAATGGCGTGGATATGAAGGGCACTTTAGCCTTCTGAATAATCACTAAATACTCCCCCAATTTCGTACTCACGTTTTTCTGAAAAAGAATAACAGAAGTATTATTAATGGAGCATCACAATAACAATATATATATATATATATATATATATATATATATATATATATATCATACTCAAGTAATGAATTCCCGAAGGTCGAGTTCGTGTAATTGCTCCTCGAGACACTCATGATGAGCATTATTCGTGTTTATAATTCCATTATTAGTTTATTATTAAAAAGCACAATTTTCCTTGATCATGTAAATCAATTTTCTCCACCTTTAAATCCTAAGGCTTCGTTTAAATCTTAAAAAATTTAGTGAAAAGAAACAAATTTAAAAAAGTAACTTTTTTTTTAGGTTGTGTTTGACTTATAGAAAATCATAAAGAAAAAAATATGAAGAAAAATCTGATGAAAAAACTGTAAAAACAAGTGATAAAATCGTCCTTATAAAATTATGAGGAAAGTTTAAAAAAAGTTTCCAACATAATTTATAACCTCCTCTAACCTTATACTATTTAAATGATATCAATATTCAACATGAATCAAATAATTCATTAACATTTTTGTATTTTTTTCTCAATCAAAACAAAAAAAAAAAACCCTCACTCTCTCTCTATTTTTTTCTTCACATTTTTTTCCTTCATTTTTTTTTCACCAAATTTCTCAAAGGACCAAATGGAGCTTAAAAGCCTAAATTGATAAGTTTGGGCCAAATTCAGTATATGTCCATCAGTCAGTCCATGGTAGATTCTAAAATCAAAAGCTGAAAATGCCTAAGATCACCTGCAATGCAAGGATCGCGAGCCAAAAATTTGACTCACGGTTCAAAGAATACCATATATCAGTGATCCGCTTTGCTCGTCCTACGATCCTACTGATGGCCGTGATCCGTCACCCACATATTTTCTTTTTTTCTTTTTTTACCAACTAAACCGTTAAAAATCTAAAACCTAATAATATATTAATGATAAAGCCTATAAAATATTATTTTATTTAATAATTTAAATTGATGATCTATAACATATCAAAAAATAACTTATAATATAATATAGAAAATATGAGCCCATATTTGTAATCTAAAATTATGAATAATCATTCAATATGCTCTTAAATTTTGTAACGGTTTACATTCGGGAGCTGTTGGAATTTATTTACGTGCGTCCAATTCCAGTGAGACCATCCCACTCCCGCTCGCTCTCTATCTCTCTCTCTCCCCCCCCCCTCCCCCCTTCTTCTCTGGTGACTTGTAGCTAATCTCTGCACAAAATTTTTTTCCGCTGATTATTCCTTCTTGCTTCTGCTACGATCATTTGTTCGCATATACTGCAGTTTTGCTGACATTTCAGACGTGAATTTGTTGTTTTTCTTCCATTTAGCAGCATCCTCTTCTATCTCCAAGAATTGAGCTGAAAAACCCTGGAAATTCGATCAATTTTAGTTGAAATTTCCAAAACCAGCCAAAAATGAACGGAAATATGCTAAGAATTTTGATGATGTTGATGCTGTACTCGTCGTCGCCGGCGATTTTCGCCGGCGCCGACGGCGTCGTAGAGACTTGCTCGGGAATCGTTCCAATGCGATACAGGAACGACAAGATATCGATAACGGACTTCGGCGGCGTCGGCGACGGAAAGACGGTGAACACGAAGGCGTTTAGGGCGGCGATATTCAGGATAGAGCATCTGAGGAGGAGAGGAGGAACGCTGTTGTATATTCCGCCGGGGGTTTATTTGACTGATAGGTTCAACTTGACTAGCCGTATGACTCTTTACTTGGCTAGTGGTGCTGTTATCAAAGCCACCCAGGTCAGTCCTTTTTTTGCAATTTGAATATGTTTTTTGTTTTTGGGTTTAATTTGAGCTGATAAAATCAGGATTTGAGTGTTTGAAATCCAAACACATCTCCTTGAAGTCATGCTTGAATTGTGAAGATAGTGTCTTTGCTGGATGTTGGATCAAAAACCATTTATTTTGGGTATTATGTGATGCGAATACGAGGAGGAGAAGACAGGGTGGTGAGTTATTTTGCTTGAGTCGAATGCAAACCAAAGGTGAAAAGTTTGCCTAATTGGTTCCAGAAAAGTTTGGACATATTTTGAAGCAAAGTTTTTTTTTTTTTTTTCCGGGGGGGGGGGGGGGGGGGGGAGTAGATGCTTGGTATTCATATCCAGCATCTGTGCTAAACAATTGGAAGTGAGTAAATGCTAAAATAATAAAGTTAGCGTGAACACTGCTGTGTGATAGCTCATGCCAAGGATAAGATTGCATAGATTCTAACCTTCTGTGGCAAAATGAGATCCATAGTATGTTTGGGATGATATGAGCTTGATCGCTGTCATATAAGACATGAGGAGATGATTGTTTTTCTTGAGGACTTGACACAGAAGGAACTACAACGAAGCAAAGCACCACATTGTAGTAATGTTGACACAAAAGGGATGATATTGGGTCCTCATTAAACTTTATTATTCCTGAAAGCAAACAGTTAGGGATTGTTCATTTGCAGAAAATTTTCCCATTATTTTGAGCGCAGATGTGAGCTAGAAATTTCTAGATGTTGAGTAGCTGCAGTTTTTTAGCTGCGATTATTGGCATAGAAAGTCCTTATTATGTGAGGGCCTTTCAGCAAAATGTGATTGTAGAGAAGTAGATTGAAGGGGTAATAAAAGACGCTATCTTGAATTATTAGGGTTGTCTTCATATTATCATTTCCAGCTGGTATGGTCCTACATGCCCTCTTGATGTTGAAGAGAGTATAGGTATGATTAAATGACGTTGGTGGATCAAGTGGAATAAATTTGTGCATGTGCATTTGCAGTTTGGTGTACGGGACGAAAATTAGGATAGTAAGATAATTGGGGTTTGCAGGCCATGGTGAGGTTTATCTTTGTTTGTTAACGTGTAAATTTATGATTTTGCTGATACTGATTTGTCTTTCTTGATAGCACTAAACACCATGTAGGTTAAGAATCACATTATCAAGATAACATATATCTTGGGCTCTTCCTAATTGAGTAATTAATATATATCTTTAATATGTTAGAGTTAAGAATGTTGGTTAGTGCATGTTGCGGTCCCTTATCAAGTCAAGATATTCTCCTTGGGTTACTAAAAGGATTTTTCTATGTGAAAAGGTGACAAGCAACCCAATTTCTATTTGAGCGTTCCTCCTAGTAAGATTGCATTTATATTAAGGTCAAGCATTGTTTTCTGTGCTTTTCATTAGTATCTATCCGTTGGAAGTTGATAATTAAAAATATTTATGGGTCATGTGGGTCTAGATTATATTATATGGCATCCTGAAAGACTGAACTATGTTGTCATTGATTGAGTGGCAATCCATTGTGCAACTAAAATGGACATCTTTTAAATTTGTGGCGTTTCTTTTTCATGTGCCCCTTGTCATTTTCTCCATTGTACTCATGCAGTTACTGGTTTTGTGCCAATTATCCAAAAAGTGAACACTGAAACCATAGTCACTTATTTTTTTTTCCTTTCTTTCTTTTTCTTGTTTGGAGGGGGGGGGGGGGGGATGTCTAAACAAAGTGACTTTTTAACTCTTCAAATGAGCAAGTGGTTCCTTGGATGCTTTCTAATGGCAGAGCCGATAATATAGCCCTTTGGGGTTGTATTATATTATTCTAAAACTGCACCTAAGTTGTATTGTGGACTATTTATTACATTGAGGATTTTTTCCTATTTTTTCAAATTACACACATATTTTAGGATGTGCACGTAAAATCTCAGAACTAATCTTCCTACACTTACAATAGTACCACGTTGCCAGCTTTGAGTTTTCTTTCTTTCTTCCCTTATTTCCTTTTTTCCCCCCAAATTAAACAACCAACCGGGAACTCGATTCTTTAAATAGAGAAAGGATGGCCAGAAAAAGGGGGGGAAAAAAGAAAAAAGGCAGCTTTCCTTCCAACCTTCAGCAATGCACCATGGTGCATCCTATATGTTTATGCCCTGGTTCATCTTGTGCGCCCCTTGTACCAAGCACTTCATGAGAGGTCAGCTGGCTCAAGTTCCTTTGACAATGGCATCCTGTGCTATGCCATATATCGCGGATAAGGGTGTCTTCATCGAGATATCCCAATACTGTGCTTAGGCGGGATTCACATTGGGGGCTGTTGTTTGTATGTCACTACGTTTTGCATCCTCTGCATAGGGGTTGACTTTCTGTAGATAGTCAAAACCGGAGGATTATGATCTATGCAGCATGTCACAGACTCGCTGTGAGTCTGTTCACTGGAGTCTCCTTGCATTTCTGTTTGTGTCTTCCCTAGATAAAGAGTTTAGATTGCTTCCCTGAAGCAGGTGTTTATCTGGTTTTTCCTTACTAATGACGGTGAATGGTTTTTCCTCACTAATGATGATGAATCATATCTTTAAACAATTTGTGGTCAACTGCCGCAGGATACAGCAAACTGGCCATTGGCTGATCCATTGCCCTCTTATGGAAGAGGAAGGGAGTTGCCTGGAGGGAGGTACATGAGTTTCATCCTAGGAGATGGAGTCCACGATGTGATAATTACTGGTAAATTCCAGTGACTTCTGATAAGCTGTTAGTGCTCCATTTTATTTCCTAGGTTCTTTGCCCTGGAGAAGATTAGTAGAATTTCCATAAGATGTTATTACTGGAGTTGTTTCAAATACTGGATAGATGTCTGGTTGCTTTACTGGTGAATTGTAATGGTTTGCAAGTCCTTAATTGATGATGTTGTGGTACCTCTCGCATGTATTTGATGTTGTCCTAGATTCATATTTTTTGGTCGTATGTCTTAGTTTTTCCCTGATGATGTTGGTGTATTACAGGTGAGAATGGAACCATTGACGGTTCAGGAGACATATGGTGGAATATGTGGAGACAAAGGACCCTTCAATTTACTAGACCACATCTCATAGAATTCATGCATTCAAGGCACATCATCATTTCTAATGTGATATTGAAGGATTCTCCATTCTGGAATGTTCATCCTATTTATTGCAGGTAGACATGGAAGTCTCGTATATCATACATGCCATATTTTGAGTCAACATCTGTTCGTGCTGTATTTGATAAGCCACCACAGTATTCAAATTGGAGCTTTACTGATATACAGGATCAGGGTTCTTTGGTCCTAAGCCATTGGCCTGGAATATCATGCTCTATTATTTTGAGTCAGCATCTGTTTGTGCTATATTTTAAATTTTTAATAAGTGACAACATAGCTTTACTAACCCAATATTTGTCACAAATTCTGTGGCAGAGGCTCAAGCGTTTAGCCTGTAGTATATGGCATTTCTTGTTCCAGGATCTGTCATTTTCTCGACACTACTGAGCGTCTCATAGTATTTATAGGGAACCATGACATGATGCAAGGCTTGCAAGCTAGTCTGATCCTTGTTTGGTCCTTGCAGCAATTTTGTTGTACGATATGCTACCATATTGGCACCTGCTGACTCTCCAAACACTGATGGAGTTGATCCAGGTACTGCTCAAACTGCGTCCTTTGCACTTATCAAAGTATCCAATACTTTCACGCATTAAACAGGATAAGCCGCCGCCTGTAACAGTCGTATATCGTGATGCTGCTGATCCTGCAATCGTAATAGTCTGGTCACAGCTGCCCGGGCTTGGGCAGTCCCTGGGCAACTTAAGAAAGCTTACACCTGCATGGGTAGTTTTTGCTAGGTTAATCGTACGTTTCCCAACCTATACTTATCCTATATCTGCTAGTTGCATCTCATGAGCTCTTCCTTTGTCTAAGATAGAGATGTTCTCTTCAGCTTCTTTTTTTTTTTTTAATTTTTTTTTTATCTCTGCACCCTTAACAAGAAGGGCTTAGACATTAAATAAACACAATGTAATATACTAATATCTAATAACATTTATTGAAGAAGCGTAGGCTCCTGATCTGCAGCTGTCATCCATTTCTAAGCAAAACCTTACCATACAGCCTGCCAGATATTCCTTTCAAGGGATCAATTACTGCAAAAAAGACGACCTCATCACTCCAGCCAGATAGTTCATGCTGATACCTCCGCGATATCTTTGTTTAACAAGTCCCTAGATCAGCCTTAATTGGCTGATGTGCCTTTGCTTTTAGGCCCATAAAAGGATGGGGGGTTGCTTGTGGATGATCTTATCAAAACTCCCTACTCATTGTGCATTTGCTAGTGCATTGCATCTGAGACTTGCATAACCACCAGAGTTAACTACCTTCTTTTACTACGAACTTTTCGAATGAGATTAAGAATCGACCATACACTCTGAACTCTGTTCACTTCAATGCTCCTTTGCTTATACAGATTCAAGCTCCAATGTCTGTATAGAAGACTCCTATATCTCCACAGGTGATGATCTTGTAGCAATAAAAAGTGGGTGGGATGAGTATGGAATTGCCTATGGGCGCCCCAGCTCTCACATCACTATCCGTAGGCTAACAGGATCATCACCATACGCTGGGATCGCCATTGGAAGTGAGACATCTGGTGGCGTGGAGCATGTGTTAGCCGAGCACATCAACCTTTTCAACGTGGGAGTTGGAATTCATGTAAAGACCAACATTGGAAGAGGAGGGTTCATCAGAAACATAACGATCTCCAATGTGTACGTCGAAAATGCTCGTAGAGGGATCAAGATATCAGGTGATGTTGGAGATCATCCCGATGACGGGTTCAACTCGAATGCCATCCCTGTTGTCACGGATATCACGATGAGGACCGTTTGGGGCCAGAATGTTCTACAGCCCGGATTAGTGAAGGGCATAAAGACCGCCCCGTTTACAAACATTTGTCTTTCTGACATCAACCTTTATGGCTCTTTGAAAGAAACCGCACCGTGGGAGTGCTCTGATGTGAAGGGCTTCGCTTTGAAGGTGAGCCCATGGCCTTGCTCTGAACTTGTTAGCACAGATGGTGCTAGCTTGTGTTCTGCAAATTATTAGGTACATCCTAGACTATAGATCTGTCTAATAGAAACTCTGCCTTCATGGGTTTGTTTCTTTTCCCCGCCCTTTTCACACGTGATGGCTCAGGACTATAAATTGGGGACACTGTCGTATAATTGTTGTTTCATGTCTCATGTTTAAGTCACAGCTGAACTGTTCTTTCAGTGTAAGAGTAATATTCTTTGTAAAGCAATCATCTCTGTGTTTGGGGGAGCCTCTCGGTCTCAATCGATAGATAGAAAAATTTTGTTATAGTTTACATAACTGTCTTGTTACCATGTAGTGTTATCTAATCCCATAAAGAGAGAAAACTAGCCATTCGGTTTGGTGATCTCCTTCAGTGCTCCCCACTGAGATTAGTGAAACGTTCTATTCATTTTTTTCTTTTTTTCTAGCATCTCTTTCCCTGGGGGGCTTGGGGGAAGTTGTACCATTCTTGAGATTGGGCTAAAGGCCTGTGAGGTTGTTATCGGTCCCTTTTTCGATACTTGAATCCAATTTATAGAGAAATTATATTTATACCAATAAATACTAAAAGTATATAAGTATATAATTTTTGTTAGTATACTTAGAATAATTGCTCTACGTCTATATTGTGTTAGTATCAAATTGGTATAATATTTGTTAGTATACTTAAAATAATTGCAATTTGTATTGTTCACCTAAATCTCAAATTATAATTGATGGACAAAGCTCTTAATTATTTACGCCATTCAAATCCAAACCCCCAGTAACTTGAGCTTCCTAGTCTCTCAGAACATCTCATGCATGGTCCGGCATAGACAACTAGTTAACCTAAAATACCAATTAATTAACAACACATAACACAAATCAACGCATAGTCTTAACTCCATTACAAAATTTATTTGATCCAGAAAAGAAAATGCCAATCTTTAATCTTTAAAAATAAGCCAAGAACTTTCTCATCTTATTGTTCCCGCCTATTAAAAAAAAAAGAAAAAACTTTCTCATCTTATTTAGGACTCCCATTTCTCTCTCCTCACCGCCTTCATGCTTACTCCTCTTCTCTCTACTCACGACCCTCCGATCCTCATCACGATCACGATCACGATCACGATCATGATCATGATCAAACTCGTCACGATGATAGCCATGGAGCCAATGATGACGAGGATGCTGACGTGGCATGTGGCTGGGCCCCTGTTGACATTCCGACCCTCTCACCTTCTTCCACGTCAGCACCGGGGAACTTCCTGCCCACGTGGCGGAGTGTCAGGATTTGAGCGTGGACCCCACTGCCACCTGGCCTGGCCTTTCTATGGACCTCGTCGAGCCCACGGGTCAGTTTGAATACCAACTCGACCAGTTTCGGGTCAGCCTCGTCGGGCAAGTGGGCCCTCATGGGCCTGATCCGATTGAATCGGCAACGGTGGAGGTGCCTGAACGGGTTCTTGTGATGAACCGGAATCCGTTTCACCAGGGGCCTGTGTTTCTGTATTTTACTTAAAGTTGGTATCTTCTTGATCCTTGCTCTGATGATCTCCTGATTATCATGAACCCCCCAGTTAGTGACTTCGGTGAGGTTGGGCTCAGATTCGTCAAGGAGGGCGGTGGAATCTGGGCCGTTCGATGATGATCCATGATGATCAGGCTTGACTTGGACGAAGGGGAGCAAATCTTTGACGTGAGCATGGGAGAGGGCGACGAGGAAGGAGGGAATAATAACGAGAGTGAAAAGAAAGGGTTTCATGGTGGTCATGTATAGTAGGTGTATGAATTAAATTAAGTGAGGGTGTTTGATTTATAGGAAAAGGTGACTTAAAAAGGGGAAAACAGGCGATGGAGTCGGTTTGTCCAAATGGATTAATTAAGAGTGAGAAAATACTATTTTTATAAATGTGGTGAAATTGATTATTTTATCTAAATATATCGAATATAAATTTTACACAGAATTATTATATTTTGAGGTGTCGTGTATCTATATATATTCTCTTACTAGCACAACAATGATGACGACGACAACGACAACGACAACTCTCAGTGTTAGTCTCATTTTTGCGGGATTTAGGGAGATACAGATGTAAGCAGTCTTACTCCTGCGATTGAATTATAATTTAGCTAAGTTATAATTATGAAATTGCTTTTTTTCCATTTATATATTCTCTTACTAGTAATTTAGCTAAATTATAATTATGAAATTGCTTTTTCTTCCCTATTAGTACATATAAAATATCATCGTCAATGTTAGATTTTGTGTTATTTCTTTATGATCATTATTGGGACATGTTTATTAGAGGTTTAAAATTGATACAATTTGATTTGAAAAATGAACTACTCTATTTATCAAACCTGAACTCAATCTAGGAGTTCCGTGTGGCAAACTAACGGTTGAATTCCAGTTACTAATTCTGCAGTTACAATTTCGCGCCGAAACAAAGGAGTTTTGCGACGCTGATTAGCCGTGGCTAGGGTTTGCACTTTTGCTATGGCTCCGATTTTTTCACTTCTCGATAGCTAATCAGGTCTCTCTCTCTGTCTCTCCCCCCAATGTATGTATCGGTGACCGATGACCCGGTGAACATTTCATCCAATTTCACTTTCAGTTTTTCGAAGCTGTTAGGGTTGTGAATTTTCCATGTTTATCGTCATCAAATTGAGTAATGTTCAAGTTGGATTGTGTGTTTGATGGTAAGTTTATCGAGCAATTTAAGATCTTTTTGTGTTGTTCTTCTGTCAAATTGTTGTAATTTGTTTCTCGCTGGACTTTCCTGTTCGAATGCTGTTGATCAATGATCCTAATATGTCTTACACCGGCCTTTTCTCTTTAGATGTCTTACATTCTATCTTATTCTATATTTTGGGGCTTTGATTGTTAAGCTAGGGTGATTAGAAGTAGGACGTTTGAAATTTGATGTGGGGTAGTGGAATCTTTGGAGGAGTCTTTTTGGAAATTGTTAGCAGTGGGCTTTATTTATTTTATTTTATTTTATTTTTGCATAAGAATATAATGTATATACCATTACTATTAATTAATCAGCCAAAACTTGAGTATGCCCCATCTGCCTTATTCAGTCCCCAAGACATCTGTTGCCCATTTATTTATTTATTTCTTTCTTTTTGGGGGGAGGGGGTTTAAACAATGACATTCTTTGAGCTTAGTGGAAGCATTTAGAAATAAAAGCATTTAGAATCACACATTTTATTCATAAGCAGGGATTATAGTACCATCCATAAGCACGAGTAATAGTACAATACAGAGAAACTGTAAAGTGACCTGTGAATAGCCAGACGTTTTTTTAGATGACATCTCATTATATTTATAAAGTCATGTAGTTCTCCAATCTGCAGTCTTCCATCTTGGGCTGAATGCTGATTTGTGTTGTCCTAGCACTTCTATAGATACCAAAAAGAACGAGAATCAGCATATGTGGTTGTATTAGAGGTTAAGGGTTGAAGATATTCATGGTGACTTTGAGATGAGTTTATCAAACACTTGCCTTCTTGCACCCCTGATTGGCACTCTCACTGTCACTGCCGTCACTGCCATCCTTGCGGTTGCCCTTCCATGTTGACTTCTTCTTGATATGCGTTGTGCACTTCATGTTTCCTGACTTGCAGCTTGTGCGCTCTTCCATTTTCTCAGTGTATCCATAACTTGCATGGTGGTTGGAGCTATGGTGGCCATGCTTGTGGTCGTGGTGGCCCTGGTGGGAGCTGTTGTGGCTAAAGTACCCAGTGATTTTCTCAGTCAGGCCATGGTGGTGGCCAGTGGTGGAATGGCTGGGGTGCTTGTGCGTAATGCCTCCCATGTGGTGTCCGCCTTGGTTCATTGCACACCCAGCTTGTTTGCGTTCGTGGTGCTTGTGCTCTGACACATAGCCGCTCTGAGAGCAGTTGCAGTTTTGGCCAGGGTGCTTCATGCAGTGCATGCCACCCACATGGTGCCCGTCCTTGGTTATTGAATAACCAGACGATTTATGCTCATGGTGCGTGTGTTCTGTGGAGCAGTAGCCCTGAGAGCTACTGCTGTATTTAACCTTTTCAGTTTCTTTATAGGTGCCCTGACAAGCAGGCTTACATATCTGCATGGAAGCCATGAGGTATGAGCACTGAAGTTTCTGATGCACAAGGACCTTTTTTTTGTCCTTGTTGATTTTAGAGCTTGATGCTCAAATGGAGGACCGGAGCTCTCTTATATAGCAATTGAAATGTGGCCCTCTCCATGCAAAAAAGGTTCTTGGCGGTTATAGTGGGAAACTTGTTTTCTGTATATCAGCTTTGAATCTGCTTTTGCTTGGATATGTAATGTATTGGCATATATTCTTTCAATTTAAAGGGTGGAAGTGGGAATCTATTACCAGGTCCCTTTTTTCACTTCGTTTTGACCCATCTGACACCCTGTTTCATTCCATGTTTATGGGCCACCCAACTCATGAGCAATTTCCTTTATTAGTAGGGTGTTTTTTTTTTTTTTTTAAACGAATTTATTTAAAGGTGGGTACTGAGTAGAACAAATGCCAACATCAAAGGGTGGACTGAAGAGAGTGGCAGTGAGATCAACATTCCGCTTTTGAAAACTATTGGAGTGTCTTTTCTTCTGCATCACTAATTCAAATTTTGCCATTTCTGAAAATGTGGCTGGATGACCTTTGCTCTGTGTTTATTGGCATTACTGTTTGATTATTTCATAGCATATTTTAAACAGTTAAAATTTTCTCAGTCCAGCTTTCTACACTGTATGTGTGTTGGGATAAGCAAAATACTTTGCATCAAATCTCTCTACTAAGATTTGGGCTCACAACATTACAGTTACTTACTTGTGTATTTCTGTCTGAACTTTGTGTGTCATTTCTCAGGGATGAGCTCTCTTTCATCAACTTATTGTAAGAAATCTTTGCCGGGGCCAAGACAATGAAACTTGTGGGCTTTGAAGCTAGTTCGTTTGAATAGAAAACGCAAAATCTGTCATCTGAAATTTTTAACTCCATGATGAAGTCTAACGATCCTACTTTAGGCACAACCCCTCATCATCACAGCGGTAAAAACATTCATTCCCTTTTGACTCATTTAGTTGTTTGCCCGGAAGCTAGTTCTAGGTTTCTTGATTGATTCAATCTATTAATAGCATTTTAAGCATGTCTAATTGATTGCTTGATTTTTGTTTTTTGGGGAAGAGTTTCCATGATGCTTGCTAGGAGAATCTGGGTGTGTGCATTAGTCATGGAATTTAGCTAGGTTTTTCACTTCTAATTTGCATTGTAATATATTATGATATCATGTCTATCACCTTTGAATCTTATTTTGAGGGTAATGGAGCAATAGTTTTAGAATTTGTTCCATTTTTTTCTTTTTCTAGTGGATATATATTTTTAAAATGCCAGCTTTTCAATTCTGAATTAAGGTGCTACTACTATTGTTAATTTTAATATATATGTATCACGTTTTGGACTGTATTTGTGAATAAATAAATCAAGCAATAATAATGGAATTGGTTCCCCTTATAATTTTTTTTAGTTTATTATTATCTTCTTTTTTCCCTGAAGGGTATAATTTGAGCTGTGTACTCTTTACCATGCCCATTGAATTATTTATTATGAGTGTATGTCCTAAATGTAATGTCTCTTATTTTAATAATAAATCTTGGGTGAGATTGTCTCATGTTAGAGATAGTGTAAGATGAGCACTTGCGTGTTTAACTTTTCGTAATTATAAGTGTGATTAATAGGTGATTTAGGTTGATCAACAAAAAATCAGTTAGGGATACCTGAAAAGTTATCCAGAAATGAATTATTAGTAAACAAAATTAAAAAGTCACTCTAAAGTCAGGAGTTCCTCTCTCATGATGATAGTCTCATTCAACAATTTGTGATTTTGCTTCTATTTTGTTCATCTATGTAGATTGCTAACTACTTCCATAAGTTCAAGACGACTAGAAGGCAAGCAAAAATGATTATATCATAATCATATGTCAATTTATACCTTCGAAGAAATGGTTGAGATTACACTTTATAAGGAAGTTGCTGAGATTAAAAACTTGGAAATGTATTACTCAATTTGTTGTGTATACTAATTGTTAAAAGGTGTAGTAAGCGTAAAAAAAAAAGAAAACTGTAACTTGATGCATTTACACATGATCTAAAAAATTCTAAAATCATTGGAGCATTGAAAAATAGTATAGGACAATTACACAAATTGCTAGTTCCAAAAATGGGGGGAAATGTTTCACTTTCTTTTTCTTTTCTTTTCTTTTTTTTTTTTAAAATCATTGTCCTGGTCTTTTCTATCGATGCTCTTTATGAGCTGGCCTATCTGGCATCAGCAGAAAATAATCTAAGCCAAACCACACCATAGCCAGCCCAGCCCAGCCCAATCATTGCAAAGGGCCAGTCATTCTTCCCTTCACATTTCCCTTCCTGCCCTCCTCATCTTATTCATGGCCATATATCACTTATACCACCCCTTGTTTATGTAGAGTTTGATGTGGGTCTTAATGATTGATATCCTGCTTTTTGTTAGTTGTGAGGGAGAGTGAGGTAAGTAGAGAAAATTTCCTTCTCCAAGTTGTAAAAGAAACTCCTTGAACAAGATGCTACGCACTGTTTAAATCCCTCTGTTTGGATATTAAACAAATGCTCCATTTTCTTTTCTCTCTTTAATAATAATATGTGAGTATGGTTTGGGAGCCTTTCCAGGTCCAAAGCCAAATCAAAATGCATATCCCAGAGTTTTGCCTAAGTTGAAAATTGAAGGTGTGAAGGTTCAGATGTAATAACTTTACTATGGAGTTAAACAGAGCAGCCTAGACTCAGAAGCTTTTTCTACTTTACTTGAAATAGATAGGTCATAGGGCCATATATAGTAATACTTTTTTTTTTTTTTGGGTTGAAAAAATTTGCAAATATGCAATTGCATAGGGGAATCATAAATTGGATTAAATGTGGCAGATATTGTCTTTTGAGGTTGAATGCAAGTCTAATTCATCAAGTAGAACACCCATGAATTTACGCCTTAACAAAAGGTACGTACTACATAACATAATAACACAACACAGTTATAGTACACCAAAAAATACAGGACACCCCTTACTTTTTTGGAGGCGCAGGGGGGGTGGACAGGCTATTTGTTGTAAGGGGCACTAATAGTGTGGTACATATTGCCCCCCAAATTCTGGATTTGCTGAACTTCAAGGCCATTGTTTCATTTAAAAAAACTGCAAAACCACCAAATAGAGCAAAGAGGAGATTATCTGAGGAAACACAGACATATTAGCAGCAATATGAATAAGATTCATAAAATTTGTAAGTCAGGATTGAGTCTGTTCACTGCAGAATCTAACATTACCCTGTTGCATGGATTACAGGCATTATTGTTCGCATGAAGGGACCCTTCCTAAACCCATGGTGGCTGCTGTAGCTCAGCTGGTAACCAGTCGAGCTTTGATAGTATTCCTCTTCTGGTCTTCCCTTTCAGCTGGGAAGTGCCTATTCCTGTTTACAGCAGCCCATGATAAGCTAATTACTCTTTCTTTTTATTGTTTGTTTGTGGGCCTTTTTTTTTTTTTTTGGTTTTTGGTGGGGTTGGGGGGGGGGGGGGGTGGCTTGCTTTGTTTTGTTTTGCTTGATGGTGAATGAAGAGCAAATTGATACCCTTATAGTTATATGAAGGTGAAAAATGTGGTGGGGAGTTGCATCCATGTAACTTTGCTTACCTTAAATTATTTTTGAATATGATCATTTGCTTTTGCCTTAGAATACCTATCCAGTTCTTTCTGGCCATGTACGAGGTTCTGTCTAAGTTCTTATTGTTGCAACTGTTTGTAGATGATGGCACTATTATCAATTTTTTGGTGATTTAGTTATCACAATAGGTGAGGACGGGATTTACATATACCAGCCTAATTTTGCCGAAATATTTATGGCACAATATAAGCTCTGACACATTTTTCGTAAGCCTCCTTTCTTTATCTTTAATTCTATTTGGTTGGTGGGTAGAATTTCCTAATTTGCTATAGATAGATCTTCAGAAAGTTTCTTATGCCAAAGGACGTATACAGATCATCTGCAGATCTGTCGTCAGGTCATCTTTACTGACCAAGTTACCTGAGATATAACTACTGCTGCTAAATTGGAGTGCTTTGTTTAAGTTTTAATAATTCTCATGTATCTTTGAAAAACACTGTCGAGCCAACCTCTTAGGTCAATCAGATGAAAAAACCTCTGTGAGCTCTGCACGGAGCTCTTAGGTGATGAACTTCTAATGCAATCTGTAGTCTGGAAAAAGTGACTTTTTTCTATGCCTGGATGACTTCTTCCTAGTCATAGCTTAAGGTACTGATGATGAATCCTGTCCGTAGAACTGGAAGTGTCCAGCATGGATATGCATCCAAAATTCCGAACTTCATGGTTTATGAAAATTTGCTGTCTTTGGTCTAAATGGACATGTACAGTGTCCGGAGTCATAGTTGAGTGTTGAATGTCCAACACGGGTACTTGAACTGAAATGAAGAGTTGAAGAGCATGGGTTTATACCTCTGCTCGAGTGAACAATTTTATCGGTTGTCTACATAGGGGAGTTGTTATACTTGAGCTAAATCACTTCAGGGATCATATAAGACCATGTCTTATTTGTCCAGTTTTGTCAATTATAATTTGCATGTTAGAAGTTAAAAACCAAACTACATGATTTGTTATCCATATGTATAGTTGTGCCACATTGAACCGTATGTCCCCTCCACTTCCTTTCATCACTGCAATTACTTATCTTCACTGTGATATATCATATATTGTGCATCGAAGTTGGATCTGGTGTCATGTCTTCTGGGAATCATGTCGCACATAGGCTAATTTTTTCAAGGCGTAAGGAGAAATTCACTTTTTCTTGGTTTATCGTGCTATCTTAGATGGTTTTCAACTACTAAGTCCAGTGGGACATTCTTTTCGCCCATTTCATAGTTTTGACTGAGTGGCCCCCCCCCCCACCCAAAAAAAACCTAGAAAGTAGTTTTGTCGGAATATAGCTTGATACAGTTGCTTCCATCTTAACCTTCTGAGCCCACAACAATTGGATGCATGATGAGGGAAATTGTTATTGGGGTTCCTGGCTGACTTCTAATGCAGCAATGAACTGTATGTAGACTGAATTGCACAAATTTTTTTGAGAAAGAACACACCACATAATTCATATTAGGAGTTGTACCCCATATAATTGATAATAGTAATACTAGAACCGTAGCATATCAGTGAAGGAAGTACAATAGCACTGTATTAATTGTAGCCTAGCACACAGCCCGCTAGGTCTACGACCCCATGCCGAACTACTAAGGATCACTTATTGTATTAATTTCCACACCTGTAGTGAATACTCCGGAATTTTGAGGCTGGAACTGATCGGCAATGTTAATTTAGCACATCTGCAATCAAAAGATGGAGTGAGAAATTAGAAAATTAGGCAGAAAGTAATCAGACCTGGTATGTGCCATTCGGGCTGCATTTGGGATGGTTGATTTTAGAGGGCATATGAAGGATTGATGGAATATATAGCTCTGTTTGACGCCAGGGGAGTCATATTGTCAAGGTAAACTTAGTCAAAAGTGTCGAAAACTAGTTAGGAAAATTTCAAGTTGTTTCAATGGTTCACATTGTCTCTACGTCTAAGAATTATAATTGAAATTCAAAGAAATAATTAGTTGGTTAGGAGACATTTACCTTCCTGTATGGATCATGAGTTTTCTGGTAAATGATGTCTGCTGCCTTCTCCACAATCCCAGCAATTCCATCATGGTGGTGGTGGTGGGGGTTGGACTCATAGCTCACAACCTCGGTCACCCTCTCAGTGTAGCCACCATTGTTGTGGTGGTGGGGGCCCATCGAGTAGCCAGGGTTGGCATACTCCTGGACCCTGTAGTCAGATGAGTAGGAGTCACATGGGCCACGAACCACCTCGTGCTCAGCCTCGTAGTAGGTGGCTCCATAGCCTTCAGGGTGGTGAGGGTGCATGATTTGTATCTTGATTGGTTTACCTGTCCTGTGTAGTCTTTGTGTCACTTGTTTTGCTTTGCTGGATGAGTTGAAAGGGGAGATATGAATGTGCTTATATAGCAGGTGAAGAAAGGAATAATTTGAGTCTAGTGGTGTTGCTTTAGGTTGCCTGTAATTCTAGCTTTCGTTTTTAGAGAATGAATTCAACCAAATGTAGGCATATGAAGAGCATCTCATTTTGAATTATACCACATTGGATTCCGCTTTCTGCGGCTGAGTATACGTCTGGATTAAGATTATGGAATCAACTTTGAGATGAAGTTGCCTAGATGACAATGATAACTCCCGTTCCTGTCATTGTTTAGAACATATTCTGAATTAGTGGAAATAACTTGCTGAAATTCTTCCTTGGCTGTAATATGCGGGTCCTCTTTCCAAGGGTTCATATGCAAAGAGTGAGCTTTGATATTATGTAAAGTAAGCTTCATCTAAACAGGAACGTAAGTATTTATTGAATGAAATCAGCTGAGGCTATCCTATAGTAATCAATTTTAATTCAATTTATGAGAATAGTGAGGATGTAAATCCAAGTCAAGTACATGGAGTAGTCATCTAGGCTTGTATGTTTGATCTTTCCGTTATTACAATATGTGACAAATTACTCATGAATCCGTTCTGTGATTATTAAATATGAACTTTGACAATGAGATGAGTAAAATAAAACTAGGATTATTGTTAATGGTATCATTCTATGTGTGTGATGCCACGTGCACCGAGGGGGGGGGTCAATGAACGTTCGTTGCCTAGGCTTTCATGTTCTTTTCCTATTACGGAAAATGAAAAAGTAATAAATAACAGTCGAACATTCATCCATAGCTATATTCATGTTGTGTAAACTCTGACAGTATCAGTTTCTAAACCACTACTTTGAAGTTTATAGTATATCCATCAAATTTATGAGATACCAATTCATAGAAGGGCAAAGGTGAGAGATTGGAGGGTATGTTTAACTCTGGCTATCAGAAACCGAGAGTGTTATTACATATGCACCAATGTAACACTCTTTGTCAATGTGAGTGACTTTCTGTATTCCATAGTTTTTCGCTCATACAAAGCTCTTGTTTTTCCAAATCAATAATGATGTCATTTACTTTTGTCTATGTTCATGATTATTATTCTTCCACATGCAAGGTTGGATGAGTTTTTCATCCCTAAATAGTTGAATCAAAGTTGGGCAAATTCTAATTGCTGCTAATACAGATCATGTCTCTTTGGACTGTGTCTTCTGGGTGTATACGTTCAGTTTCTGGACAAGTGAGATGTTTGACGGCTCTTCATACAACTATCAGGGACTTCAGGTGGAGAAATGTGACCACAACACCTATCCAATCATGAAAAATGAACCTTGCTTCATCAACAGCTCATATGGTGGTGCAGAATCGAGTCAGTTTACTTGCTTTGTGCCTCCATGCCATAGTTTGGCATGTGACTGGAATTGCTAATATTGTACAATGTTTATGTTATCATTCTCTGTTCAATTCCTTTCTTGACTTTATCTCTGGCCAGAAATTAGGGGGAGAGAAAAAGCAACCTCCTGTTGCACAAATACTGTAGAACATGAAATCTGAATTGTGTCAGGATGAACATCGTCAGTGCTGAATCTTGCCCTGTGGTTAATTGGTCACTTTCTGCCCTTTCAGTCACATTAGAGTTCTCTGCTTGCATTCCCTCTCTTTGCAACAAGAAGCCAATTAACCAGCAACATGGAGGTGGTGGCCCAGCCCATCAGGTTGTGTTCTGTCACCAAGTCAGTGGTGAGGAAATCAAGGAGGATTATGTTCATTTGTAGGTACCATGCAATTTGAATCTTATGCTAGCACATAGAGTACGTTGCCCCTTTTTCTTTCTTAGAGTGAAATGTAATATGAACTTATTCCATTGTGATTAGTGACTGGACTTTGGTGGTGTGGCTTCTTATGATAACACAAGTTCATATACGGTGCTCCATTGTGTGGCCTAGAGATCGCTTCATCACGACCTTGGCATATGCTAATGGAGTTTGAAAATAGAGGTGGACGAAAGAATTGTGCCCCCGTCAATATGACTTTGGAGATGCTCTTGGAAACACCGTCACACCCCCCCTTCCCCCCCAAAAAAAAGGACCACAAAAAGGAACTTTTCTAGCCATGGTGTCTCAATAAGGCATGTCTGATTTTTATTTTTCCTTATTTATCCACCATTCTGTTCTGGTCAATTCTTTCGCTGTTGAGAATTTGGATCTGTGTTTAATTAATTTAACATGCTTGTAGGGATAATGTTGCCTACATTTTGGATTCTCTTAGACCTCTTTCGGCGATATAGACCTCAGTTGGAGGTCGTGATGTCAACTTTGTATATTGGCCTGATCACAGCAATAGCTGAGTGAATGATGTGTTACCTCTAGGCTGGTGCACAAGGCAAGTTGTTCTGATGAATTGAAGCAGCATCAGGAATTGTAATTCCTCAAGTCCATCGTCATACGGAGTCCGATGGTCATAGCCTGAAAATCCGGGGGGGCGGGGGATGGCTTTGGCCTCTAATGTCATGAGAAGTGGTAAATCGCTGCTGTTTACATCTTTTGAAGTGCCTGGATTCACTTGCTATTGATCTATATTGTCAGTAGAACTCAAGGTCAGGTTAATAGAATTGAATTTAGGCATTTTGCATTGTTTTTAGCAAAAACTACCATGAACCACCTTGTTCGCAAATCACTTGAGATTTGTGGGTTAAATTTTAAGCTAAAAATGCAAAGGGGAAATTATTTATTAAAATGAAAATGTTGGCCTTGAATTGCATCTCTGTAAAAGGGTAAGCAAATGCATAATAGTGGCACATATGCCCACTGTCATGAGTGTGCAATCAGTTTCAGAACCCTATGCAATTGCTTGTGAACTAATTAATTTAGGTGCAGAAGTCTCGAGAATAAGGGATAGTTCTTTGCTGTTATTGCTCTCAAACATGTTTTTACCAATACCACGCTTGCTGTTTGGTGTGAAGAATTTTTTTTCACATGTTGTGGGAAAATAATTTATTTGACAAACATGTTGGGGTTAAATTTCATACATGTTAATCTTTTCTCGGCTCCCTTAGACTGGGCCTGTTTTGGGTAGTGTTGTGTCCAAAACTTTTGAAAAGCATGCACACTAATAACACTATCAATGTTGTTGAACTTATTGACTTCGTCTGAAATGGGGTTCCTTATTCATTATCAGTTCATATCTGTGTTATGTATTTCATCTTATCAAGTGTACACTATTGTTCAATTAGGGGAAAATCCCACAATTGGCCTTAACTCTTAGCGTTTATTTACTGATCCAATTTGTTACTGGAACTGTAGCCGTGAAGAATGAAAATAAATGGGGTTAGAATGTTGCCCTATAGTTTTCATGGATCAAAATGAGTTTTCATTTGTCACTTAAATTAATGTTGATCAACCGGTTTTGTGTTTGTAAATTGTGACTGCCTGACCCTTTAAATGCAATAAGGTTGTCCTGCATCAACTCAAAAGTCCATCATGATTGAGCCGTGCTCATCAACAAGAGAAGACCAGAGTCTTTCTATGGTAAGTGCTTAAAAGCACACCCTTTATTTCTTGAACACATTGCAAACAATTATCATTAGCTTTGCTGTTCCAAAAGATGTGTGGCAATGAGTTGTATTCAAGATGTATAATAAGTTCTCAGTTTCAGTAAAGTGGAAATTGTAAGAGCTGTGATCCGTTTACCCAAGCTTTACAGTCATCATTTGTATGTTAGAAGGAGAAGCCAAATTATTGGAGTTGTCGTCTGTATGCATTGAACTGTATGCCTCCTGCTCTTCCTTGCAGTAAGGATTCACTCTATGAAACATGAAATCTGGACAATCGTTTATTTTCACTGAGATACCCTGTGCATGGAAGTCGGACTATGAGTCATATATGCACAAATCCCTGTCAAGTAATGGTTAAGATTGCTTAGATGTTAGGAGGAATTCACTTCTGATTAGTTCCTCTTGATATACTGAATGATTTCTGGTTTTCAAGTATAATGTCTAGTGGGCTTTTCCCTTCATGTTTTGGATCTGAAAGTGTGTCCCCCTCCCCCCGCCCCCCCCAAAAAAAACCAGGTTTTGTCCAAACTTTCCTTGATATAGTAAAACTGCATAGATCTGAACCTTCTGAGGCCTGTAATCATGGGATGCAAGCTGGGGGGTTCGCTATTACGGGAGTTTTGTCCAACTTGTGATGCAGTGCCAGTAATGCAGTCGATGTTTGTAGACTGAGGGGACAGTGCATTTCTCAGAAGGTGTACACCACATACATATTAGGAAGTTGTATTCACCGTAATTAATAATAACAACACTATAAAAGGGAACATCATTAAAGGAAATACTGTAGAACAATATAAAATATAGCCTAGCACACAACTTGTCGAGTCTCCTACACCATGCCTAATGGCAAACTAGTAAGGAGCACTTATTCTATTAATTTCCATATCTGAAGTGAACACCCTAGATTTTTGAGGCCGGAGCTGAGACGCCATGCTTATTTAGAACATCTGCACACAAAAGATGAGACGACAAATTAGAAAATCTGGCAAAAAAAATAGATAGTTAGACCTAGAAATGGGTCATTTAGTCAGCCAGGTACTCAGGCTGCAGCTGCGATGCTGTATTTTGGATGGCGCAGAAAGGGTTTATCAAAGTGTGGCTCAGTTTGGTGCTAGTTGAGTCATATTTGCGTCTATTGTGAGGGTGCAATTAAATGTAATTAAGCAAATTTCATGAATGGGTCACAATATTTCTAGGTCTTAAAAAATCATCGTTGAAATTCAAAGAATTGATTACATGGTATGAAAGGCACGTACCCTCCTATATGGATCATAACTGTTCTCATAAATGATCTCTTCTCTCTTCTCAACAACCTCTGCAACTCCACCATGGCGGCGGTGGTGGTGGCGATGGCCAAGGTGGCCAGGGTTGGACTCGTAACTCACAACCTCAGTCACCCTATCGGTGTAGCCACCATTGTGGTGGTGCGGGGGTCCCATTGAGTAGCCAGGGTTGGCATACTCCTGGACCCTATACTCAGATGAGTATGAGTCGTATGGGCCACGAACCACCTCCTGGTCAGCCTCGTAGTAGGTGGCTCCATAGGCTTCAGGGTAGCGGTAGTATGCCATTGCTGTTTCGATTGCTTCAGTTGTACTTAGAAGTTTTCTTGTTGGTTGTTTTGCTTTGCTGGATGAATTGAAAGGGGGAGATATGATGTTCTTATATAGCGGTGAATGCAAGAATGATTGGAGCCTACTTGTGTTGCTTTATGTTGCCATCGAATCTAGTTTTTGGCATCTGAGGATGACATATTAACAAATACGGTAATGTGAACAACATTTCATTTTGGATTATACCATATCGGATCGCATCATTGGTAGCTTAGCATCCCTCTAGATTATGGAATCAACTTTAAGATGAAGTTGCCAAGATGACAATGATAACTTGTGTTCCTGTCATTGTGTGGAACATATTCTGAGTTAGTGGAAGTAACTTTCAGGTGGTAATGTCTTCCTTGTCTGTCATAGGTGGCCCATGTTTCCCCAGGGGCTCAGATGCAAAGATTGAGCTTCTATACCATGTAAAGTAGGCTTCATTTAAACAGTAAAGTGGGTTCTGAGGTTTTAGGTTAAATTCGGTTGCTGGGAAGAGCAATCATGTGTTACATTGCACAGAGTAGGCGACTAGAGTTATATGCTGATCCTTCTTTTCTTATGATATGTCACAAATTGCATATGAATTCCGTACTGAATGATTAATGTCAACTTTGGGGATGATATAAGTGCATTAAAGTCAGGAATATTCTTGAAAGCATTATTTTATGTATGGTGAGCAAAAAGAATTTCATCAGCCCTCTTTGCTTAGGTTATCATGTTCTCTTTCTCTTGGAGAAAAAGAAGAAACAAAAAATTACAGTTATACAACTGTTGATGGTTGTATTCATGTTGTCCGACTCTGATCTAATCAGGTCTTAAATCATTAATTTTCAAGTTCACAGTATGCTCACTAAATATATTGAATATATGAGGGATTAACTCTTCCTTAGTGGAGTATTAATCCAACATCAAATTGACTGTCTTGCCTAGATTACAAACTTCACTGTCTGACAAAGAAAAGGAAGAAAGAAAAATAAGGAGAAAAAGATAGTCCAGTTATTGAGAACATTAAGCTGAAAAATACTGCCTCTTACAGATTTCATTTCTCTGTTTTTCCTCTTCTTTTTTTTGGGGGGGAAGGATTGCGCCACAAATTTGGGCAGCCATTTGGCCTTTCTTCTGTGCTGTGATTACAGTATTGTCATAGGTGCTGTCATGGACCAACTGGTTTCATGTTTGCAGATTTGGACTGCCTGATCTTGTTGATGGAAGGAGGCTGTCCCTGTATATGCATGGTAACTTGGTAAGCACCAAGAATAAGAAGCTAGCAGTCGAATCTGACAGTTTTGCACGCGTATTCATATTAGACACTTCTACTCGAGCCTAAGTATGGTGAGCGACTAGTATCTGACATGTAAGGCTTTGGTTTGACAATAGAAATTTCAACAGCAGCAATTCACTGGTCTAGTTTTCGACCACATTGTTTGAGAAGCTATGCCAACTGTAATCTGTGTAAAGATATGCCCTGCCATTACATGAGTTTTTCGAGCTTATGCCTCACTGAACTTCGCTGGAATTATTTGTTTCTTTCATGCAGATTGGAATTAGTATCAATATCATCTGGGAATTGTATCACTCAATCGTGATGTATTATGTGTCAACGTTTGAAAGAATCTACTTTGCTCGTGTTTATTTTCCCTGCGTCAACAAGATCTCCTGCTTCGAGTTATTGGTTTGGCATTCTTGTGTTTCTATAACGCTGTTTTGTCCTTCAGAGCTTTTAGTTCTGCGGGAGCTGTTTAAATTGGTTTAATCATAATAATTTCTAAAACATGTGAGTTACAATTATTGTCTTAATGGGTTGGTCATTGCTATGTGATTTTGAAACAAATATTGATTGTTTGACTTTTAGGTCTTGAAGCTTATGCAAAAAAAGTACTATTTGCAATGACCATTTAAAAGAACAAGCTATGCAACATTTATATCGTATGGATTCAAAAACATATATTTACATATTTTAATATTAGTAAAATATAATTTCTTAGAGAGATATTGGGTTGACAATCTATACGTTCATAACTTTATATCTTGAGCATTGAGTAAAAGATTGGTTGATAACCCTTTTTACTCCATCCGAAGAGAGCCCATAATATATAATCAAATATTATTGCAAATTAAAATTTAAATATCAAATATCAATATGTATTCTCTCTTCATTACTTGGTAACCTCTCATTCTTTTCATTTTATTGGGCTAAACCCATTTAAATTTTCATGCTATATTTTTCAAACAATTTGAATTGTAATCTCTTGTCTTTTTTTTTTTCATTTTTATTATTGTCACCCTTTTAGATTTTCATACCAAAAGCTTCTACTTTTAAAAAATTTTAATTATCGATAAAACCTATTTGTTTTGAATATAGCATTAAAACATTGATGTATAATATGTTAAGCTTGTACAGATTATAATATGTTAATCATAGAATTTTAAAAAAAATTTCACATTGTATATAATGTGGAAATTTTTTAAAAATTCTATGATTAACATATTATACATCTGTACAAGTTTATAATTTTTTGAGTAATCTAATATTTGTAGAAGAAAATTTTAAATAAGTGAGATAATGAAACACTAAACTCTTTGTTGTATTATAGGGTAGGGATGTTACACATATAAATTTAAAATGTTGAATTACTCACTTTTGTGGCAATTTTCTTACTCAGATTCATCTTATTTCATTATTCTCATAGTTCTTTTTTATTTTTATTTTTATTTTTTTAATATTATTCACTTTATTTTTATTAATTAAAGAATTATTAACATAGGTATATAAATCGATAAGAGGGGAAAAAAAGTCGATAAATAGATAAATTATGAATTACGCAAACACATTCACTAAAAAGGTAAAACAATAGCCCCTGCAGTGCAGGGTATAGCACTGTATAATTTATAATATCAATATTACAAACTGGAGCATCATTAAAGAAAACATAGTAGCACAATATTACTGCAGTATAGCCCACAACCTGAAAGTCCCACTAGCAAATGCCCCTGCCTAATGGCTAAGTACACGGCAATTTATTCTATTACATTCCATATCTGATGTCAGTACGTCGGATCTTGCAGGTTGAAGCTGATGTTCTGTGCTAATTTAGCACATCTGCAAAGAAAAGATGGGATCAGAAAGCAGCAAATTTGATGACAAATGTACTGTGCTAATAATTACACGGTCGGGTACATACCCTCCTGTATGGGTCACAGGTATTGTCATAGATGATCTCCTCCCTCTTCTCGATAACCTCGGTTGCTCCGCCGTGGTGGCGGCGGCCGAGGTAGCCAGGGTTGGACTCATAGCTCACAACCTTGGTCACCCCAGCAGCATAGCCACCGTTGTTGTGGTGGTGTTGGTAGCCTGCTGAGTATCCAGGGTTGGCATACTCCTCAACCCTGTAGTCGGATGAGTAGGAGTCGCATGGACCACGAACCACCTCCCTCTCATCCTCATAATAGGTGGCTCCGTAGCCCCCGAGATGCTGAGAGCGCATGTGTGCCATTGCTTTGTTGATGTCTTAGATGATAGGATTTGCTCGATGAGATGATAGGAGGAAATGTGATGTGCTTATATAGTGGTGAGTTGCGAATAATATGACCCCATTTGCTCCATTTTACATCACCATCGAATCTAACTTTCATTTCTTGAAAATGAAATATACAATGAAAGTAGCACATCTCTCATTTTGAGTTAAGCATAACTGAACTGTGCATTTAGTGGCTCATCATGCATTCGTTAGGATGAGAAGTTTAATTTTGGAATCATCTTGAAGGTGAAGCCATTGAGATGGCGATTAAAACTTGCCATTACACGGTGGTTATGGAACTTATGCTGTTTTAGTGGAGGCAGCTGTCTTTGGGAGAATCTATACGGCTAGTGTACATGGTTTCATAATTCAAGGGCCTGCGATAATGGCGTTGAGCATAAAAATACATGCAAAAAGGTACTAGGGAGTGGCTGCTATTTGCTAAGGTGATTGTATTCATCCTAGTTGTAAATTCTCCGAAGTGAGCGAGTAAAACAAGCGAGAGATCCCCATCATGTATCAATTTACGGTGCAAGCACTCTACCAAAATTACCGTTCTTTTTCTCTCTTGTTTTCACGGAGGTGAGGTAGGGTTTTTTTTGGGGGGTGGGGATGGTACCTTTTAGGGGTGTGCAAACTAATATCTCAGTTCAAAGAAATTGCGAACTGTAACTGAACCGAAATTTTCGGTAAACCGTTTTTCGGTTAACCAAAAATTTCGGTTCGTCCAAAACCCGAACCGTAACCAAACCGAAAATTTTGATTAACCGGTATTTCGGTTCGGTTATCGGTTAACTGTTTACCAATAATAAAAAAACTTATACTTTCTTACCTAAATTTTTTATTTTATTATCTTTAAATTCTTTTTTATAAAAATTAAACTTTGGTTACCATTTTTAAATAATAAAAAGGTGCACTTTCTTACCTAAATTTTTTATTTTTTATGTATAATTTTTTAAAAAACAAAATTATTTTCGGATCAGTTAATCGCCGATTAACCGAATTTTCAAATAGCCTGAACCGTAACCGAACCGAAAATCAAAAAAAAAAAAAGGTTCGGTTAACCGAACCGATTTTTTTGAAAAATTTATTCGGTTCAATTTTTTCGGTTTTTCGATTTCGGATTTTTCTGCACACCCCTAATAACTTTGGCAGAGAGAAGAGCCCACGTAAGATGAGGTAAAAGGAGACAATCATTGGAGAAATAGGGTGAAACTTGTTTATGTAGGAATTTTAAACAGTTAACCTCTCTTCTAGTAAAGAAGTACTTATTGGGCAATGTGATTTATAGGCTTTCTTCTTTTTTAATATGAGATGATGAAATGTCTAAAATATTCTGAAGCATATTATTCTATATAGCAATACTTACCAAGTCTACATACTACAGGCCATGTTGGCTCCTCCTGTGCCTCCACACCAGGAGAACGGTGAGACTCGATTTCACATCCAATTTGGAAGACCGCCCATGAGCTATGGATCTTACCATGTTAAAGATTGACCGTCAGCACAAAGTAAATAACTCTCAGTTGTTCTAACTTCTATGCAGTATTTGCAGATATTGAGTTATTGAACATACCAAAATATACTAAACTTTTGGGGTATATATCTAGCAGACCTTTCACAGAAGAGGCTCAACTATCAAACATGTGAATGAAATGTTTCCATTATCAAAGGAACAGATCGAACTAGGCCAATAAAATCTAAAGGGCTCATATTGTACTCATATTTGAGCAGAGGCTTGCCCTTGGCAGTGCATCTCGGGGCTTATCTTTTGATGTTAGTTCATCTGATTTTGAGTTGTACATCTTTTCCATGAGAAAATGAGTGAAATGATATTTGAACACCATTTTAATGTTATGTAAAAGCTTTAATACACAACACTATTTTGTTTTTTTTCCCCTTTTCGCGGGGGTGGGGGGGGGGGGGGAGGGCATTTTTAGTACGAGACTAAAGAGTACACATTTGTAAGTGTCAAAACAAAATATCGAAATCGCATCAGTTTATATTACTCAGACAAGGTATCTTACATAATTAATTAGATACAACTATATAAGACTAACAAACTTACAATAAAACAGACAGAGCCTTTGAATGTAGCATAACCACATATCAATTTGCTAGGAACAAGTCACTTGTAATCTCGTTCTAGCACAAACCCTTGATAGATCTGCATACTTACCTTGGGGTGCAACAAATCAAAGAACAATAGAGAACATAAAAATATGCTATATAAACGGAATTTGTCTCGTGGTGTCTACAATCCAAATTTTCCTTAGAACAACGACGACAATAGCAATAATCAGTGTCCGTCCCAGTTCAGTATGTCTGGAGAGATTAAAATGTAGACAACTTTGCTCATACAAGCGCTCCTACTATCAGAAAGGCCGACTCCTAAGAACCCACAAAAGAAATAAATTGATGAGAACTTTTTTATTAGGTAAGAAACATTTTTGGCAGAGAAAAAACAAACACAAGTACCATAGGAAAGTAAGGCAAAATTTGAGGAGAAACAAGTACCAGTGTCCCAAAAGTAACGTAACAAAGGGGAACGCAGATCACGCACAAGGGTAGAATCTTAATTTCCCCTCACCACAGAACACAAAAGGAAACAATAAATGAAAGAGGGGACCTACCAATCGTAGGTATGGGGGAAAAAAAAACACATGATCAGACATCACCACAAAACATAAGCTTTGTCCTAATCATTCCTTTTTCTTAATTAATGATAAATTGTCCTAATCATTTCTAGACATAATAAGGAAAGAATTTTACGTAAAAAATGGGGGGAACAACGCGGAAGCAGAGGTTTGAATGAGTCTAAGTCCTCAGATTTAACCCCTTTTCAACTCTTAATCATCCCATGACTGACCAATCACGAACACACAAAAACTAAAGTTTGAATCAGTCAGCACTCAGACCCTTCTCACTCTAAATCTTTTGATCCTTGTGTTTTTGCCTTCCTTCTAGTTCTATTGACCATAGACTAGTCTAATGTGGAAAAATATTACTATATTCAATTCAAAAACTCTATGTCTCCAGTCAAATCCCCTCTCTCTCATACCACTTAGGAGCACCCTTTAAAGCAAGCTCATAGCACTCCATCTGAAGCATGAAACCTAAGTTTCTCTCTCCTTACTCAGACATCAAAACTGTTAAACTAATTAACCTTGTTTTCAGTTACATCCGAAAAACAAAACAACTCCTCGTGTGAATCCCGCTTGGGCAGTGCCTGGGCGGCAAACTAGAAAACAACCCGTAATATTCCTTCTCGTACCAAACAGCATTATCTTCTTGCAAATGATCCTATGCAGTCGAGCTACTAGCTCAGCAAAAATAAGTCATCTACATCAGCAAAGGAACTGTAATAAGTGACACCCAAATAGTCTGACAATTACAATCTTCGCATTTTTGGGTTTTTCTTTTTCTCGAAAAAATAGAGCAGAAAATGGAGTTCAATGGCGACAGTAGTAGCTGTGAGCAAGGCTCCTTGGTCAGGGAGCTAATCAAGGGAATGGAGCTAACTAGACAGCTAAAAGCTCATATGGGTCTAGAAGTTTCTGATGAAGCTAAAGGAATACTAGTGGAAGGGATACTGTCCTCCTATGAGAAGGCCCTTTCACTTCTGAACTTGGGTGGATCAATGGAACAGTCTCAGCAGCATGTGGTTGCATCCACGAATGTGCCTGGATCACCCATTTCTGTCATTGGAAGTCCTAAGAGCGAGGATCAGAACCCGGTTTTTAATGCTCTACAGGAAGCTATGGATTTCCCAAGGAACAGGTCGGTTCTGAGCATCGTTTTTTGCATTTGCATTCAAGTTTTCCTAATGTATTGAAGAAATATATAATTTAAGTATTGGTATTTGTTGCAGAAAGATGATGACAACTTGGACAGAGCAGGTGAACGCGAGCTCAGAGGACGGGCTGGAAGCGCCTCCTGATGACGGTTATAGTTGGAGAAAGTATGGCCAGAAGGATATCTTGGGAGCCAAATATCCAAGGTCAGCCTTGTCTTTTTGAGGTTCATAAATATAATAGTCGGTCAAACCAAAGAATGTAAATTTGCCCGACAAACCTACCTAATCAAAAAATATTATTAGGGAACTTTAACGATTCCAAAAAGGGATATGTAGAGATTCAAGGAAGCAAAGTTGGTCCCACCAAATTATCAGCATAAGATCAAAAATATGGGATGGCCAAAAAATAATAGGAAACGAGCCGCAAATGTCTGATGAAGTACAATCTCAATAGCAAGACCAATCATTCATATGACCATTGACTACAAGCATTCTCTGCACATATATAAACTCATAAATCATATACACAATCTAAGGACACGTGATTTAGACTTACTAACAGAATATCAGAACAGTAGGAGCCTGGATGGCTGGATAGCTAACTTCACTTTGAGTAAGAAGATGAAAAATGTTTGAGTAAGACCCTGTTCTTTTCGTGGTTTAATAAACCCAACCTACTCCTTCCCACACCCATCCACTCCTTCCCCCCTTCCCACTCTTTCCCACACTTAAACAAAAACACCACTCCTTTCCACTCTCACCCACTCCTTTCCCCCCTTTCCCACACTCCTCATTCAACTCCCCTCTTCATTCAACTCCTTTCAACTCCTGCTCACTCTCACCCAATCCTTCCCCCCCTTTTCCACACTTAAAAAAAAATAGCACTCTTACCAACTCTCACCCACTCCTCCCCCCCTTTCCCACACTCACCCATCCCACACCTATCATTTCCCACTGAAAGAACAAGGCCTAAATAGGTAAAGGAACGATCTAACAGCAAACATTTTTGCCATTACAGAAGCTATTACAGATGCACATACCGCAACCTTCAAGGATGTTGTGCGAACAAGCAAGTGCAGCGAAATGATGAAGACCCCTCAGTATTTGACATCACCTACAAAGGCAGGCATACTTGTACACCAGTTCAGCGTTCAAAGTCTGCACCAACATCACCAGAAAAACATGAGGAGAACAAACATCATGATCATCCAATGATGCAGCAACAGCCGAATGTGCTGCTGAATTTTCAGAGAGGACTAAGTGTTGACATACAAAACGTAGAAAGTAAAGGAGCAGGGTATCCCCTCTCCACAAGGGAATATGGGTACGAAAACCATACATTTACACCATCAATAATGAATGACAATAACTTCTTTAGCAATTATTCACCATCATTCATACCATCACCAGCCAACTCCACATCAAATTACTTCTCGAGATCACCCTGCAATGTGAGCACCTTTGGAGGAGTTCACAGTGGACAACATTCTGAATCGGACATTGCAGAGATGATTTCAGCTGCTACTTCTGGAACCAATTACCCCATCATTGGCATAGATTTCCCACTTGAGCAATTGGGAATCAACCCCAGTTTCCCATTTGATAATCAAGTGTTTTTCCCCAGCTTCTCTCAGCCTAAGGAATAGTCATCGTCTGGGTGAACATTATCAGAGGACCAGCACCGAAGAACAGGAGTCAATGAATATAACAAAGTAGCAGCGATAAAACTTGAACATGTTGTGTAGGGATCTGTCATGCTAGTAAAGAGCTTGATATTAGTCAGTAACAATTTTGTATCAATTACTCACAGACTAAAGAAATCCAGTGAAATAAGAAAATAGAGTGAACATTGCCCAAATGGATCAGTACCTTTTTCTTTGGCTACCTTATTTACTAAGACTGGAGATGTCTATCAAATGCAGAAGAGCATAAGCTGCATGTGACCTTTCCCCTTACCTCCACGAAAGTGGAAGGGGCTGTGTGATGATGATGCCTAGACATTGTAGACAAGTAGCAATTATCCTAGAATTGTTATGCGAAAGCCAATACGTACTCAATAAGATGACTAGGCTTCAACATCAACTTCACCATTCTACAGCCACCTTTCCCTCCAACTCCAAGCCCCAAACCCAAAATAAGTGAGGGAGAAAGCAGGGAAGGCAGGGGGAGACAGAGACACCAAAAATCAAATAAAAATATCTACCCCAGGATATGTCTATTCTACGCAATATATAACTCCTTTAAATAGGCAAACCAGAAGGAAAAGAAGTTTTGCAATACTTTTATACTAAAAACATTGAAGAAGTGATAACTTATATAAGTCGCCATCTTAGCAACTATGCCGATGATAATTGAATGACAGAGTACATCGAGGAGAATAAAAAAACAGCGAGAAATATGCTCAGATAATTAAAAATAAGTTGAGCAGTGCAGGGAAAAGGCTCCTCCTCTAACAATGACAAGAAGATCAAGATGCTCCATGAAAATTTATCCGAAGCTAACTGGTGACATATAGGTTAGTTGTACAGCTGCAAAACAGTGAGAGCCTACATGTTTAGAATGCCAACTGAATAAAGAAATAGGAAATGGTAATTGATGCATTCTGTCAAACTTCAGCAAGAAAATCAATTCCTAAAGGGGAGGGTTCTCCTCTTTCTACCCTGATAGCATCAGGCCTGTTAGAGGAAACAGCTATAGGCACATCTGACAAAAATAGAAGTCTCTTGGAATAAGTCACTACCCTAGTGTTACCAGTAAACCCACACATAAGAGCCATCAATATACTCATCTAGTAATCGTTTCATGCTCAAATTTTTATTATTCAGCCCTTACATTTGAATCTTACTCAGCGTAAACGCCACCGTGCATAATATAACATTTCACACTTCAAATTAGCCTTTTTATGGATCAGTACCCCCCCCCCAAAGAAAAAAGCCGGTACAAGGCCAGCCCAGGTAAGAGTGTCAAGTGGCGAAGGGAGTTGGTGGAGCACAGCACACAAACTAGACTAGGCCCAACAGAGGCATGACCCAGTAACCACCAAGAGGTACATCTTTCCTGTTACAAGGAAGAGGAGCAGCTTCTGGGACTCTGTCATAGGAGCTCCTGCTTGGGAGGTCGTAACTTCAGCATTAAGACAAATGCCTCTTGGTCTTCAAGAGGCACCGTTGTCAATAAGCAATTATTGAAAAGGCCTCCAGACACATTGACTTTGCTATGCAGGAGAGTTTTGTGATTTTGTCAAGTATTAGGATAATGATGGATTCTTTTCAAAATTGTAGCGAATAATACGGTTACATTACATCTGTTCAAGAAACTCTATTACAGCAGAAATTTAGATTATGGTACTTCCCAGCGAGGAAGCACGGATACTCTCTGCAACCTCACATGTTCGTATCCTTGCATAGAACACATACGTTCTACTTCAATGAATATAAAGAATGTTAAGATCATAGATGACATAGACTATTCGTGCTTTATTATACATAGATAAACCACTTGTTACCAATACATAGAAGTCTCAATCTAGCGTATAACCACATTCCACTGCATAAGCAACTAGTTGATCAATCTCTTCCTCACATATAACACCATCTATGTCAATGTCAGTATAATAGATAGCACGATCCACTCTCCAGCTAGGCATAATTGCACCAAGCTTCCGAAAGGCTTCCTTCAGTTCTTGCTTATTTAAGTGGCCATCACCATTGACATCGTGTTTCTTGAAAATTGCCCTCAGCTGAACTTCATTTAGAGCTGCCGTATGCAACTTGGATTTCAATGCAGGCATTGTTTCACATCAGCTCTGATGGGATAGCTGATATAACAGAGAAAGAAGCTACGCGCCTGACCTCAATATATAGAACCCTGATATTCTCTTAGAGGTCTCTAACTATGTTCAATTGACTCCTAACTTTTGCTGAATGCCCATGTTGCGTGCATATGGAGTATGGACTACCTATCTTTTCTGGATGCTTTTGGAATCTGATTCCAGCTTCACTATACAAAGAATGGAGGAATGGGAATTTCATTCAGGATGATAATGCGTTTCATCACCAACTACTTTCCTAGTTGAAGACAGCCCAATTCCAATTCATATATATTGTAAGTATGTACTCACACAAGCCACATAAGCACATACATATTAAAAATTTTCCACCTAACAGATACATCTGAATAGGTGTTAGTGTCACATGATTTGCGGGGCTATGGACTCCCAGCAGTAAATTCCTTATGCATCATTTGATTGCATAAGATTAAGGATGGTGCCATGATATTAGCAATTTTACAGTACTTTCCAGAATGTGGATTATGTAATCAAGAATCTCAATCGAATAATCAAAATGAAACCAATAATTGGTAAAAAAATCCTGTAAACCACATACGATATACCAGAAAGGACCAAATTCAACCATGAAAAACCCCAAATTCGCACATAACCCACATTATACTTCAACAATCTCAGCAATTCGACATTTAAACATTTCCGTAATTATTAAAAAACAAAAGTAATTGACAGAGATTGTAAATTATACAGTGTGAGGGCGGTGGAGAGAATGAGATAGAGAGAGAAACTTACTGACATATGGAAATTGGCCTTGATCATGATCGTGCGTTCGTGTGTGAGCTTTCAAAATGAGGAATTTGGGATTGAAACGATCGCTGTGAAGACATTGGAAATTAGGGTTCTAACAACACGGAGAAGTAGAGACCACAAGGTCCACAACTGACTGCCGCCATCTGTGGCGACTACCCTCCATGTACAGTACAGACGTTTCATATTCTCCTTCCCACCACACCTCAAAAAAAAAAAAATATTTTTTTAATGATGAGAATTTTTTACTGACATAATATCATGTAAATGGATGAAAAATATCATCATAAAATGGGAGATTTTAATGATAAAAATTAAAATAAAATGATCATAATATGTCTGACGTACTTTTAATTTGCCTTTTATTAGCGAAAATAGAGCTTTTGATGTTATATATTATTTATTATTGAAACTTTCATTGACTACTCCATTCAACTCCATCATGTTCACAGTGCTAAAGGACTTACAAATAAAACAAATACTTCTTATTCAGTTTATATAAAATGTGGTGAGAGTAACTTTATACAAATTTAGTTGTTTGAATTATGAGTCGACTATATTAGGTGAAATCACAAACTTGATGTGTTAACTTTGCACCACTCTATAACTCTATTGCAATATGAGGTTTACTAGGAGTTCAATGATATGTTTTGTCTAGTTTTATTACTAGCCTTTAAACCCATGTTAGGCATGGTCTGTTTTAAGTTTTATCTAAAATATTTTTAAAATATTATAATTAATCTTATAATTTAAATATTTAGAAATAATAATATCAATACATATGTAATTTATTTTCTTTTTTTCTTCATTGAAATAGTTGGATAGGAAGTCACGCATTGTCGTCCCGGTATGAAGGACATGTTCACAGCTTTAGTTCATAGAATATATAAATTCAGTTTTATCACTCAAAAGTGAAGTTTTCAACAAATCCCTGAAAATAGAGAAAAAGAACAGGTGGTCTATCAGTTAGACATCACAAGTGTAATCTTCACCAAATCATTTGTAGTAGTCCTGCAAAGGCCGGTTCAAAATAGCATCCACTGCACTAAATAATGTGACAATGAAACATGATTGTTCCATAATCTCATATTCTACTTAGTAAGGCCTGACAAGAAGAATAATCTCCATTGTGTTAAATTCTGGAGAAATATTTAATAGTCAAATTCATCTCATTACAAGAATAAATACAGATGTGACTTCAAGTAAATCACTGAAGGGAAAGGGAAGTGCCTAAACTAAGAAGTAGGTTCCAAGGTTGCCTGCTCATGCCAAACACCATTTAAATTAGCCTGCCACAGCCTGACCAGCCCATCGCTCCCGGTGCTTGCTAGTGTCATTCCGCTCATGTCCCATTCCATTTGCCAAACCTATATTTGCCAAAACAAGAACACCAAAATCGACATTTAGGTTAAAGATTGCAAGCAGAAATATGAATATTGTTGCCAGGATCAAGGATGAATATGTAGGAATTGCACACATCAAAAATGGGGCGATGCAGCAATACCTCCCCGCGATGTCCTGACAGCAAAGCAGCCTTCTCTATTGAGAGGTGCCCATCAACATCTGGGTTCAAACCAATCTTCCATATTGCTATCCCTGTTGGGGCAGCAACAGATATTATCTCATACGGCCTGTCAGTGGGAACAAAGATCACAGTTACCTTTGTTGTTATGCAAAGGAAATAGGGATGTGAAATTAAAATTAGTCATAGTAAAAGGGATGTGAAATTAAAATTAGTCATAGTAAATATTCCATTAGCTTGAATTGGAAAAATAGTTACCTGCCAATATTTGGTGCCCATGCAACAGCATAAACAGGAGTACCGCTGTCTTCAGGTAAAGCCAACTCAGCAACAGCAACCCATCTTTGATGCAGTTGATCAAACTCCCACACCTGATCAAATCTAATATGAGATGTTGGATAAGTAATTCAGACTAAACAGCAGCATGTTAACAATTCACTTTCATCCAGTGATGAAGCAACTTCCTAGAATCAGAACAATTAGTATGGTACAGATAACAATCTCAAGAAACAGGATACTGGCTATAGATCAGAAGACAGCTGAGACTTCAAAGTCCAATACAACTTGATTTGAATAGGAAAGTTGAGTACTAGTTTCAAAGAAAACTACTTCTATGTAGATTCCATTCTAAACTGAGCTAGATGAATGATAGTCTTGGAACCCCGGAATTCATAAGCAGTCCAGCACTCTGATTCATCTCTTAGTCGGTAGTTAGTGAAGCGGCTCAAACCTAGAATTCACCTCCAATGAAGCCAAATAGAACATCCTTCTCTAAAAGACGGTAGGGTAGAAGTAACGAAGCTCACGATTATCGTTAAGCATGGTTGGAGTTTTTGTATTCTACTTAGTTTGTCATGCCAATATAGAAAATTATGGGGATAAAGGTTTTCACATGTTCCGCACTCTAAGAGTATAAGGGGACAATAAAATAAAATAAATTTCATATCCACTTACAAGAGTAATAGATGAACAGCAATCAGAATTCAGACGTTGATATACTCAACATCAACCAGCCTAGGCGCCAAAAAGTGAACACAAATGTGCAAATTGAGCAAAGAGAAATTATATTTAAGTATACCTTGGAAGAATTGAGTTGTGGTATATCTGAGTTGAATCCCACAACAAAGCTCAACTGCTGGCTTTCGCATCTTTGAGGAATCCATGAAATAGATGCAGACAAGGATGAAACTTTTGCAAATTTAGAAACTGAGTCAATAACATTCTGGAATTCAGCCTAGCAATTTGAAAGCATAGCTTGGTCAGCAAAAAGCTTGTACTACAGCATAGAAAAGTGCAACTAAAGATCTTTCATACTACAGCTACTGTTTAGATCTTATAAACTGTTCTACAAACCAATGTCATCATAGCAATAATGCGGTAAGGCCAATGCTTATTTGAGCAGGATACCTGAAGCTGCCAATTATTCAGTTCCATGGGATTTAAGAGCTCATAGACTTTAACGTAGCCATTTGAATATGCAGCGACCTACAAACATAGGATTTAGATGCAGAATAAGCAAGACAGTTGTAATTAGATTTACATATTCAAGAGCTAAGGAGGTAAAAGGCCACCAATTTCAAACTGGTAGAAGAGACTCCAAATTGGATATCTAGAACATGTGCAGTTCTATCCTGAAAGCTGGTGCAGAGCTTCCATTGAACAGATTGGCCACCTGCAAGAAGAGGAGGGAAGATTTAGACTAGATTTCTGATCTTAAGCCAGACATGATTTTTGCAGGATCTTGAGACTCGTATATAAGAGCACCACCTCTTAAAAATAGCCTAGAGTGAAGGATGGATAAGAGAGGAACATGTAAAATGTTATTTTAGTATGATTAGTAAACAGTCATTTTCAAACATCTTAAAATGGCAAGTAAGAAGCTAATTTTGAGCCAAATGACTATAAAATAAACATTGACGCAAGCAAGTATAATGGGAGCCAACAAATGCAGATATGTGTCCACTGGAAATTTTGAAAATGAGAAAAGGGAGGAGCAATACATTACCTTCTGCAATTTCTTCCCAGACCGACAACGTTCCATCAGCTAGAATACATGCAACTGCATCCCCATATTCTGGAGGAACCCATAGTACATTCACAATTCCACCCTCGTGTACCTAAAGGCAAAATCCAGTATCAATCAGATACATGCTCTTAGGCTTTCATTTTTTTGGCCTTTTTTTTGGGGGGGGGGGGTGTATTCCCACGTTCCCAACATAAATGACTCATAGTCTTTGGGTGCCCAAAATAATTGTCAAACTAACATTTATATAATGCTAGAAAAATATTTCATTCTGAAAATTCCCCTTCATCCTCTTATACCCAACTATGAACACATTACACAATGTGCTCCCTATGATCCCTCAAAATGTTTTAGGCTGTTTCAGGACTATTAATGACAAAGTAATACAACACAATATTACCACCATGACCAAGATTTTCAGATCAAACTTCAATATCCACATAATGATGCCAATGAAGCCATTGGGCGCATTGATATTGTTTGCTGTTATACAGTGATGCTAATTCCACAAAAGACCAAAGAAGAAGAAATTCTCATCAAAATTTAGTCTTTTTTTTTTTTTGATCAGGGAAATTTAGTCTTTTCCAGTTAGTTGATCAAACTTGAATGGCATGAGCCTTTATCTAGCCCCAAGATGAAGGCTACTATACACAGTTTTCAGCATTTCGGAAGAATAGTCAAAAGAGCTGTCAAATGGTAAGAATGATGCAACCTTTTGGTTCTCTCAAAATGGTCAAGAGTATGTGAGATCCAGTATTAATAATTTCCCATTTATTTCATGCCACCATAATGCCCATTCTTGTGCCGTTATGCAATCAAGCGTCGAAATCTACAAGGTGATGCCAAACTGTGACTAACACTGTCTAGGATGATACCTAGGATGCCATAAGAGGCTTCTCGTGTCGGCCAGTAAAAGCCTCTTTAGACCTCGCAAATCTAAAGTCTATTATAAATGATTTTCAAGATTTTTAAGAAAATGTCTGACATGTTGTCAAACCCTTACTATGTGATCCCAATGTCCTTCAAAATGACCAACGGCCCTTTTGTACCATCCTGAATGGTTTACAGTTCAACTGCACTTTTGCACGACTACGACCATTATGCTTGTTCATGATCCTTTTGGAATCACACACACTTCAACACGCATAGAATGTTATCACTGAAGCTATAATGGACACTAAAATTCTTGCGAGTGATAATCAGAACATCCTAACAGGTTATCCAAGCAAAATGGGAAGAAGCCCTTCAACGCCCCAGAAAGAGGCAAAGAGCATAGTTTTCAGGCTTTCCAGGAAAACATCCAAGTAGCAGTCACATGGTCATTATAGCCTAACCACAGGTTCCTTCAGACCCCTCAGATGTCTCAGGGTGTTTTAGGACCACTCTGGACACTTAGAGGTCAGTGTGCACCACCATAATGCACTGTGGCAGATCTAGCATGGTTGCAGTGGGGTCAATTTACCCCCTCCCCCACCCCCCTCCAGGAAAAAAAAAGTTTTTGCTGAAAAAGAATAACAGACTTTAGACATATATAATTTGACGCAGCTAGCAAACACAAGGAGTTCGTTGGCGTCCTGGTCTGGACAGCAGTAGAACATTATCAAGGCAGAGGTCCTGTGTTCAAGCCTCTCAAGCACAAACCTGAATTTAAATTTTTTTACACAGCTCAGGCCATTGTTTGATTTCTTTCCCCTTTTTCTATAAATGTGCATGTTCTTGCTTAGTTTTCTTGGCTTATTTCGTTAGGAGTAGAAGTTCTTATTTTATTCTTGATTCTCTTGTGAAAACTTACAATGAGTTTGATTGTTTGTAAGGTAAAATTGTGTATTATTGTTTGTAAATTAAAAATGCGTATGAATATGCAAATGGGACATCTCCAGAGTGTTTCTTGTACACACATGATTTACCTAAGGAATTTTGATTTGAAATATCACCTTTTAATTAGAATTATTGACAATTCTTTAAAAATGTATAGCTGCAAAACTTGGTGCCTATAATTAATGTGAGATATATGTATTGCAATACGTACTTCAGTTTTATGACTATTATTAAGTTTTATATTTTGTGTACTATTACCTTCCCTAAAATCCTGGACCCGCCATTGCCAACTTGTGATGCAAATACCAATGCCTCCTCTGATGGAGAAGTCAAGTTCATGTGAGTCCTCTCCCATCTTATTTGGGAGAAAGAAGAGCACATCCTCAAAAAGGCCCCGTTCAATCCCACCATCATGCTGTTTCAAATTGCAGGCACAATGCATGAAAATATACGTAGCTTCATGACATATGGTTTGGTTGGTATTAGGTGTACTATTATTCCCGACCCCCTTGTCTAAAATCCTGGCTTGCCCATTGATAATGCATATTGGATGTTTAGGAATCACATTTCAAACTCTACAAGATGGGATGAATAAAGCGATAAGCCAATTTAAATTGTCTAAAAATTGTTAGTATAATCAAACCAATGGCAAGCATAAGTTTTCAAAAACATAATAGTTCTCCGGCCCAAAAACATAGGTCTTTTAGGTGAGACATGGATCCAAACAAGACTGTAAAATATGTTGTATCAACATATTCCCAAACTATTATATGTGAACTGTAAGCAAGCTAATAATCCAATGATTGGGTGATTGGTACATGCAGACTGCACAACTCCAATGGCCCAACTCATACAAGCAGATAAGGAAGCTATCCAAGCCACATTAGCATACAAGATCCCAATGCCATCCACCCTATCTCAAGCCCATACCCACTTAGACTAACTAGAACAACATCAATATTAAAAAGGTCGACCACAACTGCAAAGGAAGCACTAGTAGCGCTCTCAAAAAGGCGCTTAGTCACTTTGATACTCAGTAGCATCAAGATAAACCAACAACATACCATGAGTTCAAATAGCTCCAATTAATTAGGGGGCATTACTGATTCAACCCCACATGAAAGGTCCTATGAGATTACACTTACACTTAAAGCTCTACACAGCAAACCTGCTGCATACAAAACAGAAGCCAGGGTCTGATAAGAATCAATGTAATTTTGTACATCAAAACATCTTAAAATAAAATTTGAAACACAGAGCAAGTAATTGGCATTAGAAAAGCATAAACTGAAGCCAATTGAGGATTCCAACATAAACATAATCGAAACGGAACGAATTTAACGCAGAAAATGAGGGATGATACAGTTGAAACAAGGGGCAAACCTTAACTGAGGAGGAAGAACTGAAGGAAGAAGACGAAGCTGGATCAGGAGAGTCGAAAATGGAGAGAGTTCCATCAATTGAACCAGTCGCTAATCTTTGAGCAGAGTAGTTCCATGCTGAGCACACTGTTCCTCTTTCCAATGTCGCCACACTCTTCTCCATTCCTCTCTCTGCTCGGTGTAACCTGGTCCTTTGTTTACCCGACTAGGGTTTTTCGTCCTGCCCGTCCTTCCTAGTTCCTCCCCACTTTTGTTGAAATTCTCAATTTTCAATTTTTTCAAAAATAAAATCAACCACTCTCAATATAAATGCTACTATTGATGAAAGAGATTCAGACATAAGAAATCTTATCTCTGCAAATATTTATGTAAATAGAAAAATTGATATCAATGACCAGCACATATTGATTTAACTAGTTTGATATTTATTTTTCTTGAGTAAAATCTCTGACATTTGAGTACTGTGAATTAAGAAATTATGTAAGAGGATAATTTTACCTTTTGCTGCATCAACAGCATCTCAATTTCAGTGAAATAAAAGATTCAAAATCAAAAAAGAAGCCGACACAAATAGACACGTGATCTTTCTCCTATTTTTCATTTTGTAATTATGGAAGATTAAGCATTATTAGGGGGGGGATGAATTTTTTAAAGAACCATAAATAAATATGTGGTCTATTAAAAAATAATATAGATGAAGGGTGTTATATTTCTTTTTTCCTATGAACTTTTACATAAGGTCATCGTATATAAGAGTTATGCTAACGCATATTCTTTTAAAGGTGATTTAAAGTAAATTCAAAGATAATTAATAATTCATCGAGTTGTGATTTTTATTAAAATCACTCATAAATAAACTATTGATCATCCCTCTTACCGTGCAATTTTTGATGAGCTGATCTCACATAAAATTTACTATATTTTTAGGGATCGATCTACCTCATATATATGTGTGTTTAGAAAAAGAAACTCTATTATATTAATTTTCAAAGGAGATTGCTTTCTATGATTTATGGTTTATGACAAACGGCCCCTTTTTTGGTCGAGTCATGATGTGCAATTGTTTTACAAGGTCCCTTAATCCTCTTTTGTTATTGGTGCGTTAAATGTCCACCTAGATAAGAATCTACTAATTGTAAACCAAAGACACAGATGGGCCTATAACTTGGGAAGACAATGGGCTAGCATCCATTCATCAGGCCCAATCTAACAAATGTCTACTTTTTTTTAAAGATAAATTAGTTAACTTGGTTAACTTAGAACATCCACAGCTCAAGTTCTAAATTCTGGAACTCTACCTTACCATATCAATAAAAAATTTATTTGTTGGAACTCACATTCTTTCACTTCTCTATCTTATGGAACTCTTATTTGAATTACCTAATAAAATATTTATCATGGATCTATCTCATAACATACAATCTTTTTTTAAAAAAATACCTAAATAATATTTTTAAAAGAAAAAAACAAAAAACAAAAAAAGCACAAAAGGGCAAATATCAAGTAGAACAAAAATGGAAAATGCAGTCTCTTCCTCCACTCATTCTGCCATGCATTCCCCCTTGATTGGAGAAATTTCATGCCACTTTTTGTGGAATTGTGGGCTCAGCCACTAGAATGCATTCCAGTGGTCGGGAATGCTCTAATGAGACATAATCCCCGGTAGTGCACATCTATAAATAGGAACATATGATCCTACAAAGGCTACATTGTTAACACCTTAACATCATGGTTCTCGCTCAGTTTTTCGTATATCCCTTTTAAAAAAACCGCACACACAACAAAAGAAATTTCATTGAGCATGTACCAAAAAAGTTACAATTCAAACCAAAGATATCAAAAACACAAACACTTGTCGGTCGCAATCTGTTGAGTTAATACATTTGCAAGTATAATTATATCTATATTTCATTAGTTTATCTGTGCTCATAGATAAAGCATTATTAAATTCACAGTAATTTAATATCCTATGAGTTGTGAATATCTAAAAAACCGCCAATATGATATAATTATAAATAAATAGTTGTAATCAGTTGATTTTGTTTAATAAATGGTCATTAAAAACGAATGTGAAGATTAAACTCCAAAAAATATTGCATATTTGGCAGAATGCCACACCATTGCATTGCCGAGCCAATTGTTGCTCATAATTTCAAGTTATAAAAGTCAAATTATCCAAAAATAATATAAGTGTAAATTCTCTAAGAAAGTAGAACAACTCCCTCAAAAATACAGACATAACACTTCAACAATACGTATTTGTTTCGCTATAGATATCCCCTAATTGGCAAATAGAAAGCCAATAACATCAATAGAGATTAACATCACAAACTAAAAAAAAAAAAAAAAGGAAATAGATCCAACTTAAATGCTATCTAATCATTAAGATCTTATCATCACGTCCAAGCTTCAATACAGCCATACGTTACTGAGGTCCACCATGGCCCCCCCCCCCCCCCAAAAAAAAAAAAAAAAAACCTCCTCAACAAACATTATATATTTTTTTTTACAACTATTTAGTTTGCATACAGTATATTTATACATAAATAATTCAAAATTCAAATAGCGCAATCTGAACAGCTAGATGCCAATTAACATGATACTCACAAACTCACAAATCCGTTGCATAAAATCTAACCATACATAATAACGTTGACGACACTGCCCAGTGCAGATCATATTTGAACAAATGTTGAAAAGATGTTGTAACCGACATTACTATACAAACATATAGACAAACGCCCAAATTATAAAATTTAGAAAGCTAGATGCTAATTAACATGGCGCGTACAAATTTGACACGTAAAATCTAACCATTATAACGACGCTAGCTTCACCACCACTGTAGATCATATATGAACAAATTCTGACAAGATAAGATAATAGACAAAACCCTAGTCATATAATTATCCATGTAATCCCAAGATTAATCCTAAGTACAGTAATTGTACAGTGCATGATTGATTGATTTAGTATAATTAACAACGAAATTCTGATTAGCAATGATTGATTAAGCACAGCAAACACCTACAGAAGCAGGAGTAAACCGATCCGACATCGTTTTACGCACAAAGGGTCCGACTTCACCCTCCGGAATTTCCGGAATACTAGAAAGCCCATTGGGCTTTTCCTTCTCCAATCGGGCTTCGTAGCCGGCCTTGGAGCTCCGGAAAACCAAGCGTAGAACCTTCTGGACGGACCTGGAGAGCTTCTTGGAACCCGCCACCTTCTGCGGTGGCGGACGGCGGCGAAGGTCGTCGGAAGGAAGGCGGGGCATAGAGAAGGTTCTAGAAGAAGAAATGATGGCTGAGTCAAGTCGTTTCTGGAACGAGTTCAACTCGAACGAGTCGTACAGAGCGCTTCCACAGTCCCACACCTGCTTAGAGGATTTGGTCTTCTCCATTTTTTCTGTAGAAAGAGAAACTGTAGAGAGAGAAACTAGAGAGAGAAATTACGGACAGAGCATTCAAAGGGTGGTTGAGAAAAACACAGCAAAGGCCGGCTTCTGCTTTATATATACACATAACATAAGTGGTCAATAAAGAGTAAAGTAATATTATGTTTATTTGTGTATTTTATTTTATTTTATTTTATTTTTGGCGCTAATTGTTTTTTTTTTATATATATATAAAAATTTTCCCTCCATTGGAGAATGTGTAAAGCGTGTACACGGTTTAGGTGTCAAATGGTCTCAGTCAAACCAATCATCAGAAAATATAGAAGATAAAACCGGATGAGGTATGGTGGATTATATCTCGTGGAGTTGGATTATATATGATTAAGTTGGGTAAGATTTAATCGAAAATGACAAAGATTTTGAATTAGCAGAGTATAATTTGGGGTCATTGTTTAGGTGTATGTTGTATGTGCTAGCGGGACTCAGCTCGATAAAGCATAAATATTTTTGTATTTTTATTATTATTTGTCAGATAACTATCAAAACAAAAAGTCGTACTTTTTATTTAAATAATAGTATATACTGACCGTCACAAAATATTGTAAGGGCCCAAAAATTTATTGCCCGACCTCCCTGTTGATGATATGAAAATTGTGATCTTGTGATGTCACCATAAAGAAGCTTTGTGTCAATTGTCATGAATTGTATAGCAAGTTAAAGTCTAGTGGACCTCTCTCTTTAAGACCTAACTGTCGGATATTTGATTGTCTCTTCAACTTGCAACCCACGATATATATGTATATCATGTAATTTTCAAGTAATTTTACAAGAATAGTTACAGCTTAATTATTATATTAACAGTTAAATTGTAGATTCAGATCTCATATGCACATGTTTAACTTTTCTGTGTTTATCTGTACATAAAATAATGTAGCATTTATTGCATCTTTTCTTGTTCATTTTTTCCCCGATTTTGTGGCCATGCGAAGAAAAATAGTGAAATTCATACACGAAAAATCTTTAGATTAAGTTCTTATTGTCAACTATATAAAGTCTTCAATCAATTAGGATTCATGTAAGCTTATCTTTCATTCTTTACAAAGATTATGATCGAGTTTAATTAACGCTTTTGAGAAATGACTATTGCATTAATGAAGAGATTGATACGAAGTTTCGGGCCATTTGACTCGTTCACAAATCACAATTAGTGCTAAAATTAAGTTGTTAAGAATCATTGAATCAATATTAATTAGTTTAGGGCCACTAGCTAGGTTGCATGCATGGTGGGTCAAAAGATTTGCATGCATTAATTATTTCCAAGTCGTATGCCTCAATTGAACACGTTACTTATAAAATCGCCATGAACCCTAGCTAGTTTGCCATCTTTAATTCCAATAATATTGACACCCACTAATTAAGTAAATTTGCAACCAATATAATGTAATTTTTCCTGAAAATAGTTAATTGTCAAAAGATAGCAATACTTAAAATTTAGGGCTAGATTGCTTTGCAAGAAAGATTCGAAGTGAATCATAATAAAATCTCGAATTTAACTCGATGACATTGGTAGAAATGCTTTAATATCAAGGATTAAATTTCGAACTTTTCAAGCTAGTAATATTGAGGATTAACTATATACGTAATTAGCTCAAGTAGAAGACTGTAAGCATCTATGGATAGAAAGAGAGACATTCATATCGTGATTCAATCCATCCATTTACAGATATGGTAGCCTTCTGCTTAGGGTTGGCAAAAAAATTCGTACCCACCTAGAACTTGCAAAATCTGCCTCAGTGGGTATGGGTATGGATATAGGTATAGGTATGCGTGGTGAAAATGAAAAAAAATGGGTTTGGAGTGGGTATTCATAAAATGGGTGTGGGAATGGGTATAAGTCTTACCTGTCACGTGCTTTTTTTATCAATATCCACCCCATATAAAACCATGCCCATTTGTTTAAAGTTTTTATTTATTACTTGCACTTGGATATTTTGCTAAGTACTTTGAGTCGTGTGGTATTCAAGATTTCGGTGGAACACTTTACTATAAATTATAACTGTCAAGTACTAATTTGTCACTTTGATTGACAAACTTTTAGTTGTATTCGACATGATATGATATTGTGGTGGAAGTTTGATATTAATGTAACATATTAGTTGCTTGATGTAGAATATGGGTGTAAAATGAGTTCAGTTTTTTTGTCTATATATACCCAAACAAAATCCACATACCCTTTATCGGTCATATCCAGTGGGTATGGGTATGGAATAACTTTACAATATCCGATGAGTACGGATATGGTATGAATATTAATTTTGAAAATGAGTATAGATGAGGGTGTGGCTAAATTCATCCTATACCCGACCCATTGCCATCCCTACTTCTGCTTGAGCTAATTACTCATGTAGTTAATATGATATTGGTGGATAATTTGTATGACACGTTTCTCAAATTACCAAGCAAGTAAGTAATTACAATATGTGGTACGGTGGTTTATGAGGAAAGTATCTGTGATATGGCATCGTCATCACCTTATTAATGACCCCAAGTTGCATTGGCTAGTTCTCTACAAGTTTGCAATGCAATGACTTCCATTTTATTAAGTTGCTTTGATCAGTTGCAATAATAATCTGTTTTCTTTATTTTTTTATTGCACAAAATTATATTATGCAAATCTTCATTTGATCAGGACCAGATCACATCTGTGGCAGATCCAAGTTTTATGGGTCAACAATCAAGAGGGACTTGAAGTCCCTCTAACAATGCCTTTACTTTTTAATTTCTCTTTTTTTTGTTGGGGTTAAAATACTGGTAAAGTCCCATTTTTTAAGGTAATTAATCTTGGTATCTAATGTATATCCTCTATTATGCAACTATTTTTAATTTTTTCGATAAGATACATAGCCAATTATTAATTTCGGAGTTCGGTCTATTCACTAACAACAATAATAACTTTCAGTGTGAGTCCTGTTTCTGCGGGACTTGAAGAGATATTACTGTTTGACAACTTTACTTCTACAGACATCTCTATTATCTACTCATAAAGAGACGGATTTCAAGAGACCGCATAAAAAGATTTTGAAAATATACTATGTGATAGCGAGGGCTAAAGTACATGAAGACATGTGTGATTCTTACATTAACATAAGTGAGATTCAAAATATTGATTAATTGATTTGGATTAATTTAAAGTAAAAGGAAAGGGGGGGGGGCAAGGCCGGTCTACGCGCATTCATGAACAGTAGTTGCAATGGCATAATGGCGATTCACATTTCACATGCAAGCACAATAATGATATCTTTTTATATTAATAAATATATAAATTAATTAGCTAACCAAAATGGACCCTTGACTCTTGAGGCTTTGCACATACATACTCAAATATTTAATATGCATGAGTTAGTATATTTAATTTTCATTTAAATTCGTATTTCCCACTTGACTTGTTATATTAAGGTAATCTCAAGTCAAGACATCTTCTCCTCTCATAGAATGATATTTTTTTTAATTTTTAAAAAATAGACAAATATTTCCCCCATTGACTAGTTATATTTGATGTACAATTACATATTTTATATATATATATATATAGAGAGAGAGAGAGACACACACATGTATATAATTTTTATGCAATTTAAATCTTATTTTTAACTATTTAAAAAAATAAGTTCAAATGATCGAGTTTAATTTAGATAAATTCAGCATACACAAGTTGAAGGAAAAAGGATCTTAAGTTAGCTGAATCTCATTATAATTGACCATTTACGAGGTCTAGAGACTTATTGATTGCTTTGAGGAAGACTAAGGTTCCGTTTGATCATTAGAAAATTTGGTGTAAAGAAAAGTTTAAGGAAAAAAATATGAAAGAAAAAAATAGGTGAGAATATAAGTTTTTTTCTCTTGTTTGGATTGAGGAAAAAATATAAGATTTGGATGAGAAATTTGAATGTTAATGAATTACTTGAGTCATGTTGATGTCTTCTAAGCAATGCGAGGTTGGATGAGGTTGGGAATTTTCCTCAGACTTTCCTTACAATTTCACGAGAAAAATTTTATCACTTATCTCTAACAATTTTTCCACCTAATTTTCGTCCATATTTTTTTTCTTTGTGACTTTTTTTAAACCAAACACAGGAAAAAAGGTAACTTTTCCAATTTTTTTCCTTTCCATCAAATTTTTAAAGGTCCAAACAAAACCTAAAACCCCACATAAGAACATAGTTTTGCTTCTCTAATTAATCGTAGGTAAGATCTGTAATTTGAAACCTAACCTCGGTGCCCCAAATCCAACAACAAAGCCTATGCATGCATGCATGCGGTGTACATAAATAATCATGATTCTATAAACAACATCAATAACTTTCGACACCTAAAAATCACAGACTAATATATAGATAGTCTTATCCCTATAGAGATTTGTATAACCATGATTTCAAAAACTAATTACGTATGGTATAGCAAATTCACAATTGATTATCTTGGTTTTGACAACGTAATACCGCATGATTTTGACAATTAACCTAAATAATAAATTAAAACGACAAGACGTACATACTATATACTCTCAGCCTTGGATAAGTACGAGGATCCCGTTTGGTTGGCCTGATCTTTTTAGTGGTCTATAATATATGATGAGATCTTTGGGTTATATGTTTATTTGTGCACCATGTGATTCATGCATGTTAATTTAACCAATTAGTCAGTTAACAAATTAAATAAATAGATTTTATTTATTAAATCACAAAAAAAGGAAAAGAATTTGGGGGGGGTTGATGGAGGTGAGGAGCAACCAAACTAATAGTAAAGTGGTGAGCAGGTGCCAAAATGTATGAAGATATTTTTTTGAAAAATATTTTCAAAAAATTAGTGAATGTCAATCTATTAGTTCAATTGATAATTAAAAAAATATTAGAATTCATATAAACCAAGGAAAATAGAATTATCTATAAAGCTGTTTACATTATAAAGTTGATCAAGTCAAATCAAACCCGCCATAAAAATTGTGACGTTACACACACATACAGACACTCTAGAACCGATAAGTGATAATTCCAAAACGTTTTTTTTTTTTTATTTGGGAGAAAGTTAATTCCAAAATGTGATGACGTATATCATTCATTATTTCTAATAAATATTGCTCTATATAATATTTAACATAGATTATTCATTGTTTACTGCTTTAGTTATAAATTCGTTGAAATATATCCATAAGATGTTAATTTCTTCAAAATTTTCCTTTATGTAAGTTTTTCCTTTTATTCGACAGCAGCTCTTTTTGAGTTCTTTCCAAGTTAACGGGCTCCGCAAGCCTAAACCTATGAGCTCCTCCAAATTTATAGGGCCCTTAATTTAGTTTACCGTTCTTTTTGCTAATAAAAAAGAGTCATAAGAATTAATTTAATTTAATTTAATTTAATAGGACATTAAAGAATTGGTAAATAATTATTACGTATCCCTGCGACTGCGAGTATAGACTCTCAGTAACCAAATGTCATATATCTACTCTTTTACTAGTGTATTTGTTATATAATTATTTCTTCGTATAAATTTGAACAAAAAAAGTCCACAAAGAAATTATATTGAACTTGCTCCCGAACTTTACACCTTGCATCTCACAATGGGTCTTCTACCCAAATAATTGCAGTAGTCTGTGGCAATCTACAACTACAACGTAAGATGATTAGCTCTAAAAGAGTCGATCAATGTAACACCATCGATCCTTTGATCTTCATCTTGTTTACATGAAAAATAAGAATCATATCATTCGGAAAAAAAGAGGCTAACTTCTTCGAAGATCCAGCCCCTGTGCAATTTACAAGTAAGACTGTTAAATCAGGCCCCCACTTTGTGTAGGCGGGACTCTTGAGGTATGAATTTGGACTCGCGTGTTTGCTATGGAGGCGAGTCAGTAACTTCTTGGCCAAGTTCTCTATCAGACCATGACGCTGTTGCTAAATAGCTTGAACTGCTTAGCATCAAGAACCAACTTCCTAAATGAAGAGAATGCTCCCAAAATGCCTGCCCCGGTGAAGATGACAATGATGGAGATGTTAATCCAATATGTAGGTGATGTTTTCGGGGGCTTGTGTGTCATGTTGTAGAGCAGCATTGGAAGTATGAAGTCTAAGGGGATGAATCCGATGGCTCCTACCACGGCATTGATGTCCCCAAAGAACGGGAGCATCGCTGCAAAGAATCCGCTCAGCATCATGTATATTGTACGAAGAAGTATCCTAGGTATGAGGTTTCTCTTGGAGAACATCCCTTGAGTTGTATCAGCAGATTTCTTCTCCATGATCTCGAAAGCTAGTTGTGAGTAGACCTGTGGAAATTGGGACATTAGATCAATGCATATCATAGATCACATAACTTTAAGTCTCTTAAAAGAACTGCAAATAGTTGATCTGTATCGAGGCCAAGTTTATCTTATAGACTAAAGGAATTACATGCACGTCTAGGAAGAGAGTTAGGGATGCTAACTCATTCTTCGGTATCTACATCGAAGAGACACTATATTGACAAGGTACTTTGGAAATGAAGCATGATTGAATGGTACATGAGATTACATACCAAACCAATGGCGAAAAGCTGGAGAAGAATGAAGACAAGCGCGAGTGCTAAAACCCACGTAGGAACCAGAGCAGGGCCATTATCAGGCATGAAGCTCTCAAGTATGTTTGAAGTAGATTTGTTGCCAAACGTATAGTATCCAGACACGGCAATGGAGTAGCAAGTGATAAAGATCACGGTGTAGCACAAAAAAAGACCTTTCAGCATCTTCCCAGTTGCTGGTGGAGCTAGAGTTGCCTAAACACAAGCGAAAAGGGGGAAAATTTTTCGTTAAAGGATAGACTACGAAAGTATTTCTGCCTTTTTACGTGTAATGCATGAAGCAACCTTAAGGTATAGAGGAAGTCCGATGAAGAAATTACTTGTATTTCGGGTAGTATACCGTTCCCAAAAATTGAGGCTATTATGGAGATGGCAGTGAATGCATTAAAAACCCTGACGGCCTCTGATCGGTCTAAAGAATAGTCCTTCGGAGGGGCATTTTTTGAAATACCTGCAAATATAAAGCCCTGCTATTGAGATAAAGCTCGAAAAGAGATCATCGATCTTGCTTGGTGTTACATGTTAGTTAAGTACTAGTTGATTTTTGCGGTATCAAGTACAACAACACTTTAAAAAGATGCACTAAGCTTAACAGTGTGCATTAGTAAAACCAAACTGTATGTACTAAAGATGCTCAAAAACCTGATCATACTAATTTCCTGATCCGAAGACCCCAAACTAGATCCAAAGAAAGGCAACTCAATTTTGACATGAACTTAATCAATCTGAACTAGAACTAAAGAAAACTAGTTGACATGACACTAAAATGATCCAATCCAACTTTATCCGATCTAAACAATCGATTAATCCATTCTAACTCAACCTGAATTTGACCCATTTGCAAGGTTCAAGCTAAATTCCCACTTGCAGATTTTACGAAGAATAGAGTCCAGAACTGAGATAACAATATGTTCACATAAGTGGGAGGATTTACAGTTTGATGCATGAGAAATGACCCAACATATTGAGTTTCGCCATCAACCTCAAGCTTTTACCACATCTAAAGAATTTACAGGACAAAACAGAAAGCACAACAGTTCTTTTTTTGGAAGGAGGGGGGGGATTGGTGTTCGAACCTGCATGAACACAAGCACCGACAACCAGGAAGCAGTAGCCCAAACTGAGAAGCAGAGAAGCCAAGTTGATGTATCTGAGGGAGTGAAAGGTTGGGATTTGCGAGAGAATGATCATCACTGCTGTCGCTATTGCTATGAATTGATACAATTGCATCGAACCATGCGGTGAAATTGTTGAATACATAATCTTCAAAGACCCAACAGAGAACAAAAAGAAGCAATTTAGTATCATCAAATAGACAAATACATTCAGGATAAGTTGCATGGTGATCATTTACTATAAGTTCATCAAATAGACAAATACATTCAGGACAAATTGAATGGTGATCATTTAGTTCCTGTAAGTTCAGTTTGTCATGTCATTTCATTCATGTTTAACCAAGGGCTTGTATTGGTCTAGGCAACTCAATACACTGATCACTGCGAACCATCTTTAAGACCGATAACAACGAAGAAAGTGTTATTGGTTCTTCTCATTAAAATCAATGTAGCTCATACGAAGATGTAGCTTAAGCCAGTACATTAAAAAGCATTATGACCAATTCAGACCAGATATTCAGATTACAGGCTGTGTAATATTGCATGAAACCAGGTCAAAAGCTAATAGGGAAGAACAGCTATTGGTTATAGAGTCGTAGTGCGACAGCAACATAACAATATCCTCAAAATAAAGTCAATAGACAGATTATTGAATAGCATTTGTTAGAAAAATATGTAGTTTAAGAAGGCAATCTCAGTATAAGAAGTAATGCATAAAATAAAACCAATGACTAGAGATTGGTTGACTCGAAACAGGGACAACTAAGCTAGCAATGCAGCTTAAGGTCTTCAATACCTGAAGGCATTGTCCGGCAAGCAGGATAGCTCCAATCCCTATACCGCAGTTGATGGCTGTTTGAATTGACACGACGAAGTAAAACATCCATCCATACCCTGCACAGCATATTCAAATGAATTACGTGAAGGTCAGTAATCGTTTCCCTCGATTCCAACTCAATGTAAATCTTAAACATAAGGGTTGAGGTTGTTCACATTTCGATATCCCTATATGCTACTTGCGCGCATCCACAATAGGACAATGTCTTTTTCTCGTAGTGACAATATCCTTTATCAGACAAACTTGATAGACTAGAAGTATGAAAGCCTCCCTTGAATCCTTGATATTCACAGTTTAATATATGCGTTATTCGGGTTAACATAAGCTCACATATAAACTTGCGACTATTTCACTAACTGAGGCGGCCAATATCTTCAGACAGGGCCACAGAACGATTTAGCGTTCAAATAAGTTGGTACATACCGTATTATGAAATAGCCGTTCACACTGAATCACCAAAACAGAAAAAGATTCTAGTGTACTTAATTTCTTAGACACGGATGCAACTTATAAGTTGCGAATGCTTTGACCAAATCCCAACAATTTAGAGCAATCCAATCAAGTACTGATCATGAATAGACATACAACATGTGGGTATTTGATGTGTTTTCTACTCCTAAAAGATAGTGTAGGACAAAGAAACAAGCCAAAAAGGAACTTTGATTAATCAGGTCACCTTGTTCCCATTGGGAGTCCCCATTATTCAATGACCATGTGTACACCCAATAATTAGCTACAAGCTCTTGGTGTTCATACATAACTAGCCCTAAACCCATGCTATGCACAAGTTGTTCTAAAATTTTAGTTAAAAATATGTTTAAAAATATTAGAATTAATCTTATAATAATTTAAATTTTTAGAAATAATAATATTAACATATCAGCAATTTATTTCTTTTTCCTCTTTATAGAAGTAATTGAAAAGTTACTATTTATTATGATGATTTTAACTCATATATTGTTTAATTTTTTATTTTTAAATAAAGTCTCACTGAATGCTTAAGACTTTAACTTAAAGTAATTAACAAAATATTTATAATGAATCCATCTAATAACATAAATTTTTTTTTTAATAACTTAAATAATATTTTTTAAGAAGGAAAAAAAACAAAAAATATTATAAACTGACAAATAAATGAAGGCACGTAAGGAGAACGCACTGTAATTCCTGCCTGCGAGGCATGCACAAAGTCAATCAATGGGTTGTTGCCAAGTGGCAGTGGGACCCATGGGAGTGGGGGGGCGGAAAACGCCATCGATAATTCATTAAAACGCCAAATGAAGGCGGAAAAAACAATTCCAATTATCCAAATTAAAGGACAACCTATTGAAAAGGTCCTTGAACCATCTAATCTAATATTAGTAATTATGCACCTAAAACATGATTAGGAAACAATTAAAAACAAATAAAGTTACCTAACACATCGGCGGCGAGTTCTCGGAAGCGAATATGGCGGCGACCCTGTTTTTCGCAGTGATCGAGGACCAGAGACATGAGATAATACGAGTAGAAAGTAACGACCCCCATCGCCGTTAAACAGACGAACCCTAGGGCCCACCCTAGTCCTCGGAAAACGTACGGCAACGTCAGTATTGTGGGCCCCACTATCGCCGTCGTCAGGTGGTATCCGGCGTGCCACCACTTCCCCTTCGATTCCAGCACGAACTGCGCTCCGGCATCGTTTTGCCGCTCCGACGATGATGTCGGTTTGTGCCCGTGCCCGTACCCGTTTGTTATTGGATCCTCCGGCATCCTTTAATGGTAGGCAGACAGTCTTATTCCGATAGATTCAGATATACACAATCTTAATGTTCTTCAACAGAGTTTAGACAGATTCAGATGCAGACTGTCTTATCTCTCGAGCAGGCCCGGGTGATTGGGGGATATGGCAGAGAGGGAAAATGGAGAGGGTAGAGAGAGAAGGAGGTGAGGGGGAAGTGGGAGCAAATTAGCCAAGAATGGAGGGAATTAATGTGGTATTAACTAGAGTTTCCTTTTATAGAAGGAAAAGGAAAAAAAAAGAAACGTTTCTAAAAATGCTTTGCTTGGAGTTAATTTTCCTCACAAATTATGAATATTAGTTGAATGGAATTAAATAATTGGGGCCTGATATATATATTTTTTAATTACTTTCCGGACGTATAAAACTATAGATACTTATTTTTTCTGGGGGGAGGAGTTAGTTACATGATAACTACCAGAACGGAGAGAATCGCGGGAAACTGATGGGACAATTTTAGAGGGTGTGGATATTTAAGCTTTACAAATCAGAGACTGGCGGTGATTACAGAATTTTACCAAGTGAGATTTTCCAAGTTCTAATTACTAATTTATAAATTTGCTCCCAAAAAAAAAGTAAGAAATTAGACTTCCTTTTATATAGATTTTATCGAGGCATTCATCAGTTACAATGATGAAAAAGGTTGAACAAGGTCAACGGAATACGCACGAACGAATCGAATACAAAAAATAACGACCGATCTGTATAGCTGTACTAGCCGATGTTCAACTGCTCTGTTAGCTTCGCATGAAGATATGTCGAATCAGAACTTGCTTAGCTTGTTGCACAAAGAACTCGAAGTTTGAGTAATGATATACAAACCTTCAAATCTAGCACTGATTTATATAAAAAATCAAGCATATTGCGAAGTTGATTTATATTATTACTCGCTATGAATATTCTTTCCTTATTTGAGTATTTAATTTAATAAATGATTATTATGGAGAGAATCAATACTAAACCTAGCAGAAGCAGCCACAACATTTTAAGCTTCCCAATTTCATAAAAATACTCCATAATTAAACAATGTAATTCATCTCAAAAAAAAAAAAGTAATTTATCACAAATTTACTTAACGAAAAAATGCAATATAATAATTTTGAGTTGCCCTTTGTTTATTTTATTTTATTTTTAAAAAATTCTGCGAGTGGGCAACAGTTTTTATTGATCCTAATTATGGTGTTTCTCCACTACCAGAACCCCACTAGCCGCACTGTTTGATCCATCCAATTTCATTTTGACTTTTCATTTTTTTTAAAAAAGAAAAAAAAGGGTTTCCAGCAGTAATGTTTTTACTTGTTTCAGACTGAAGTATTTCCACAACATAATAACTAGCTAGTGGTTCATTCAATCAGTCAATCACTCCTGTAGGATTCCAATTTGGTTAGTTCAAAATTAAAAACGACAACAATTTTCAGTGTAGATTTTTCTTCTATGAGATTACAAAAAAATTCAAATATAGACAGTCTTATCTATGTACGTATATTTTTTCAAGCATACATTCAATTTCTGCCACACACACAAGCATTTGTACTTAGACATTCAAGATTTGTGATGCTTTTAAAAAAAAAAACTTTTTTCTTAAAAATGGATGAAAATAGAGGGATTTTAAGAATTTAAAAAAATAATTTAATTTATGATTATTTGGACATATAAATTTTGCATGTACTACCTCGTAATTTGTAATCATAAAATTAAATGTGCCCTTTTCTTATATGCATTCCTCTGTGTATATAATAATACTAGTCCAAATTTAGACTAAATAGGTATAAACTAGTCAACCAATAAAAGTAAGCTCTATCTAGAAGGTTTAGAATTATGGATATACATTTTTAAAGCAACAAAATAATAATCAAGACAGTCAAACATTAGAAGTGAGTTACATCTAGAAGGCCTAGCTAGAATTATGGACACTACTTCTTGTGTAGGTCTCAATTTTCAAGTTATTCAACTGGTAAAACTTATGAGAATTGTTATCAGATCAAACATACAGTTCAGTAGATTTGAATTCGTTAATCTTTGTGCAATCGTTTACAACAGAAGTAAGGCAAATTTAAAAAAAAAAAAAAAAGACAAGTAATTGCATTTGTATTTCTCTCAGAAGAGTGGGTAGAGTGGGTGAGCTTGTATTGGAGGAATATTAGGTCATTTGCCAAGTGATGATGATGGAGTTGAAGTTCCATCAAGGTGAGATTTTTCAATGGTTGCTTTGTGTTGACTCCCTTTGGGAAGTGTTCATCAATTGCTTTAAAAGAAAGGGTTAGTTCTAATCAGGATTACCAAATACCAGAAACTAGCTTCACTGAACTGAACCATACATTGTCATTTGTTGACCTCAACAGTGCTTTCTCTTATGTCCTTTGCTTTTTTTTCGATTATTTAATTGTGTATGACCCTTGTAAATAAGAAAAGACAGTACAGACACTACACAGTTTAAGAAAACAGTAAGTACATTCTATAGGTTGTAAATCACAAACAGATAAGATCATACAACTCACTAGTTAAACACAAACATCAACTAAAACGTTCTCTTATTGACCAGGAGATATCCTTTGCTTTCTCCGATAACTCAAGTAGAACCAAATTACTATTGATAGCATTTATTAGTGTGGGATTAACTCTGCACTATGTTTTGATTTGGTTGGACATGTTGGGAAGGAAGAGTGTGAGAATAGGTTTACTAGTTTGGAATAGCATAAGATTTAATGTAGTGAGGAAAGTAATCGATATATATACCATCACAAATTTCTAGGTGAGACCATCTCATATAAAACTTATCATTGTAACACGGACTCATTCAGGGGTAATTTGTTTTTGAAGTTTTACGGTGACTAGTGACATGTTTTGAAGTGACTTTTAATCTTACATGTGACTAATAATTCATTTAGGTGTTACTATAATTATAATCATCTCTAAATGAACTATTTATCACCCTAATTAATTATTAATAGTGACCATAAAATTATCCGTCTCATGATATGACTTATGTGAAGTACTCTCACATAAGACTTACTAATATACCATTTGTTTTAATTACGCGATTACCACATTGGCATAAAGAGGGCACGTAACTAAGTTAATATTTGTTTTGATTTTGGCTTTGATAAATCACTCTACTTCTCCTTACCCTAAATCGAGCTGTACAACAAATAGGATTGAAGAGTAGGGGTAACTCTCTCTCTCTCTATATATATTCCATGTTCATTATTCTTATCAATCTTTCTCCTCTTTCTTCAAGTTAACTGCTTCTTACTCTTTGCAGTCTGAAAACTGCATGGTCAATGAGCATGTCCTACAAGAAAAGGCAGAACAAGTATAAGCGTATAAAACTCAAACTAACTTGTTCATAAGGCATTTTTCTGCTGTTCTATCATGCACTTCACCCCCTTCTCATTCCGTGCCTGTCATAATCAACAGATTCTGTTAGAACACCCTTTTCATCGAATAACCTACCATCAGATTTACAGCACTCTATGTGAAGCAAATTCGATACCTCTGTAAGCCGTGCACAATTTGTTATAACGAGCCTTCTGCAATGGCTAATGCTGATTTTCAGGGACACAATTTTCTTATTTGGGGGAAGGGGGGGTCATTCTTGGCGAATGCTGATCAACCAAAAATCTGAATATGACCATCAAATCAGAAATAGCAGTTTTCAAAACCAGAGATTTGGGCAGATCTACTATGTTACTTGGACTAGAGCACAAGTGTCTGATGCTTAATCCACATTCAAGTGTCAAACTCAGCTTATTTGAAGAAATTTTGAGGATTTAGGCGAATCTGAAGTGTCCAAGTACTGTTGTACCCATGATCAAGAGTGGAGTGCCTAACATGGGTCCAATAGGCCAAAATAAAATGAAGAGTCCAGGTAACATAGCGACTCAAAGTTGGCCAACATATAAGTCTATGTTGGCCCTTCTTGGTCTCATAGTCAGGCGAGATCGCCATTCAAAAGAGAAAGATGAATCGCATTCCACATAAAAGATACATTGTGACGTAAAATGGAACTGTATGCAACAGACAACCAGGTAAGGCAAAATGGGTACGAAGAACAAAGGGCTGCAGTGTTCTGTAGTCTGAACCTGTCCGTAGAGGCACAAGCAGTAAACTTTTGTCATCTACAACACCAAGAAGAACTTGAATAACAAAACAGATTACCGAATATGAACATAAAGGTGCCTCTAGCCCTCCACCATGAATGGCAAACATTCATCAAGGGAGCTTGTTCAGTATTTACGCGCACAAAGCATCCGGCATAGAAACAGATCACCCCGGAGACATCAAGGAAAAAGAATAGAACCTGAAAAGCAGGAATTAATCTGACTTCTTGTATAACCATCAAGATGTGAGCCTGTTTAGTATTTACTCGGGAAAAAGTTGCATATCCCCAAATTCACACAGTCCTCTATGATGTCTTCAGTGTCCCTTAAATAGATGCAACTGATTTCACAACAATTCTTCAAACAATGTGAACAAAACATGGTATGTCATCCCCTCAGCACCATCTCCATTATCACATCATTCCAAGAATCTATCGGCCCTGGCAAGCACCAATGCAAACAATCGTTCTGGACTTGTGCATTGTTGTCCTTTGCAAATGGGTAAAACTGTCTATATGGACCCGGGTGCCCATCTGGCCGTAAGAGTGAAAGCTGCACAAAATCAAGAAGTTTCAAGCGTACACCACTTTTAGAAGCCTTTGCTGCTACACTCTCAAATTCCTCCAATTCAATTGTTCTAAGGATTTTGTGCAGATCCTTCAACTCAATCTGACCTTTAAAAGGAGATGTTCTGTCGCATCTTCCCCCACTAAACCACTCCCCACCCTCAAAGTGATCGGGTGTAGATGTCCTGAAGAAAATCAACCCTTTATGACCCGACGTAGCAATGAAGTTTAGTGCAGTCCTAAGAGACCTGCGATAGGCAAACTCAAAACCTAGTTCAGTGAGGTTCCTATTAGGACAGTAATGACATCCCAATATAGTATCGTTCTCATAATATATTGCTCCCTTGAGAAACCACTTTCCAGTGGAAAATATCATGTAGTCCATTTTATTGTACAGTTCGGTCCATTGCTTATCAAGTCTGTCCAGCTGCAACTCAATTTCACGATCGGAGACCCCATTGATATCTTCAAAAATAGCAGCTTCAGCGAGGAAAGGCGACCATAACACATAAATGGTCAAGTTGTATGATTGGAAATGCCAACCTTTGGATTTATATCCCTCATCATGATAAAACATAACCGGTTTTTCCACCTGAAGAACACCATATTTTGAGGTTAATAACCGTCCAAACTCTCTACAATAGAAAATGCGAAGTTTCAAAACAAAATATAACCATTGTTCAAACACCAAAATATCACCAAAATGCATCTTTTTTTTTTGGGGGGGGGGGGAATAATCAGATGCATGCAAAGGATGGGGCACTGGGAACACAGGAAAGGGGGCGTTAATGATCCTACTAAACATACGAACATCGAATGCATTCCGGTTTACCTTTGAGAGCATACACAGCAATGACTGCACATGGTTTCGAGATATTGAGTCACCAATTAATGCCCATGATTTATTCCTCATCAACTCGAGAAATTTCTCTGCATTGAATTGAGGCAACTCACAGTTTCTAGGTTTCCATCTCCAGTAGAGATACCCTGAATCTGGCCTCCCATTCTTCATACAGTTCTGATGATTTTCAATTATATCGCAGGTATCATTGGTATATGCAGGTCCAGCTGGATTTGAAATCCAGTCCCCAATAAAAAGATCACATTTTTCTGCATTAGGTTTATCTGTATGAATTCCAATATGAAACACAACAAGTTACTACTTTTCATTGATATAAGAGAGGAAAAATTGCATTGAGTCCAAATTGGTGTCAAATAAAAGGTCCAAATTGATGGACCATCCGAGTCCTTAGATAATGATCAACGACATGGTTGCATAGAACATCACATAATGAATGCCCCACCAAGATTCAATTTTCCTAATTGATCCCTTGATGCCACAACCACAGACAAATGCAGGGTTCTACGCTTAGATTTTCAACCACATTTGGAAGCCAGTCGACACACTATTGATATGATGGATATCACCAAATCCTAAGAGGGTTTCATAAATTTTTAAAGAATAAACTAAACAATTAGCATCTAATATAACCAAAACAAAATCTGAACAACGCCGTTCAACCTTTCCAATTGTTAACACAAGCAAAAAGATATGCTCTAAAGCCTTTGAAATGGAAAACCAAAGACCAACCCCAAAAAAAAAAAAGGGAGAGCCTTCTGCAAACAATTTCATGCCACTCCCCAATAATGCCCTACTTATGCCACAACTAGCAACAACCAAAATCATGTTTCAAACATCCGTCAAATAAAGTTATCCATCCTGATCAGATGAAGAACCACACTTGCAAAGCTTTAGACTCCGTTTGATCCTCAGAAAATTTAGTGGAAAGAAAAGTTGAAGAGAAAACAAAATGTGAAGGAAAAAAAAGTAGAGAGAAAGTGAGGTTTTTTTTAACCCTCTTGTTTGAATTGAGGGAAAAAAACAAGAATTTGGATAAGAAATTTGAATGTTGATAAATTACTTGAATCATGTTAATATCATTTAAGCAGTGCGAGGTTGGAAGAGGATGGGAATTCTTTTGGAAATTTTTCCCGAACTTTCCTCACAATTTTATAAGGAAAATTTATCACTTGTTTCTAACAATTTTTCCACCTAATTTTCTTCCATATTTTTTTTTCTTTGTGATTTTCTCTAAATCAAGCACAAGAAAAAAAATTATTTCTCTAAATTGTTTTTCCTTCCACCAAATTTTCCGAGGTTCGAAGGAAGTCTTAGCGTACAACTACAACAGAGAAAATTTTCAATTGCTCTATCTTTTCAAGTTTCATGCACTTTTAATATAACCCACATGAGCCCAAACAGACTAAATCATCCAAAATAACTACATCATTGATTTTCTAAGACAAAACCCACAAAAATTTACCAAAAATTGAAATCCGAACAACCCTTTTTCTAAGCAAAGATTTAGAATGCAAAAACAGTAGCAACACAAACAAAACCCCAACTAGGAATGAAGCAACAATTACATAACCCAACTAGAAAACAACAGCAAAATTCACCGTTATGAGATCGAAATTACTACCTCTATATGTTGAAAATTAACTACATCATGGATTTCCCAAGACAATGCTCACAAAAAATTACCAAAAAATTGGATTCTGAACAACCCTTCTCTAATTTGAGCAGAAATTTAGAATGCAGACACAGTAGTTCGGAAAAAAACAACAATTACCAGACACAACTAGGAAACCAAACAGCAAAATTCAGCAGAATCAGATCGAAAATTTCTACCTTTATATGTTGTCTCATCATCAAATTAACTACAACATGGATTTCCTAAGACAATGCCCACAGAAAAACACCCAAAAATTGAAATCTGAGCAACCCTTCTCTAATTTAAGCAGAAATTTAGAAAGCAGACACAGTAGCAAGAACATTTAACGCCATAATCAACAACCCAATTCCCAAAAAAACAACAATTACAAAACCCAACTAGAAAAAACATCAAAATTCACCAAATTCAGATCGAAAGTCGCTACCTTTATATGTAGCCTCATCACCAAAAGTGGGCGTGGGCTCCGAAAATTCATCAAAAGAAGCATCAGCTGGCTCAGGGAATGAACTAAATGGGGATTGTGTAATGGGGGTGGATTTGGATTGGCGAATCAGGGGAGATTGAGGCTGAAATTCAGTAGAACCATAGAGAAATACACGAAGAGCAAGAGCGGTTGCTAGAATTGTAATGCCCAATTTAAGAACAACACATTTGTGCTTGTGAATTGGGCCTGATTTCCAACTCGCCTTCATGCTTCTCTCACTCTCTCTCTCGCTCCCCTTTATCTCGTACTGAATTGGGTGAAGAGAAGAAGCACAGATTACAGAAAGTAGAAGCAGTGAAGTGATGAACTATGATGAATAAATACCGACACACACCACTCAGACCCACAACCATCAACGTTTTATTATTATAATTATTATTATTATTATTATTATAATAGAAAAATGCTAGGATTGAATAATAAAAAGGAACAATCATTTAAAAAAAAAAACTATCTTTCTTACCTACAATTTTTTTAAAATTATTCATAAGTGGGGTTAACCTCATTATAAAGATAGGATGTTATTTATATCTTTGAAACAACTAATAAATACTAAAAAATTATAATTATAACTAACTGTAATCAACTAATCATTGAGAATTTGTTGATTTTAAAGCATATAATACATTAATTAAGTCCTTTAAAAGTGCATTAATTAAGGTTGACAAGAGAGTACTACTCTTTTTTTACAAATTCTTTTTCATTTTTTTGTGCATAAATTCTTTTTATTTTTTTATTATACGTTGTCACCATGAATGTATAGTGATATTTCAGCCACTGAGATTAAGAAAGAGAATCTCAGTATTCAGTAACATTCCCTTTCGTTTCAGAGAAGTTTTTCTTCTTTAACTTTTGTAGTCAAAGTTTGTAAATTTTTTAACTATTAATCTATCAAAATATACATTGATTTAATCTCATCATAAGAATTATTGTTAAAAACACTTTCATAAGAATATAATCTTATAATTTTCACTATGCAAAATTTTAAAAATTAATGATTAAAATGTTGTATCGGAAACTGTAAAACGTCAAAGTAGGCATTTTTTTTGGGATGGAAACGGCAGAACACAACTTTTGCTATTTACAAATATAACTTAGATTTTCTAGGGTAGTAATCTTGATACGAAATTGAGACAATTGACTACACCAAAAAAAAAATGAAAAAAAGAAAAAAGGCAGAGACAGTTGAGCTTTTTAAAGGTAAATATTTGCAAATTGCAATAGAGTTCAAAAAATACAAAGATAATGGGGAAAAAAAACAAGAATAAGAGAGGCAGCACTATCTATGTTTGGGGTGGTTGAAATAGGCACTTCAAATGAATGGGATGGCACAGCCGTGTCAGCTACTTCCAGGCCCCAACCACCACAAAGACTACAACTTATTAGCAGGGTAAGCAACAGAGCATGAATATTAGGTATCTGAAATTATATCGAAATCAGTCAAACAGTTATCACTATGGTTCGTAAAAATTAGAAATCAGCCTGAAAGGTTCTGGTTTCAATTTTCAAAGTGGCACCGAGAACGGGTGTTTTGGCATGTAATTTGAGATTTCTTATGGATTCTTTGTATTTGTAAGAACTTTGTGTAAGTTTTTTTAGACTCTGGGTTGTGAAGTAAATTGTTGATTAACACAAGTTTTGGAACTTTTTGTTACTTGTGATTAATTTCGTTAGGAGTATTCATCATTTTATTTTTTAAAAATTTTGCAGTAGCACATCCTTATTTGTTTTTATTTTATCAAATTGTGGAGCACTAGGGACTCCTAATTTTCAACTTCGAGTTTTAGATTTGAGCATATAAGATATCCTTCATTAAGAAGAGGGGAAAGAAAAGTCCAATAGGCTCTGAAAATTTTCAAATTAGGCATAGCAAATACCCACAATCGAAACTAGAACCGGCAATTCCAATCTCGATTCCTAAAATTTTAGGCGAATACCCAGAACCGATGACACGTACTTATTAGTGGATGACACTAGAGGAACTCTTCATTACAGAAAGTCTGCTGTGAACAACCAGTCTATAATTAACAAAAATGAGATTACAATGCCTCTATACACATGAATCTGAGTGCAGGAAACCAGACATCATTATAGTACAATTTGCAAATATAGCAACATGTATAACATAAAAACAAATTAATAAATGAATTAACACCTACTTTCAACACCCAAAAATCCACCTTTCCTAATTTAACAACATCAAACACCCAATGTGAATCCCATCTAATGTATGAGATATTCAGAATGCAAGTGACCCTAACGCCCGCAAGCAGAGAGGTTGATTTCGGAGTTTCTCATTAGAAATTTTCCGGAAGGTTGTAATGGTTCATCCTCCAGTCAGATCCAAAATGTTAATGTAAAGAATAGAACGTAGTTAGGAGGCCAGTATCATTCATCGTCGAGCTGCTCTGGAACCTGCATACCAAATCCACGCCTTTGCCTTTGAACTCTGATGGGAGCAAAAATAGAAGAAACATAGTTAGCACTTAGCAGGTAAGTAGCACAGCTAGAGATGGCAAAGAATGAGGTGAAGGCAAGAAATTAGAGTAGAAACTGTCTGAAACTTGAAGTGTGTTGTGTTAGTATACAAGGGACTAGAAAATGTTTTCTTTATGGGTTTCCACTTTTGAAACTTAGGACAGCCAAATCTTATTGGAATCAACATAATTCTATTACGTTCTTTGCAAACATGAAAGGTGTTTACAATGGCAGTTGCTAATCTTGCACAAATTACAGCCAATATGGCAACTCTTAACCCTCTAAGCATAAGCATGGATTCAAAATGAGACCAATCTGCGACTAAACGATTGCATTGGAAAAGGTTTTTGAGTTGGTTGAACCGCGTTTTCACCACGATATAGAACGCCATTTCCCCATTAGAGCGATTTTTCCATATTATGCCCAAAATCGCAATCGCGACCAAAACCGCATTTTGAATCCTTGAGCATAAGTCAGCTCTGCTCAGACTCAAAGCATAATATCAGTAATATAACCTATTCAGAATCAGAAATTTAGTTGATGGTAAGTGTTGGGAATGTCACACATGAGTAAAGAAGTCCCACATCGAGAGTTTGAGAAGAAGAGTCATGGTATATAAGTCAAGTGGGCTACTCCTCCTATTGCCAATTGGTTTTAGGATGGAACCTCACTTGTGCTTGTTGCTATGGGCCTTGGTTGAAGTGGGCTCCTTCCTTGGATCTCCCCAACAGTAAGAAAACAAAACAATTGTGCAAGATGCAAACTTGATTCCCAATTAACAATACAGTGATACAGAAACTCTGCTGAGAAAATGAACGTAGTTCAGAGAGCAAATAACATCCTTTAGCTAGCAATACGTAATCTGGAGGTTAGAAGGAACTTTCTTTCTTTCATTTCTTTCTTAGTTGCCTTTCTTTTTTTTGGGGGGGGGGGGGGGCACGGGGGGTGTCTTGTTGCTTGGAAGTTAATATATGAAAGAAGCTAAATAAGTAGAATTAGTATAATTGATGCTACAAGTCTTGGATGCATAAGTGTCATGAAGTGAAAGCGTATCAAAAAAAAGTTAATTTAAAAGAGCCAGTCTCTTTTCTTGAAGAGTAAGTCATAAGCGTGACACAATAGCAGACATAAACTTGGAGAAAAGCAAACTCGGGTGTTCCGTCAACTTCCATGTCAATTGGGGCTGCTAGCAATTAATAAAACCACAATCACACAACCTAATCCAAAATCCAAATTCAAATATGTTCCCAGAGTACTGCCCAAACAAGGGGACATGTGTAGCAAGGGTAGCTCTGAGTTATAGAGAGGCTGGTTCCATTGAACACTATATTAGAAACCTCTAAGAGCCTCCTACCTCACAAAAGTAGCAGAGGTTGATTCTGTGAGGCATTTTGGTATAGTCCACTAAAATCCAAGCTGGAAAAATTGTGACAATTTAGCTTTTTTGAAAAAAAGATAATACAGGCAGAAGCCAACCCATGCTGTGCAAAATCCAGTCCAATGCACTTGGTGACTTTAATTTCAATAAAACAGAAGCTTCAGAAGCACTTACGTGGGGGCAAGTTTTCCGAGGTTAACAACAAATTTCTTGGTGGCCTCATCCAGGACTGTTCCAGATATGTCAATAATATAGCTCTTGTTCCTCGCAGCTGGAAGTCCTCGACTTTCAAGTATATTCAGATCCTTTTTGTGAAGCTGCCTCCCATTTACATGGATAGTCGTGTCCCCTCCAGAACAATTTGCTGGCATAGGAAAACCGAATTCTTGAATAAATGGCTGCAAGAAAGAAAAAAAAATACTTCACTTACCATTTCACTCAACATGTAGAAAGGTCAGAAAATAGATAAAGAGAAGCCCACGAAATGGGTAAACTCACAGGAATTATTCCAAGGCAATGATGGCCCATTACACCCCAAAAGCCAGCTTTGGAATCATACCTGACGAAGAAACAAGTATGATAATACAAACAATGAGGAGTGTAATACACTTAAAGGAACAATTGTGCCCTCAAGATAGTATCCATAGCATTCTTCTCCAGAACTAAAGTAGTGTTGCAAGACAATAATCTTAGTGTAACGAAAATCCAGACTCACAGGCACTAAGATCGGACACTTCATACAGTTACCACTTACCAGTAATCTCCAGGTTCAATCGTCCCAGCAAACTTCTCTGCCTTCTTAACCAAATGCTGTGGTATATACTGACCATTAACATAGACTTCAGCTCTTCCAGGGGACATTGATCCAGTAAGTGAGGATCCTCGATCATTGTTGTTTCTAACATCACCTTCCTTTTTGGGAACGTCCTCATCTTGGGAGAAACTAGTCAGTGGTCCCTGATGAAAGTGAACTTCCATCTCGAAAGCAGCTGCCGTATTTTGCATGGGACTCTCATGTAAGGCATCTTTTTCAATTTCTTGTTTCTCTTTCCCAGTATGATTCGCCACATCTCCAGCCTGAAGTTTGCGGAAATGGGAAGAGTAGTCAAGAAGGTCCCTCAGAGGAGAACCAGGAGGCGGAGGTACTAAGTTGATCTTCACAGGCATCTCGGTAGAATTGGGCTGGCTGCTGTTGGCACTCATATTATCTGAAATTTGATCTTGCTTAGAAGAATGAGATGATGAAGGAGATAGGTGCGGTGCAATATCAGCTAAACTTGTACTCGATCTCTGAGCTTTTGGTACTTCGCTGGCTTCAGAATCCATGGATTGGAAGCTATTCCCCACTGCATCGAAATCACAAGAGCCAACATTTGTACTGGTAGCATCACAGCTATTATGATTGTCATCAAGGCTTAATTCCTTCAAACCTATAATGAGACTACTGCCAGCTTCAACAAATTCTTGATTTTGTTTTGCAGAGAAAAAGTTCAGAGATTTGCTCTGAAGATCAAATGACAGTATAGCAGAGCAAGCCCCACATTGAAGTCTACGCTGATTCTTCTGCTTGACCATAAGCTTTCTAGGCAATTTCAGCAATCGAAAGCAACCTTTGCATAAAATAAAGGGGGCACCACCACAAATAGGAATGCAAAGATGTTTGCTCAGAAAAAGATCAACTAGCTGGCCCCTTCTTCGGTGGCGACCAAGGTGAGATTTCCGTTCTACAGGGGTACTGTATGCCAGTCTAGAATTATAGGTCCGTTGGCTGTTTCTATCCAGATTCATGCTATGAGTGGACCTTGGATTGTCCATTAAATTGGCAGACCTCCTACCAGCTAAAGAATAGGGTAAATCTTCGCCTTGCCAGTCATCGGCATAGCAGAGAGGGCAGGAGCATGAAGGATGGTGATAGTGTGTCTCATCCACAAATGATGTGGGAGAATCCTGATCAAACCGTGCTCCAACAGAGCCGGGAATGTATTTTGAAAACTGGTGCGCTTGTTTAGTAGGGTGAGGGCCCCTTGTCAATTGGCCCGAAAACAGATCACTATAGAGAGGGGGATGAAAATCATACACATCTTCCATGTGACAAACTGGACCAGAGAAATTACCAAAGTAAGCTGGCTTCCGAGTGCCTCTAGCTGGACCAAATTGCTGCACAGATCTTGCTTTGAACCTTCCAAACTTATCTTCTGAATAATCATCAGCTCCGCTATACAGCCCAGAGGAAGAAATCCTCCGATCATCCAAGTCGCCCACTTGCTCGCTTAACTCCTTGTATCTCCGCAAAAGCTCAGCACGCTCCATCTCTAAATCCTGAAGACTAGCAGGTCCTCTCAAACTTTCAAAACTGTACCTTGGTTCACTGTAACTGCCACGGGAGTTAGGGCGACAATTTGAAGCTCGCTCAGTGGTGCTGCTCAAAGAAGCTGACATCCTCCCATGCTCAACAAATGCTTTCGAGTTTCCATGAATCACTCCAACCCCATCCCTTTGAGTTGCTGACTGATCTATGGCTGCTCTTGATGTAGCATATCGACCAACATCTTCACCTTTAAAACTATCTCGGTATAAACCTTTCTTCGTAAGATTAATTGCATGAACACGATCATTGATGGATCCTTCTGAAGTCATCCCATCGTCATATCCATGGACTGATTCCCTAATTTCATTGATTTGATTAACCCCAAGCCCAACTTGGTCTCTCCATGTTTTCCTACCTGAGTAGCTATCATTGGACTCCCCTGTGCATTCATTATCAGTAAGCCATGAACTGAAAGAATTTTTCAGAGTGAGCTTCCTACCATTAGCTTCTTTGTCAACATCAGACGTGCTAACCCCTGCCTTCTCTTGTTCTGCCTCAGCATTTACATCAAATTCAGAGACAAGGCCTCTCCTCATTGGTGATTTAAGAAAATTCCCAGCCATTGACGTTGCAGGTGATTTGTCTACGCCATCGAGACCAGTGGCATTTGTCCTCTCCCTCATGGGCGACCTGCTAACATTTCTTGATCTCACACTAATTGGTACTCTACTCTCCCTGATTGGTGACTGACTAACATTCCTACGCTTCAACGGCAACTTACCGAACCCATCATTATTGAAATCACCTTGAACCCTCTCTCTCATTGGTGACCTGCTGACATCAGTTGGCCTCATCGGAGCATTAGGGACAGAACGAAGATCACTCAAATACCTATCCCTCATTGGGGACTTAGGAAAACCCCCATCAAACTCGGTCAAATCTGTCTCCCTCACAGGTGACTTGACTCCAATGTCATCTCCGATCGTGGGTCTCCCTGGTGTTTCATTCTTCCTAATTGGTGACTTGCTAAAATTTCTCTGTCTTGCAGGCGATTTACCAACCCCATCGTAATCAAAATAACCTGTACCCCTCTCCCTCATTGCCGACTTGCTGACATCTCTTGACCTTGTACGAGCATTAGGGACAGAACCAAGATCATTCAGAAACCTATCCCTCATGGGCGACTTAGGCAAACCCTCATCAAACTGAGTCAAAGCGCTCTCCCCTAGTAGAGGATCGACACCAATATCATCTCCCATGGTGGACCTCGCTGGTGATCTACTAGCCATATGAAATGTTCCCACCTGATCAGAAGTTCTCAGCTTTGACCTTCTTCACCAAACTATCTCTCTTTTAGAATTCACCAACTTCTCTAATCCTTCTGACAACACATTTCTTAATCTTGATCTCTTTTAGCTGTGCAATTCATGCCAATCAACAAATTTCAAAGAGGGATAAGAAAAGAACAAATTAACTTCTCTAATTGTGCCGCACCAGAAAACCAGCAGCACATTCATTTTTTCAGGAAATTCTAATAAACGGTGATGCATTTTAACAAGCACATTGTGTGCATGCAAAAGGAGAGAGAAGCAAATTAGTGAATACCTCGCCGAACAGCTTCATACACGCAAACAGCAATCTGAGGGGACTCCAGCAACACCTTATTGTAATTTGGGCAACGAGCTAGCTTAATTTCCGACAATTTTACCAAAATTACCCAAAATCTTCTCAACTAAAATTAACAAAACACTACAATGTTGAATACCCAGCAAGCAATTCAAACCCCAAAATACAAAGGAACCCAAAACTAGCCCCAATGCCCAGAAATTCAGACTTTCAACCCAAAAAGAAATATGGGCAATGGATTAAGTTATACTATAACAAACATCAAGGGCATTTGACGATGTAAAAGGGTTGAATGTCGCGTTTTTCGTCCAGTTTGACTAAGCTTATGGTCTGGGTAACACAGAAGTTTCAATTTAGTCGAAGACTTACAAGAAGCAGATTTATCTATACAGCTATACTAATCAATAATTCAACTGCGTCTATGTTAATACTGTTGTTCTGGGGCTGGGAGGAGAGAGAAAATTGGGGGAAAAGTCGTGGGCCTTGAAGAGGTCGAACAAGTCCATGCCAGTGAAATGAAAACTAAAAGGCAGGAATTTGGAGGGAAGCCAGCCAGAGAGGAGACGAACAAGTCAACTCAAAGTTGGGAACAATAGAGGAAGCAACGACGTTTAAGGCGTGATACGGCGACGTTTTATCAGGGTTGACTGAGGGTATTGACAAAAATGACAGGATTTAAAAAGAAAAAAAAAAAAAAAAAAAGTCCAGCCTTCGTGGGAGCCTTGTTCTTGGATGCATGGCATCAATTGGTTTTCAGTGTGATTTTGATTTGTAATTAGTTGGCTAATAAAAGCATGTTTACATCATATTTCACAAATATTATATCGTATTTAGAGTTGATTTTGAATACTCATATCTCCCTAGAGGGGGTGAATAGGGTGATTGCAAAAATTTAAAATCAAAATCAACTGTAAATGCGGAAATTATATAGAGATGATACGCAACGATATTTTAACGAGGTTGGACCTCAATTAGACTTAAGTCCCGCTTAGAGTTATCTAACTCTATGATTCAACACTCTACTTTTTTTATTAAGATGAACTCTTACAATCTCTCAGAGTTACCTCACTCTAGAGATCCCAAGTACTTAAATCAACCTCTTGATCTAAGTATGAGGGAGTTGTGACCTCACACCAACTCCTAACTTCACTCCTTAATAAAGAATCCTCATTATACTCACAACTTTTGATCACAAAATAACACTCAGTACAATATGATGCTGCACAATATCTTCTAAAAATATGGCAAGAAAACATTCTAAAATCAAGAGATAATGTTACCTTACTTGACTTATATCATATCATATAATCTCATCATGGCAAGTATCATGGGTGAGGATATAATCATAATATGTTTCCCATTTTGAATGACCAACATTCGAAATTCAAATTATGAATCAGCTAAGTGATTGTCTTGATTGATTTTCCAATTAATCAAGAGCAGACATATATTTTTCCCTTAATCATCCACACATTTTCTTGGTATAAATAGATTGGTTAGGTTTTGTGTTCTCTTTTTCAACCTCTCAATTTTACATCTAAGTCTTTAGTTAATTTTGTATTTCATGAAAACTTTTTTAGCCACTAAGGGAGTCAACAGATTTATATCATTGAAATGAATAGACCTTAACGCCTTAAGTCAAAGTATACATTTAAGCTATTAATAATAATAAATTTTATCAGCAAAACCTTTTGATCATTCACTAAATGTCTAAGAAAGATGAATGCTCATCTTTCTCTTTTGCTTTGTTTTGATGAGCCTAGTGTGTTTACTTGTGGGTTTTTTTTTTTTTGCTCCATTCCTCTTACTGAATTTGAGGACTTGAGAGTTGTCGGTCTGACGGAGGACATGGCTCAGGACAGGAGGTTGTGGCGGGATAGGATTAGGGTCTCTGATTGTAGGGGACCGGACGCGTAGATGGTAGTAGCTCCGGTGGGGTGGGGGCGGGTTTGATTTTGGGGTGCTTGTCTGCAGGTCGTACTTTTCTGGGATGTGACGGCATCTAGTGACGACATCTAGCGCCCCTGGTGGGTTGAGGTATGTCTCTACTCCTTGGTTATTTCACTCTCCGGCACATTTTCTCCTCCTTAGTTTTGGTTTGCATTCGTTTCTCTATAAACTTTTTTCAAAAAAATTGTTTTGTGGGTCTTAAGGAATCGACCTCTCTATGGGTAGAAATACCGGCAGGGGTAAGGTTGCCTACAGCTGGATCTCCCCAGACCCTGCGAAAGCGGGACCCACACTGGGAGTTGTTGTTGTTGTTGTTGTGCCTCTTACTGAATTTAAAAAGAAAATGGATGAATGGGTTAATTGTGTTAATTTATCTCTATTTCTTTCGCAATCACTGATAGAAAAGTTAATTTTTTAATTAATTAAAATGTAAGCAATATAGATTTATACAACCATAGTTGATAGCACGCACTTAAATAGGGTAATAGTGTCATTTTAAATAATTTCTATTAAATTATGTGAAAAATGTTGACATTATAGCATATATTCATATCAATGCAATTTTGTCTTAAAAAAAAGTTAGGTTGAAAAAATCTCCTCTGACCAAATCCGTAAAAGATGAACTAAAATATCCTATTTTTTCTTAAATAATGGTGAGTAGACCAGCCAATTGGATCCCTATCTCAGAGGTACCTAATGGAACTCAACAGGTCAAGGGATAAGGGATGAACCAAAATATCATATGAAACTTAAGTTGGATGCCAAAGAATTCATCTTAAAAATTAAGGATTGTATATATCGATCTATCACGTCTAAAGGTATCAAAATTCAAAATGTTAACAGTTGAGTAAATTACTATGTAAACAATGATCTATTCAACTTCATTATTTTAAAAACTCATGTTAACAATATTGAAGAAACCAACATTTAAGAGTTGGACACTTATTTTCTTTAAATAAGATATCGAATTTCAGTCTTGTGAATGAGAAAAATGTGTGATAAGAAGACTATACCCTTTGTTAAACCAAAACAACTCAACCCCATCTAACAATAGTGCAATGTCCTAGCCCCTTTGTGAGTCGCAGATAGTTATCCAGGATGGCTTAAAGGATTGTTGATTGACCTCATAAATCACCATAAGTATTTTCAGTGTGTTTGGTCTTCACTCGTCACTTGAGCGAACTTCTCATCAATAAATCATCCATCATAAAAATATTCCCATCACTAGACTGCTCCGCACTAAGCACGTGTAACCTTGAAATACTTAAGAGTTGGCTTCCAAAAAAGGAAGATGTACATCTGATAATATAAATAGTTGCATCAAACCTTTCAAACTTTACTTCTAAGTACACTTGGTGTGTTATAATCTCGTCCACTTGAGGAAGACAAACGTTCTTGTCATGCATCCCTAATCTACAGACTTACGTGTACTTAACCATCGGCCCAGTCACAAATCTTTGCCCCGTTAGGAGACTACTCAGAGCTATCTTGTCTACTGGCACAACTCACAATCGCATATCGGCTTTGATACCATTTGTATTGAAATTTGATTAGGATTTTGTCAGATTAATGCAATTATACGAAATCTTGTGAACAAATTAACACAATCATCATACCATATCATGAAGACATATACAACTAAATAAGTTGTTGTGGGACTCATAAGTGTCAAATTTTTATAGTTTTCTCTTATGCAATTAAGTTGTTTAACTATTGCGGGACTATTAATTAGTATTGTGAATGCACTAAAAGGTCATTAACAATGTTAATTTTGAATGTAAAATTAAAACATTTTTAAAGGAAAATTTTTTATTTGAACTCAAGAAAAAAGAAATTTTTCCTTATATTTAACAAAATATTAATGTAATTATTTCATAAATTTTTTATTTATTATTGGTTCAAATATTTAATAAATGGAATCGAATTTTTTCCCCCTTATTCAACTCGTTACATTCCAATCTTTTACTTATATTTCTTATTTTTTTAAGATCATTAATTGGTTTCAACTACCTACTAAATAAAATTTTTCACTTATTTATATTTTTGATATATTATCAAAATTTATATTAACTCATGAACATATGAAGCACAAAAAATTACCTTAGTTAAATATATATGTATATTGGAACTTACTTGTCAGGTGAATTTATGAACAAGATGACAAAGGTGCTATCGATATCATGCGCCACTTCTGTAATCCGTTTCAGTGGAATAGTGACCATATAGATTAATAGTGATTGGTGACATGGCCACATATGATTGAGGTTATAGGTTGAAAATGCAGTCTAATATTATATGGCATCAATAATTGATCTAGATTTTTACTATAAGGATGTCCAATTTTAATCATTTTAGAATAGTAAGAATCTATATTTATGGCTTCCCAAAAACACTTCTAAGGATCTTTTCCTTTAAGAAAACTCTTAGTTTCGACATATTTGGAGGGCTGCCATCGACGCTTTTGTCGATGGTAAGCTTCATTTTGATTGATTTCTAAACTATTGTCTAATACTAATTTGTTTACGAATGAAGTCTGTATGTAAGAGCTTTATTTCACCTTTTTATGGGAGTACTAATTTATGAACAAGATGACAAAGGTGTTATCGATATCATGCGCCACTTCTGTAATCCGTTTCATTAGAATAGTGACCATATAGATTAATAGTGATTGGTGACATGGCCACATATGATTGAGGTTATAGGTTAAAAATGCAGTCTAATAAGAATTTTATGGCATCAATAATTGATCTAGATTTTTACTATAAGGATGTCCAATTTTAATCTTTTTAGAATAGTAAGAATCTACATTTATGGCTTCCCGAAAACACTTCTAAGGATCTTTTCCTTTAAGAAAACTCTTAGTCTCGACAAATTTGGAGGGCTGCCATCGACGCTTTTGTCGATGGTAAGCCTCATTTTGATTGATTTCTAAACTATTTGGTAGTCTAATACTAATTTGTTTACGAATAAAGTCTGTATGTAAGAGCTTTATTTTACCTTTTTATGGGAGTATTAGTCCCTGTTTTTTCTAAATAAAGTATTTCTCTTCATATCTAAAAGCTTTATTTTGCTTTTTATAGGAGTATTAGTCCCTTTTTTATGAGAGTTGTATCTAATTGGTTTGGTCTGAGACATTGGATGAAAATCAATTCTCAAATCGCTATAGCACGGATTGTAAGGTTTTGATACAAAGTTAGATTACTCGCGATAAGATTGTCATAATTTCAAAGCCGAACATCAGTAAGATTTGAGTTGAATTTCATATTCATGTAAGTGGCCATTCATGATTTCCATTATAAATGTCATTTAGCATATTATTAATAAAATCTTTATGTTTTATTTAAAAAAAAAACTTTTAAAGATCTTTTTCAATAATTTTTTTAATTCCTGTAATAATGCTTTGAATACCGTCGAAATAATGTAAATCGATATCATAATCATGGAATCGATATTACTCAATTAAAAGACGAACCAAATCAGCCAGTTCTAATAATAAAATTTGTTCCACTGATAACATAGTTTATGACATAAAAAAAAATTTACATTTGGTCGTTGATGTTTTGTTATGCACTGTATTATTGAGGAATCTTTGTTGTTGAGAATTTTCCCAAAAACAAATGGACAATCCGTAACACACCAAAGCCACAGGCTACTTGCTAGAAAATTAAGCTAACATATTATTACAACTACACATATACTAAACATAGATGGCATGAATTCTCTTCCTTCCCAAGAGGGTTTTAGTTTCAATCCAAGGCCTTTAACTGTAGTTTACCTCCTGGGAATCTTAGAAGGAGCAACTTCCCTATTTTGTGAGGATTGTTCTCAGTGTTTAATGGACTTTCAGAACTGCTCTCCCCCGGACAACTCAATTTTGTCGAGTTGCTCAAGATAGGACTCAATACAGTAGTCCAAACATACTGTATATATAGAAAAAGGTCTTGGCCCTGAACTTTTTCACTATCTCATCACCGGACGACAACTCTTGGACCATCATTAACAAAAGGGTTTGCGGAACGGCAACAATCCTGCCCCCCTCCCCCAAAATAAAGAGCAAAAACATTTTCAGGTATTTGAAATTTTAGGTGTTCTGCCCTTTAAGCAACCTGGAAAAAAGAGCTGTTCGAAATTTCGAATTCAAAGCATTCTTTCCAAATATTGTACGTCGTTCTTAAAAATAAATCGAATCACGCTCTGGCAGTCCGCATAGAGTATCATTAGCCATGTTTTGGCAATTGATCGAATTTAGAAAACAAGAGAGAAGAACAACCATAAATACACCAAAATTCATCCCCGCATCTCTGTTCAAGTCACCATACACACACACACACACACACACACACACATATATATATATATATATATATATATATATATATCAAATAATTTCGTTCATCCCCTTACACATACACACACAATTTTAGCGTTACAAATAAATATATAATTCTACTTTCTCCAAAAGAAATAATTAGGATTAAAACTTAAACACCCACTAACCTTGATTTTCTTAGCCTTCTTAATCCTAATCCCCTCCTCTTCCCATTCCATCTTCCTCTTCCACTTCCTCTTCCACAAATCCTTCAAGCTATGTTTACCCACATGATCACCTTCTAATCTCGATGCGATCGTCATCAACATCGATGATGATGATGATGTTAAAGACGATGATGATGATGATGATGATGGTAAGATCATCATCAGATGTCTCTCAATGAGATGAGAGAGAGATGATAACTCAAAGGAATCATACAAGGGACTCCCACAGTCCCATATGATATTGGGAACTTCTGACGGTGATGATGATGATGATGATGATATCAATGATCTTTGAATCTCTTCCTTCATTCTTCCAAAGTGATATGATGATCAGAAGCTCTGTTTTCTTCTCTCTGTGTGGAACTTGGTTTTTATTGTCGTGGATGGCATGAGCTTTGGGGGTGTATATTAGTGTGCAATTAATTATTTTTTTTTTTTGGGTTTGGGGGGGGGGGGGGGTCAAGTTGGAAATAGGCTAATCATATAATTGTCATTATTGAGGAACATTATATCATCAACAATTTGACTTGCCTAACAAATCATGCGTTTTGGAATATTATTATTATTATTATTGTTATTATTAATTATTATTTGATGTGCTTGCGTGGCATGGAAAAGCTCCAACAACTAGAATCTTCTTTTACATTTATATGTTTAAGATTATTATTTGTGTATTTTGAAATTATATTGCTGCTTTTCAAGTATTTTTGCATGTCAATTAATATCGTATTCAAAATAATAATAGTGATAAAGCTACATAATATAAAGCAATATTATCTTTTATGGCTCATTCAAACCCCCCAAAAAATAAAATATCTTGTATGAGGCAAGTAGAGAATATGTGTGGTGAAAATCTAATCTGATTATTAACTTAAAATAATATAAAAGATTGTTTTGTATGGCTTGTTAAAGATCTTTATTCAAAGCTAAAAATTGCTGCACAATAAAAATTAATTAATTAATTAGTTTTCTAAGTTATTTATATTGATCTTTAAACCTCTTTTCTACAAAAATGAAAATCGTATAATATTATAAGAAAATGAAGGGAACCAAATCCCATCTCCAGCAATGAAATGACTTCCAGCCCCACTAAATTAACGGCCACTAAATTAACGGCCATATATTCCAAATACCTACCTAATCAGATGACGAAATAGGCGCCCAAATGTCGGCCCGCCCAAGCCCACAAATTCTCATTTTCTGATGATGACGAAAAAGCTGGTTGATAATATCTAACATTTTATTATTTCGTTTTCTTTTATGAAAATAAAAGAATACGCAAATAAAATGGAGTTTTAGAATAACGATAAGAGTGTCTTCATCTGATCAAAAGATCACGGATTTAAGCTTTGGAATTAGTTATTGATAAAGTCAGGATAAGTTGCCTACAGTGCACCCCTTGGGGTGGGACCCTTTCCTGGACTCTGCGTGAACGGAAAATGCTTGTACACCGGACTGCCATGATTCTTTTATGAAAATGGATCAATTGAAACTGATTTATTGTGCATGTAATCAAATTACAATTCGTGCCAATAAAACACTTAGAAACAAAATACAATAATATGTATATTTAACTTGACTGTTTAATTTGATCTTTTAAAGATACTAATAATTCTGATTCAAATTGTTAAATTCTTACCAACCAAAATTTTTAAAAAGCAAAATATGTTCTTTTTTTTGTTTGATATTGCTAGCGTATAATGATTAAAATAATATAAAAGACGAATACATCATCACATTTAAACCATAATTAAACAAGCAGACGCTCGATTTTAATAACGGCATAATTTATGTCGAAACTAAATTAAAAAATAATATTATTACATGTTGGGGGCTCAATTGTTCATCGATACTTCAAATTCCAAAAATATGAGGGAAAAAAGTTTATGCTGGTATATCGGCCTGTTTTTAATCTTATTGTTGTTTTGTTATTTTTACCCTTTTTTTTTCCCCCCTGTTTATTCACCTCACTTTCCTCCCTCCCATCCAACAAGCCGTTATCTGGTGAATGAATGCATGCGCTGTAGCAGAACCCGGGTCGCCGGATTCCACCGGCGGCGGCGGAGATGAAGTGAGGATTCGCAAACCCTATCCCTAACTCCCAAATTATAATCGCAATAGCAAAAGGGCTTTAGGTGAATCTCTCTCTTGGATTCCGTCACTGTTCAGCCATTCAGCAAGCAAACTGGAACTGGTATGAGTAATCGCCGGTTTTCTGCGAATTCAGTAACAAATTGCTTTCTATTTGCGAATTTACTGGAAAAATTCACCTAGAATTGTTCGAAAACTGCGAAATGCTTTCCAATTGTTTGCGTGTTCTCTTTGCTGTGATCATGTTTACGTTCATGTAAAAGGGTGGAAACAAGAAACTACAAATGTGATTTCTTTTTGGTTTTCGAACATTGCAGCCTTTTTATTTATAATCATAGTGGTTTGTTTGGCAAGTGCAAAGGGATTCAGTCACTTGATGGGGGTAGATGTTGATTTGTTGCAATGTGTGGCTATTGTATGGTGGAAGATGAGGAAGAAAAAGATATTAGATATAAGAAGAATCATGTATGAGGACGTGATATTCAAGGCTTGAAGAATTCTTACTTGGGGATAGTATTGGTACACTGAATTTTATTATAAGAGGTTGAATTTAGCAATTTGCAGACTTGATGATTTTTGCTTTTTAGTGACAGCACATATTGAGTGTTCCTTATTGTCTGTTCGAGGGATAAGACTATAGTCAAGATGGCTTTTATTTATTAATGATTGAATGATAACTGTTCTAGAGAAGAAGAGAACTAGGGTCACTTTGTGTTTTGCAGAGATTGCTGAAGTGAGTGGTGGTGTGTGCTCAGATCATTCCATATCAGTAACTTACGTTATGGATATGGTACATCTTGGCTATTTTTTCAGGCATCAAACAGAGTTTTTGTTTGCCTACTTTTTCAAAGTACCCTTGGCCAGCCATGCTTTTAAACTTTTGGTCTTCTACGTTCTTTTACAGATGAATCTCCTCAAGAATACAGGGAATCTTCCCTGCTGTGTCTGTTCTATTTCCCTATAAGAAGGTGCCCAGCTTTTCATAAACTGTGTGGCTCCCTTCATTTTCTTTATGGTGAGTAGTACTCAATGCTACGTAGACGTCATCAATAAATTAGACGCGACTTTTAGAAGCTGCATAATAGGCAATGGCATATATCTGAGTTGAAGTCGGCTTTAATTGAAGCTCCTCTGTGTTCTTGCATGGATGGTTCTGATAGCTAGTCTGAAACTACAATGGACAGATTGTTTCTTTCTGGGAAACGTAATGTACATTGACGCTTCTACGGCATTTCGAATAACTTGTATTGAGACTTGGAACTAAATTAATGCTTCTTTTAAAAATGCAACTTCTAATTAAAAAGTTTACACTGTGATGGGATTTTCTTTTGGGACTGTGCCTGCTACTGATTTAGATCAGAAAACTAGAATATGGGGGCAAATCTATCCGTGGAGGCCTATGTACTTTTATTTGTCTGGCCTTGGTTTATAAGCTGTCCCTCCCTCCCTTCTGTAATTTGGATTTTCTTACAATGCTTCTCAGGCATCTCATCACTTTTGAATTTGTTATTCACTTCCGTCTGTTGCTGTGGCATTCATGATGTATGAACTGGTGAAATATACTTTCAGGTTAGAGATACGGGTATAAGAACAATGCAGAGCAGGAAACCCAGGTACTATATTAGACATGTAAGTTGATATTAAAAGTTTGAGCGAAGAAAGAGAAGATCATTCACATGGGAATCTTCTTTCTTTGGGTCACCTGGAATCGAGAGATCTGCACATGCTGATTGTATTTACTTTCCACCAATCTTCCGTTTCAACTGCCATTGAAGGTTTGGTGTTCTCATTTATATAGTAGTATAGCTAGTAAGGAATTGTCTATATGTACTGTCCTAGATGTTCTTGGAGACTTATAGTACATTTAACCCCTTCTCAATGATTTATAGATCTTTAAACCTCGGGCGTTTGAGGCTGTGTATATTGTTTCCTGATATTTTTAATGTCTTTCTGAATGAATTCTTGTACGGCTGCATTGATTTATATTGTTCTATGAGATATTTGAATTTTGCATCAAGAAAGTCATTTGCAAGTTTCACAATCGACCAAACATGATGAAACTACCTTGCAATATGCCCTTCTGAAACATCCAGCATCATGGCTGGTGTGGATTTGGTTTTGACGCTTGGATGTGAACAGCCTATTTATCGATATGGCACAGTGTGTATATTGATTTTGTGGTCTTTTTTGGTAATTCATGAATCGTGTTGATATTATTTGTTTTCCTCCAATCTGAATATATGTTTTTGTCACGGTAGGGTCTTGCATTTGTGCTGATGTTCTTAGAGGGCTGACTCACTTAACGAGGCGGATGACAGAAGCAAGTCAGGAAATATCAATTTAATTATAAAAGAGGCATGGAAACTTATTTTAGTGTGAGTTACAAAATAAAAAGTTGCTGATTTTATGAATGGGATAAAACAACTCAGTACTTATTGATGTCATGTGCAATGGGAGAATGTGAAACCAAGCATATGTCTTATATCAAAAAAACAGAAAGATATACATAATTCTCGATAATTCTCTTTACAATATACCTGTCCGGTTGAGGGGGGAAAAAGAAGAAAGATCTTGTAAGTTGAAACTAAAATTCTTTAGATATAGAGGGGAGAACTTCTTCACTGGCAATTTATCTATTCTGCCGCCTCTGTGAAGTTGACTTGGACACAATGCTCTTCAGCTCATCATAGTGACTCTGCAGGTTATCACACCACAAGCACAGCTGCCTTATGGCCTCCCGTTTCTCCTCCCCCAGTCGACAAATCTCCTCTTTCAACACTAACCCTTGTTCTCTCTCATTTTGAAGCTGCTCGGTTATATTGCTTAGTTCTTCCTTCAACTGCTCTTTCTCTGTATTCTTTGCTCCTGCCTGTTGCTTCACAATTTGTATCTCGCTTGCTATCTTGAATATTCGGCTTGAAAACTTCTCCTGGTCCTCATTAAACTTTCTTGTGACCCGCTCCATCTCAGCAAATAAGTTGTTTACGTTGTTGGAAATATCAATGATCATTTTACAATATGCTTTATTATTAGAAGCAAGGGTGTGTTTGAGTCCAGAGATTGTGTCTTGGAGAAGTTCGCACTCTTCCTTGAATTTCTGTTCTTCTCTTTTGCGGTCCTCTCCCTTTTCATTCAGTAATTGCTCTGTAATCTGGAGCTTTTGGTTAGCCAAGTGAAGCTCTAGTTCGATTGTGTGCGTGTTTTCTTCGGCAGCATTCGCTTCATCTTTGGCTGTCTTGAGATCTATTTTCAGGTCTTCAATTTGCCTTTTCAGGACTGCAATTATACTCAAATCTTCTGTTTGTTTCTCAATCTTCCTTTCTGCTGCTTGGAGATCTACCTCCCTCTCCTGCAATTGGTATTTAAGTTGTTCACACTGCTCTTTTTTCTGTTCCACAGCTTCCTGTAATTCTTTTAGCTTTTTGAGCTGATTGTTACTTTTGCCTCTCAGTGCAGCATTTTCATTTTCCAGCCAACTCAAATGCTGATAAGTTTCTTGCTTTTCCTTCTCAATCTGTGCTTCCAACTGGCCTTTCACGGTCTGAACTGTCTGCAAGACCTCTTTCAAATTGCTGATTTCTGTGATTAGGGCCATAATTTCTAAAGATGCTTCATTCTCTCTATTGTCAAGCTTTCTGTGCAGTGTGGAGACCTTCTCTTCTCCCTCTTGCACCGCTGTCTCCAATTCCAAAACCCTGCCTTGCAGTCTCCTAATTTCCTCCCTTAGTTGAATAGCCTCGTTTTTGCTCATCCTGGTTTGCTCTTCCAATTCATCCTTGTGATCGTTCAGTGTTCCTACTTCTAATTCTCTGTCCTTTAACTTGGCTTCTAGATGTACCTTTTCCTCTAAAAGTGTTGTGACATTTGCATTACTGGTAGACAATCGCTCATGCAAATCTTCTATCTGAATCTGGTCATCTGAAATAGCTTTAGCATGTTTCTCAAGTGTCAGCTTCATCTCTTCATTCTGCGCTTGCAAGGTCTTTACCTGATCCTCTAACTGCTGTAGCATCTCTCTTTTTTCTCTTATCAGTTCTTCCCTTTGTGCTAGCAATTCTGATTTCTCATGATTCAGCCTTTCAGATTCTACTCTCAAATCTTGAATAGTTTTCTCTAAAGCTTCTGAGTTGCTTGATGCAGTTCTATTGTGTGATTCAAGAGCAGCTTTCTCGTCATGTGCTGCCAACTTTTTCTTGAGGTCTGCAATTTCGAGAAATGCTGCTTCAAGCTCTTGCTGTAGCCTCTCGGTCGCTGCATGTGTTTCATTTCCGAGTTTTCGATTTTCGCGACCTTTCTTGTGATGGTGTGAGTCCGAGTCAGCGTCTGAGTCTGCATATGAGTCGGAGTCGGACGAAGAGGGAGAGGAAGAGGAGGACGCCTCTTCATGTTGCTGCTGGTTGTGAACTTTCTTATTCAGGTCTTCAGTGAGGTGATCATAGTGAGCGTAGAGTGATTCACACTGTCCATGGAGATCCTCAATAAGCTCATTAAGGGATTGTCTTTTTGATTTATCTGCTGGACTCATATCATTTTGTTGTTGGCTTTCCATTATATTCGTTGTTCTTTTCTTTTTGTCCTCTGTAGCTGCAGAAGACATTCAACTGTTCAGTTTAGGCACTGCAAAGTTAAGAACTGCAAAAGGAACAGTCCCTTGTTTACACAAGGGCAAAAACAATCAATGACTGTGCTTGACCACCTTCGTCATCCTAAGGAGTCATGTAAATAGAGCAATAAAAACATCAATTAAAGGAAGAACAAATTTACAGATATTTAACAAACTTGCTTGAGGCATGACTTTGCGGTGTGGGTTTGGTATTGAGATATTTCTTGGGTTAGAGTATGTATTTTTCTTGATTATAACAGATATATGAAATCATAGCTCTTGATGTTCAAAGGCTTTGAACCTGTCTTGGGTGGGACAATGTTGGTCCAAAAAACTTTTGAGACCAAAAAACAAAAAAATTCATGTGACCCAAATTGGGATAGGTATTGTATGGATGCTATTACCTATTGCAAGGAAATTTTTTTCCCTTTTTTTGGGGGGGGGGGTGTTCATCTTCAGAAATCAGAGGATTTTGCATGTTAATACCTTTTTTGGTATCCTTCAGTTTTTTGTATGTCTGAGGATCATTGTAGCTTTTGGAAAAGGGCTTCATTGGCCTCCTAGCACGATGGCTCTTTGTCATCTTGGCCCTTTCCTGCTTCCCCTAAAAATCTTTGCAACTTCTGTCCTGGACAAAAATACAGATCCAAGACTCTTGTTTCAGTCCGAAGATACAAGTAGAAATTTCTGGTCTTGTTTGCTGAAGAAAATGGGGTTTGGATAAACATGTTATATGCTTCTATATGCCCTGAAATAACCAGAAAATGCCACCTATAACCTACTGGCTTTTTCCCTTACATGTGAATGATACAAAATCATACAATTAAGTTTACAACTGTTGTTTGGATAAAATAGAAGTTGCACTTCTGGTGGAAGTGCCAACCCTTCTATTTTTGAGTTGGTCAAAACCAAATAAGGCAAATAGAGTTTCCAAGTCTTTGTTTCTTTCTGTGGCTAAATTTGGTTGTTTGTCCTCCTTCCATATCTTGCTAATTCATTGATAAAAGCGCCCATAGCAACCACATTATTAGCTATTTTAAGATTTATGATTCCATTGGAACAAGGATTGCACAAAGAAAAGGGAGGAATGCATGCTTTGCCTCTACAAACATGGAGTGGTTGTTTTAAGGGGACAGGGGTATTCTTGGACCAGAAGAAAGGGGAAAACATAAAATGTTATCAAAACATAATTTAGAACCAACACTAGTTAATTGGTTACATGCATGCACATACCCGATAGTTCACTAGGGAATTATAATCTTCCAATTTAACTTGAAATAGACCGGATTGACTTTTAATCTTGAGCAGAATTCGATTCCTACAATTTTGAATGAGATGGTCCCATGGATTGCCTATGTGAGATCATTTTGTGTGGTCCAGTCATCTTTGCCTTGTTTCCAGCTGTTTCCTCAGCTGGATGGTTTCATCGGAAATGAACTCCAAAATTATAGTCTGAAATCTAAATCACCAGATGATGTCTGCATGAACAAGCTTTAAACAATTAGAAGCTGCATTGAGAAATTCATTTGGAAATGTTGTGGTCACCTTTTCATAAGCCCTCTTGATAAATAACAAGCAACTGAACGGATCCCAATTTCCATGATTGTTAAAATTTTTAGGGTAATTTGTTTTTACTGAAAATGAAACATTTGTATCCAAGCATCATAAGATAGAGACCCACGTACTGTGGCCGATCCAGAAATTTTATTTGACGGCGTCCATTTCTATTTTTTAAAAAATTTTAGGGGCAGTAACTAATCTTTATGAGTGTCCGTTTTAACAATCTTATGAATTTTTGATAATTTTTATGTAAAATTTTGCAAAAACATTTCGGCTAACAGCTTCTGTGGACATGGTAACATCCACATGCATCCGCCACTGCGCACGCGTAAATGTTCATGTGGCTGAACAAAAGAAAGTGGCAAAAGAACAATTTGTGAGGTCTTCGCATTGAGGAATCTGCATTTCTTCCCTAATCCCATATAATATCCAAAAGTAACCTTAAGTACTTTAAGATTCCAAGCAGACTAAAATGTTAGGTTTTATTTTCCTGTATATATATAAAATACAGTTCCTGATAGTGCATATGTCCTGTTATATATTTATATTCCTAGAACACTAAACCCTGCTGCAATTGTAGCAGGCAAAAATTGTTCAATATTATTACTGAATTGATACAATATTTCTGTTAAGAATGAACTTCTGGGGGGGGGGGGGGAATACAACTCCAAGATAGGATATCTGGATCTGGATGTCAATACCATCATTGACTGCAGCCTTCTCTGCTTCACGTGTGATGAATATTTTTAAAAATGGGCTGTTCTTTGCTATAGGTTATAGAGGTATGAAGATAAACCATTATCGACATTTATGTTCTGTATGTGCGCGCTATTTTTCATGAATTTCTTAGTTATGAACATTGTCTTAATTACTTTGAACATTTAACTTATAAGACATGTACATACATGTCTGTGCCCATAAAAATCTTTGTTTCTAGAACATTGACATTGTATGACCATAAGACATGAAAGTTCATCTTGAAGGTTGGTTATGAATTTGTTTTAGGTCGTGTATGTTTTAGGTCATGTAAAGTGATACCTAGTGGGTGCTTGGGGACGCAACACAAGATTTTGGTCATGATTGTGGAAAGTAAGAGTTTTAAGAGCACGAAGAGAAAAATGGGGGAAGGTATAGGTAAATGGTGGAATCTCAGGGGGGAGAATGCAGTTAGGCTAGCCGAGAAGATCGAAATGGAAGGTAAGTGGAAACCAACAGGAGATGCAGACGAAATGTGGGGAGTGACGGCGGAATGTATTGGGAGATTAGCCAAGGAAATCTTAGGGGTCTCAAAGGGAGAAGTGGGAGGTTGAAAGGAGTTTGGTGGTGGAATGAAGAGGTGAAAGAGAAAGTCAAGGAGAAACGAGAGGCGTACAAGGCTTTAGTGAGTGGTGGAACAGAGGAGGTAAAAGAGGTTAGAAGAGTGCGGTACAAGACCGTGAAGAGGGTAGCTAAGAAAGCGGTCGTGGTAGCAAAGAACAATGCCTATGATAGGTTATATCAAAGACTAGAGTCGTAGGAGGGTGAGAAGGAGGTCTTTAAGCTTGCAAGAGTTTGAGAAATAAGATCTAGAGACCTAAGTAAGGTGAGGTGTATTAAGGATGAAGATAGTAAGGTCTGAATGAAGGAAACAAAGTTTAGGAAAGATGGAAGAGCTATTTCTATAAGCTCTTTAACAAGTGGAGGTTTGACATCTCCAAACATAGTAAGCAAAGGGGTCAGGAGGAGCGATAAGCTTATAATCCTTGTCATCTTATCTCTAAAGGGGAGATTAAAGAGTCATTAAGGAAGATGAAGGCTAGAAAAGGAGTTGGCCCAGATGGTATCCTCATGGAAATTTGGAAGTGTATGAGGGAAGAGGGTCTTGAGTGGCTAATGGATCTTTTTAATGTTATATTTAAGATAGCAAAGATGCTACAAGAGTGGAGAGTCAGTACTGTTATCTCGCTTTACAAGAATAAGGGTGATATTCAAGACTGCAACAACTATAGAGGTATAAAGTTGCTTAGCCACACAATGAAGCTGTGGGAGAGGGTGATTGAGAGAAGATTAAGGGCTGATAAGAGGATTGTAGAGAACCAGTTTGGTTTTATGCCTGAAAAATTTACGATGGAGGCTATTAATCTCATATGAAGGCTCCTGGAGTTTTATAAGGATAGGGAAAAGGACCTTCATATGGTGTTCATTGACCTTGAGAAAGCATACAATAGAGTACGTAGGGAGGTATTATGGAAGCCCTTGGAGAAGAAAGGTGTAATGAGCACTTATATTTGACTTATTAAAGATATGTGTGAGGGAGCGAGGACAAGAGTTAGGACCTTGGGGGCCGATATAAAGGACTTTCCTATAGACATTGGACTTCATTAAGGGTCAACTTTGAGTGCTTTCTTGTTCACTATAGTTATGAATGAACTCACGAGAGGGATTCAAGATAAGGTGCTGCGGTGCATGCTATTTGCGGACGACATAGTCTTTATCATTGAGATTATGGAGGGGTAAACAACAAGTTGGGGGGGTAACCCTAGAAGGTGAAGGTTTTAGGTTGAGAAGGTCTAGACTGAGTGCTTAAAAATGCCTATTTAGTGAGGGGGAGGGTGGTATTGGAGTTGAAGTGCCCATCGGAGGTGTGGCAGGCTCGATCATTCAAAATGGTGGAGGTATTGATGAAGACATTAACCAAAGAGTAAAGATATGGTGGCAAAAATGGAGGAATGCGTTATGGTGTTGTGCGATAAGAGGATTTCACTTAGGTTGAAGGGGAGGGTCTATTGTATGGTTTTTAGGCCAGCCTTGCTGTATGGTGTGGAGTGTTGGCCTATCGAGAAGCCCCAGGTCCAGAGGATGGAGGTCGTGTAGATAAGGATGATTTGTTAGATATGTGGATACATAAGAGCGGATAGGATTAGCCATGTCGTGATTAGAGAAAAAGTAGGAGTGACACCTATAGAGGATAAGACGAGGGAAGCTAGACTTAGATGGTTTGGTCATATTAAGAGAAGAAGTATAGAGGCACCAGTGAGGAGGTGTGAGAAGATCAACCTTCCGGGGTGTAGAAAGGGTCAAGGTAGACCAAGGAAGAGCTGCGAAGTGATCAGACATGATCTAAAGACCTTAGGTTTAACGGAAGACATGACTCAGGATAAGAAGTTACAGAGAGCTTGGATTAAGGTTGCGGACTTTCGGGTAGCTTGTTAATTTGCTTTTTACTTGATTTCTGATGGTTCTTAAATTGCTAGTGCTTAGATCTGGCTTCCACTTATAGTGCATTTCCAGCTTATATGCTTGCTTGCATCAGTTTTTATGAGAACTATTGCCATTTGGAATCAGCCTCTTTGTGAGTAGTGATACTTGCAAAGGTGAGACCGCTTACATCTGGATTTCCCTAAACCCCAAGCGGGACCCGTACTGCGAGTTTTTTGTTATTGTTGTAAGACATTTACAGTTTGTAAGTCGTAGCTTAGACCACATGCCTTTGAGACTGTGTTCAAGGTCTCAGTGAGAAACATGATTAATTTTAGCTCCAATTGTATTGGATTACGTACGTGCCGAACTAGACGTTTTAGTTGGTTATGAAATGAAATAAGATGATTAGTTCGTATTGGTCTTTTGTCGTTTATGGTAATCAAGATGCTGGTATTCTGTACTTATATTGAGTATGTTATGCAATTGTTTTGCATAACATCTCTACAAGAACTTAAGTTTCCTACTCCAAGAGGTAGTCTGGGATTGGAAAATTGTCATTGAAAGAATTTAATACAAAATTGATTCACATGCCTAAAGTTACAGAGCAATGAAAAGCAAAAATCTAAAACTTCATGTTCTTTCCCGGCCTTTGGTCCTCTTCTTCATGAACATTACTTTGACATCATCAAACCTACTTTGATGATAGTCAATCCACAAGCAAAGCTGCCTTATAGCCTCCACCTTTTCCTCTCGCATTCTCAACAATCCTTCATCCTTTTCTACAACCGCCTTCTCGAGCTCTCCTACCTTTTTCTGAAGCTCGTACATCCCTCTCATCAACCTTAATTTGTCGCCCATGGTCTTTTTGACCTTTGCCTCTAACCTTCTTACCTTCTCCTCCATTACTTTATCCCGTTCATTATCATCCATTGAAACCACCAAGGAAGCTCCAGACTCATTCTTCCACGGCTTCATCTCATCCATTGTCCACCGGACCCAGTTCTTTGTAAGCTGGATGTCATCAGAAACACTCGAGAGCTTCTTCAAGAAACTCTCTTGCTTACTTTCATAGTTATCTATTACAGATTCCATTGCCTTCATTATTTCATTAACGGCGTTTGATATCTTCTCAAGATCAGCTTTCCTTGCTGACATCAACTCACCAATTTTTCTTTCTAATCCTGGATGCTCTTGTTCACACTGATCTTTCAGCCTTTTGAAGCTGTCCTTATTCTCTGTGTGCAGTTGTTCTGCTACCCTGATCCTCCTGCTCAAAATACGAAGATTATCTTCGAAATACTTCCTGAATTCCTCTGCCACTTCATCCATCTTTCTGTCAGCAGCCTGAAGAAATCTGCCTTTGACCAGTTTACAATCCTGTTTTAGCTTATTCATCGCATCATCTTGTTGTTTTAGCATTAGTTGCTGCTCTGAAATCTTAATACTCAGCTCATTGTTCTGATTTTCCAACTTGGTTAGTCCTTCCAGGAATTCTTGCTTTTCGGAACTTAGTTCTTTTTCCAAATAATCAATCTGTGCCGATAGCCCTGCTTTCTCATTCTCCCCTATTTGAAGTCTTCTTTGGAGCACAGCAATCTGGTCCTCTTTTTCTGTCAAGTTTATCTCCAGCTCCAAAAGCTTCCCTTGCAGGCTTTCTTGCTGTTCTCCTAATTCATTAATCTCCATTTCCTGAGAACTTATCTGATCGTGGAGCTTGCGTTTTAAATATGTTTCTTGTTGTAACCGGCTAACCTCTCTGGTCAAGGCCACAATTTGAGTGGACATCTTGTTTTGTAAATTAGTGAACTCATCATGTCTATCTTCCAATATCTTCTCTAGTTCTAATATCCTCCCCTGAAGCAACTCCTTCTCTTCAATCAGTTTATCAATATCCTGGTTCTTGATCTTTATGTGGCTTTCAAGATCATTCTTGAACTCCAGCTTCTGCTCTAGATGGTTAATCTGTGTTGTCAAAGCTACAATCTGAGCAGGTTTATCCTCCTCTCTATCTTCAAGTTGCTTTTGGAGGGTCGAGAACTGATCCTCCCGCTGTTTTAAGCTTTTGTCCCTTTTCAACATTTTTCCTTGCAATTGTTCCACTTCCTGTTTCAACCGATGATTTTGCTTCTCAATTTCACTTCTCAAATTGCATAGATCGTGTAGATTAGATTCTAGAATCTGTGCTCTCAGTAGTGCATCATCCTTCCCTTTTTTCATTCTCTGGATATCAACATCCTTGCTTGCTAGTATCTTCTTGAGATCTTCTATCTGATTCAAGATGTTTGAATTTTCTTGTGCTTTCTTCTTGATATTTGACTCCAATTCTGCATTCTTCTTCCGCATGGAACCCAAGTCATGCTTCATTTTGTTCACCTGATCTGACAGGTTCTCATGCGAAGTAAGATCACCTTTCTGAGCACTTAGACACTTCACATTGAACTTCATATTGTTCACTTGTGCAACTAAGGCCATTATCTCAGAACCCTCCTGTACTGTACCGTTTTCAACTCTCTCTACCCCATTTACCAGAGGTGAGAGCTTTCCGTCCATGTCTTTCTCTATCTTTTGGAGGGTTGAAGCATGATCTTGCAGAGTTTTGTTCTCTACTTCATCTCCTAACCCCGGTTTCCTCGTGCATATGCAACCCAACTCTAGATTCAAGGATGAGAGCTCTAATTCCAATTCTTTAATCAAAGTCGAAGCTTCCCTTTGACGATGTTTGTGCATCTGAGCAAGTGATGAAAGCTGTTGCTCCTTCTCTGCTAATCTCTTTCTCAATTGTCTCGATTCTGCCTCTAGCCTTAGCAGGATTTTCTCACTTTCCTTCACCTTCTTCGTTACGTACATGTATTCAGAGTTTAAGCACTCTTTCTCTTCAGCTAAATGTGCCAAATTTTGCTTCAAAGCACCATGCTCTTGGTTGTTTTCCCGATTGCTAATATCTTTCTCTGACTCCGTGTCTGAATTGGATGTGGCAGTGAAGTAGTCCTCGTCTTCTTTTATGCCATTGACTGTCTGAGATAATTGTCCTCTGAGATGATCATAGAGGTCATAGACAAACTGATATTGTTTGTAAAAATCTTCAATGAGCTCAATGAGTTCTGTTTCTTTTCTCAAGAGAAACTCTGTATTCCGGTTTCTCTTATTCAGCCTTCGTTCTTTGACAAGTTTAACGATCTTTGGCAACTTGCTTTCGATATCTGAAATGAAGAGAAAGGTTAGTTTCTAATCTCTTTTTTGTTACAGTTATAATCTCAAAACAAGTTGCAAAGTTGAGAATCAGATGTAAGATTAGGGGGAGCAAAGGGAGCTTTGTCAATACTCAGTTCAGAAGTGATCTAATGTCAGATTTAGTTAAAGTGGACATATTCATGACTGTCGATGACTGCAAAAATGAGCAATGTATGATAACTTAGTCAATTACTCGGTCTTCTGTTACAAGTATCTAATGGGCCTCTTAACATAGATTGCAGAACCGCATGTAAGATGAAGAGGAGCTCGGTTAGTGCTTAGTTCAAAGTTGGTCAGAACTCTGAAGCCAGATTTAGTCAAAGTGGACATAATGAAGACTGTGGATTTGGACTGCAGAAATGAATGATGGACAATAGCTTAGTACAGTACTCAGTCTTCTACTATGAGAATCTAGCATGGATACATGTCCAGGTGTGCATGAAGACTCTGGATTTGGACTGCAGAAATGAACGATGTATGATAGCTTAGCACATTACTCGGCCTTCTCCTGCAAGAATCTAACGTGGATGCATATCCAGGTATGCCCTTTATTTCAGAATGTTGCAATTTTTATGTCTAAAATGAAGTAGTTGTTTATACTGATGTCATTCTTTTGGAGTGTTAAGTATATGGTACACATCCAGGCATGAAAGGTTTGGTCCAAAACCTAATGGAAAGTACCACATGCTTGGTCTTTCTTATGATACGTACTCAGTTAAGGCTTTGATTTTACACAAGATATAACAACTTCATACAGAGCCTGTGAATGATGCTTTCTGAGTAGTTTCTGCAATGCCTCAGAAATAAGTTGGCAAATGTTAACCCATATGACACCCAAGATCTGTTGTTTTATATGTGGGATAGCGGGCCGTTAGGGATTTTAACACTACAGTTCAAGGGAAACAACCTCTCTGCAATTCAAGGTTAGTGCTACATTGACAGACCCGTCTCCCTGTGAATACCCTGCCTAGGTGGGATTTTGGAATATGGATCTGGATTTTGATGATCCAAATATCTACATGAAGAAACACATTATTAGAGACTGTACTGTATATCTTGACCTTCCCGAATCTTGCTAAGCGTATTTTATACAGGTCTGTTGGAGAGGGGGAGAAGGAAAAAAAGAAAAGAAGTGAGAAGTGGTCATGATGGAACTCGAAGAAAAAGAATTTTTTTTTTTTTTCAGAACGGATTAGAAAGAATAAAAGAAATTAGTTATAACAGAGAGGAGGGTCTCTTAATGTTTGAGATGCCATAGGCCATATCAACCTATGTTGAGAGGGAATAACGCTGGTCTAATATGATTGAAGATAGGTCATATATTGTAGTTATTTGTTGTCCTTATATGATTCAAGATAGGCTGCATATGTCAGTTTTTTTTCCCTTTATGGGCAAAGGAAATACAAAAGCTGATGGAAACAAAATTTGAACCTAAATTGTTTTGTAATAATTTATAAAGACTAGTGTTATAAATACCGTACCGTACCGTACGGGTCAAGAAACAGTACAAGCTATTGTCTGATATTGTACTGTTCAAATACGAGTTAATACTGCTCTGTACGGTCAAAAAACCAAGCAGTACTGGTATTTTTTGTCAAATACCGACCGGCACACTAAAATTTTAAATTTTTTTACTTTAATTTTTAAAATTTTTTGAAATTCAAAACGATACGAGCCCAGTACAACGGCATACAAATGGTATGTTTTGTTCCAGTGAAAATACGGTGCGATCACCGATATGATATTTATAACTTTGATGAAGGCACTTCCAGTTAGTTCAACTGATTCTCACATACTCTGTATTATAATTGATTGTTACCTCTTTTGGACTGCTTGAGCTCTTCATCTTTGGTTGGGCCAAAATGCTTGTCAAACAACACCTGCATTGACTCTTTCCACCGCCGCTTTGTCATTTCTAGTGGCGCTCCTACAAAACTTAATGGCAGCATCTGATACAAAATTTCAAAACCAACACAAGTTAGGGACATACAAACTTTTTCTCCAATCAAAAATCTAAAACATATTTACAAGATCTTAAGCATTGTTTTTGGTCTCAAATAACCATCTAGATTTCTTAAGAAAAGTCCACATTAAAGATCGAGTACAAGGTCAACTGAATTGAAAATCGTTCAAAATTTGGATTGCGAGGAATATTGGAATTGCGAAACATGATTATTTTGGGTCAAGGTTCGTTTTTTGCATTGATAATAACCTTAGTATTTATGGGAAAAGCTTCATTTTCAAATTATTTACTACATATGCATTAGATGATATGTGCACTAATACACAACCCCCATAAGAATGTAGGGTGTGTACAATGTACGTATTATTTATCGTATGGCTGATTGATTAATGAATTCTCCCCATTCTTTTGCCAAAAAAGTATATACATCTATATATACGAATATTTGCTAATATCTTCCTAGGTAAACTTTGATAGATAGATAATATTATATGTACATTATTTTTTTCCCCTTCAATGCGAATGAGCCATGAAGCAAATTGCAATACAAGACGGATGGTTTATTGTTAATTATGCATGTATATGAAAAATCTAATTCATGCTGCCATGGATTTTGGAATGAATCATCAAATTGAAGCAAAAACAAATTTCAGAAAATAAAACAAAACAAAACATAGATCTCACGATTAAAGCAAGATACAATTCAACGCGACAATGAAAATAAACCAAATATATGTACAAAAAAAGAAATGGCATTTAAATTAGTACTTTAGAAATACAATTCTGGAATTTTTTGAAGAAAAAAGAATTATTTACCTGGCTTATGTTGATGAAATTAAAGTTCTCAGAACTTCATGAGAGCACGGACATTACCTCCGGCCATGGCAAATCCAAATTGAATGCATAAGAATTGCAAATCCCAAAATAGTGAAGAGGAATACAAGATATTGAGAGAGAGAGAGAGAGAGAGAACGCAAATTTAGTCTTGCAAAAAATGGCCACCAAAAATTAGGCTTCAAATATATTAAATCAAGTCACAAAAAAACAAGAAATAGAAAAATGGAAAATAATTGCCAAAACATGCTACCAACTTCGTGAGTAAAAAAAAAAAAATTGAAAATGATATATTATTTTACATCTTTATTTTGGGGACACTAATTAATTAGTCCATTAATATTTATGAGTGCTCCGCCACACAGTTAAAATTAACGTTTTTTTAAGTGCCAAATTTAGTCTTCAATCTCTCTGGACTTTTGTACCTGTGAGCCATTCTTATTTTCAAAAGGGTCTTCTATTTTGTCACCAACCCCTAAGTTTTTGGGGCTATACAGATTAGTCACCTTATTTTTCTCATTATTTCCAAGATGAAATTTTGGTATTTTAGGACACTCAAAGTTACAAACGGTAATATGGCATATCTTGCTTTAAGAACGTGAAACATAGCTAATTTTCCATATTACTTGGTATGTTCTACTTTTCGCGCGCAAATTATAACAGTTGTTTGCCTATACTGTTGTAACCCCATAATATGGACAAAGACCGATGGTGTTTTATCTCAAGTTTCAAATTCCATATTTTGATATTTTTAAGCGAAAATCATAATTTGATGTAGAAGACGAAAAGAAACCCGATATCGATAATTCGTTGATTTATTTAGTATTGTGGGAATGAGGAGGGAATAATATTTGTCGATAGATGTAAACAAGGATTTTGCTTTCTGTTACAGCTTCCTTACACCAAAAAGAAATACAGAGTGTTTGAAATACGAAATCTTAATGTAATTTGACTATGTAATGAGACTGTGTAACAAATCCAGATTTCAATTTTTAGCCGCTCGAGATCTCAAATGGGAAGAAAATCTGGAGAAAGCAGTGATAAATCAGGCATTCAGGCCTAGTGAGATCTTGACAAACTCTGATATGTCCATTTTCTTTCCACTCTCTGCAAAGCAAGTAACACTCTGATTGTAGAGACTTATGCACAAGAGACTTAAGCCATGCCTTTCTTCGTCTGAAGTTACACAGTACATGGACTTCTGGAAGCACCATGCATCAGTCTTGTAATTAGATGCATCATGCAACAACTAGCTACATCAATGAAAGCACCAAAATCTCAGAGCTTGACAAAACATTGTTACTTCTGAAAATAGAGCTACACATTGATCCTCGGCTCACCAGCTCCAGGTGATCTTCAGGTACACTTGGTACAATCATTCGATTTTGCACTACTCGAGAAATGCATTGGCAGACATCAGGTACATGTCATATACTACTGTATGTCAGGCACAATACCACCATGGCAAATTCGGAAGAATCTCAATCTTCATCAACAGCGACCTTTTGCTTTTTCCATTTGTATGCTGCCTCCAAAATCTTGAGATTGGCGGTCTCGGTTTCCTCCGGGAATAGATAGTCAAAGTACTCCTCGAACCTATCAAATGCAGACATCAGATCAATGGATGCCTCGAGAGGATTGGCAAAAAAGAAAGATTTTGCCAATACATGCTGTACCTAAAGCAAACAACAAACTGAGGCGAATTTGAAGTGTTCAGGTAAACAACTATGGCTATAATTTCAGACAAATAAATTGGCTATCAACTCTATAAGCTCAGATTCTGAGTCTTGCCAAGACCTAGGGACTAACTATGGGTTGACGCTGGTAGTGGAGATCATTAGTATTTATATGGTGGGTTAATGGTTTAAGAGACAGACGATTTACAATGGTAGAATCTACACACCCTTTTTCCCTGGGTCATTTAAATTGAGGAACAAAGGGTCTTCTGAGAGCATATTTTGGAGGGATAGACCGTCCCTATCATAAGGACACTAGCATTTCTTTTAGGATGCCAAGGGCGGTACCTTCCCCTTCATAAGCATATAAAGAGGCTATTAGGTAAATCAGAGTTGCACAGAACAATTAAACTCAGCAAACAAAAACTAGAAAAGCATGAAATAGGTGCTTATACCCAGCTGGTCCATCCTCTGTCATCAAAGGCCGACGCCTCTTGAGTTTCTTTGGCATTATCGCCTGAACCAAAGCAACCTCTCCAAGCTCACCGAAATCTTTCTCCAAGTTCAGCCACTCTTCTAGGAGCATAGCCCTCTCCTCTTTAAGTTCAGGAGCAGAAATCCTGAAGTGACTAAGAGCTCTCTCAAAAATACCTGATGCGTTGGGACAAAAATGAAAAGGTTAGTGAAAGAAAATATTAAGAGGCACTTCGAAACAATAATATTTATGATTCAGGATACAGGACACAGTCAAGGTGTATCTATTAGTGCACAGTTCGTTCAAGAGAGTAGCAACTAGTGTGAGTTGTTCTGTGATGTGAACTTTCCTAAAAGCTATTAAACATGAACGATAGCATGTTATGCAAGACTGCAGGCCTAACTTCAATGTGTTTTCAACAAATGCTATCAGCTTCTTGACAAATTGTACGTCCTGAATTTTCATATGATACCTAAAAACAAAGGGAAAAAATGATAAGGGCATCAAGGGCATACATCGGGCACGCTCTAGACGCAATCTCTTTTTATGCAAAAATTCTTGGATCTCATCCTCTCGCTTGTCTGCATCCCCAGTGTCCTCCATAGCAGATGCTTCAAATTTTGCATATACAATCCATACCTTCAAGTGTTATGTTCTGTCCAGAAGTCTCTCGTATAGTGCTCTTGTATTTTCAAATTCACCCTCTGCTATCTCAAAGTCAATATAAGCCTGTTACAAAAAGACAAAAGTGTTGTTATCAATTTAGACGTGTGTCTCTGGCCATTAACCTTCTCCACTTTACACATACAGCATACCAAGGGAATAGCAATGTCGGAGAAAGTCAATGAGCCCTTCCTCCAACATTCAATCACGACCACTTCTCATATGTAAACCACAGAGAACTTTGTTTTTATGAGAGGAAAAAACATACCAAGGATGCTAACTAATAATTAGCAAAAAGACCACACAGTGCACATATACAACATTTCTCTTATGCTTCTAAGAATGTCACTCCCAAGGCTAGAACCGTCAGTAAGACTTGAACATATCAATGCGATCAAAATAGTATCAAGCTGTATCAGTATCTTTCTGAATAGAGGGACAAATGCTACCAAAATTAGAAAAAAAATGAGCAAGAAGATGACAGGGAGCATTCACCAAAAACAAGCCAGAGATAAAATGCAAACAAATAGCAAATAAGACGCTAAAGCTATTCGCAAATATTTGTAACTAGACTAAAACCTCTAAAATAGCTTTAAAATACGAGCAAGTTCCAAATATAACATATTTAAACAAAGAAATAATTAAAAAAGGGTTACATAGTAACCTTCCACAACAGTTCTGGCGTGTCCAACACACATTGAGTAGTTGCAAGCTCAAAAATAGCCCTGGCTCAGTCTGTTTCGCACAAAGACCTTTCTAATTCTGCATATTTAGTCCATGCATAGCAACTCTCAGGTGAACACTCCAAATACTTCTGATAGAGCTTTCGACAGCGATCAATATCTCCTAATTGCAACTCAATTTCGATGTACTTCTTGAAAATCTACCAGAAGGAACTCGGTATTAGCACATGTAAATTAGAGTCAAAGATCAATTTAATGTGAACAAAGAGTACCTCATCTTTTGGAGCTCTCCCAATGGCATTGCCTAGTATTTGCCGTGCACCTTTCAGATTCAATTGCCTTATCTCAAACTGAGCTGCCAAAAGCCAGATCTTTGCAAAGGAGAACTTATCATGTGGAATCAACTTGAGACATTCCCTGAAAAGCCCACAAAAGTATTGATAACCGCAGTGCCACAAAACTTCAACACATAAACCTTAGAAAAAGGTGCAGAGAAACATGCTTGATACGACAATATTTTCGGTTGGGTCCCACTTTAGTCTATGTTCTAATACACTAGTGAAGACTCAGATGAGAATGGCCAAAAAGTGACAGAGGCGTAACAATTAAAAGGTTCATCTACATCACGGAGGACATAAACTTACACACAAAAAGCCAATCACGACATACAACAGATAAAGTAAGAAATAGGAATTAGCATTACAATGAATCATGAATCCATTATGCATCCAAACATTTGGAAACAGATTCCACGTCAACACGATACATAACTAAACAAAAGATCAGGAAACAATGGACACAAACAGTCATCAAAGAAGCTCGAATAGCCCCATCAAGCAATTGAAGCTATCGCTAAACATGACCTAGGAGCAGTAGAATCCTACCACAACTTAATTTAACATTAAATCAAAACAACAGTGTGGAAATCTATTTCGTCATCAGTTTCTCTACTTGCAAGGGTAATGTTTCCCACATCGAGTCTCCTTAGACCAACTCAAGTGAGATCCAGACTGGGCGTAATTGTCGTTCATTTATTTTTGTTCAACCCTATAAATGAGGATGACACCTGCAGGAGCAGCTGAAATAAATTACCTGTAAACATCCCTTGTTCGCTCCGTATCTTGTGCGTCAAGTTCTTCGTACAAGGCATAATTGATCCTGAGCATCATTCAAAATAGGTTAAGAATCTACAGCTCTCCCAAACAGAAAAGCAGTGGAAATATGCATGTCTAGTGCTACAAAGCAAAACAGTTAAGCAGCAACATCAGAATGCTTACCACAGGTAAATATAACGCTGCCAATAGCGCTTCTCCTCACCAGGAGGAACATTGGCTATTGCCCTCTCGTATACTTCTCTGACACTCTCTGTCACCCATGCTTTCCTCTAGCCGAATGTAATCAAACCATGTTTCATAGTTGAGGGGATTCTTCCTAACTTCATCCTCATACTGAAACCTCCTTTTCCCTACAATAGCATCATCGATGCCCCCTTTATCTCCATGTTGCTTCTCAAACGCAACATACTTCTTGTAGACTTCCTCTGCTCGTGCTTTAGGTACATTGTCCAAGGCAAATTTGTAGATACGTCTTGCACGCTCTGTCTCCTTGCGCTTTTCCTCAAACTCAGCAAATGCCACAAACAACTTCCCAGCTTCTTCATCATCTGCCAACTTGCTAACTGCTCTCTCATAGCAATTCCTCACCCGAGAAATTTCCTCGTTTTTCATTTCGAATTTTGCATAATGTATCCAAGCTTCAATCTTGGGATGACATTGAAGAAATCTCTCGTAGATCGCCCTGGCCCTGTCAATCTCATTGTACCGCAACTCAAATTTGATATAAGATAACCAACCTTGCTGATCAGGCTGCCATTGCATCCATCTCTCATAAACCTGTCTCGCACCAGCAACATTGCCCAGCATCTCCTCCATATGGATATACTTGTACCACAAATGATCCACTCTCGGCAACAAGGCAACTGCACGCTCCCACACATTGCGGGCATGGTTGACGAACTTATTCTTCATCTCCATTTCGGCATATTTCAGCCACAAGGTATGATTCTTATAGTCAACCTCCAATGCACGCTCCCAAACAGAACGAGCACGCCTGAAGTCATTCTGTGACTCCTCCCATCTAGCATACTTGACCCACACACTTACATCCCACCTCATTCTACGTATCAAATCCTCAAACTCCTTGCGCTGACAGAGACGATACTCCCCAAGCTCCATGGAATCAGTAATCTTTTGCTTGGGTGGCCGGATTTCAGACTCCTGGTGCTCACGAGCTTCACGTAAAATCTGCTCTGCAGTAATCTGAAGAGGAGCAGGAGTCTTGTTCTTGACTCTGCTCGCTCGAGGTAGCTTTACTTCTGTTTCTTTTGCTGTTAGGTACCCTAATGTAGGGTCTGACCGCTTGTACGAAACCATAGCTGACTCTTAACAGCCGCAAATAGATGTGATCACAATACCCTGTAGCAATAGCAGCTATTATAGCCCTGAACAGCAACTAAACACAACTTACATGAGATTGGATACTGAAGAATTTTGAGAAATTTGACAGCAAATATGTGTTTCATTATTTGCCTTGCTTGCCCAATACATGGCCTGTTGCAGAATATATATATTTATATGCGCGTGTATATATACACACACACGTATATGTATATTAATATACTCCATGCATCCCAAAATTCTCAGCTAAACCCTTTGCTTGATCTACAAGATACATAAATATCAAAATATGGAATACAAAATATATATCTTTAAGTGCGTGTCTAGTTCCATTGATAAATTTTACATGAGCTGTTCCTAGAAACCTGGTTCGAATTCCACCTATATTTGACGTCATTCACTCCACAAAAAAAAAAAAAAAAACCTTTAAGTACCTCTGTCCTGAACAGATATCCATACCATTATGCAGACAAGCTACCAAGCATGATCATATTAAAGAAGTTGAAAACATTTTGCAGCCCACCTCAAATCAAAATCAGTTAAATTCTGAAATCAATATGACCTTACCAATGCAGCGATCCCACTGACGAGTTGGCCTCGAATATCCACAATGGTAGAATCAAATCCGAAAACCCTTGACTTACATTCTTAGACCAAGTTCAATTCGCGATTGTTTAACGATACTACTACAATTTTACAAAATCCCAACAGTATTACACGGAATCGATCGATTTTCTTGAGAAATCAAACAATAGCAGAGAAAAAAGAGAGTGAGAAGAAGGGACGATTGGGATTGGGGAAGCGCACCTTTAGTTTATGACTCACCTAATTACACCAGAGAAGAGGTGAGAGAATAGAGACAGAAGAAAGGATATTCAGAGGACTTAAATACCCAACGCTTAATTACGCCGTATGGCGGTAGGATTAGATTGGGACTTCTGACCCCGTTTTCTTTTCGTCCCTTCTGGGTTGATTGATGCAGATCTAAACCGTCAATTTATTATGCCAGAAATATAGAATTAGAATTAATTCTAACTATTAGGCTAAAACCTCATTACTAAATTAATGTAATAAGATTCTTTTTGCCTCGAAAAGAAGTATGTAGTAAAATTATTTTGCCTTGAAAAGGTGTATGGAAGTTTCGGAAGACCCTTCACTAATCATTATACTTCTCTTGATTATTGGGCGAATTGCTTGAGTTAGTTGAAAGAAAGGGTCTTAACAATGAAACAACAGAATAACAAAGTACAGAATCTGATCCAACTAAGGGAAGAGAATCCTGTTGGAGTTCAGGTTAGACAAGGCACAATGAATGAAAAGTTTTCAAAAAGCACACATGATCGAAATGAGGCCTCTCCTAATTGTTTGGAAGAAAAACCTCTACAACTGGGTTACAAGAACCAAGGATTGGCTGACTATTTTTCTATTTAGTAGATCTTATGTGAGACGCTTTCGTCTAAAATTTATTGTGAGACCGATACTTTTATAGTGATCTTGAAACATCCACCTTAAAATCCACCCTAAAATTGACTACATAGAATCCCAATAGTGCACTTGTACCTTGAAAAAGGACGTTCTCAGAAGAAAGGTTGGGGAGCCCTAGATCAGGACCCGTGACTGCACCTCTAGCAGTGCTTTCACCCAAATAAAATTTATTTAACTGTCTATAAAGGAAATAAAAGTTTCTTGTTTGCGCCCTTATGATTCCTAATCTTGAATCCTAATAATTTTCTGATTTTGGATCATTCTATAAGAGTTTTTGATGTATAACTTGATGTTATTTGGGCCCATTTTGGTTTTCGTTTCTTATTCTAAAGTGTGTTTGCTTAAATGTTGCCAACATAAAATTTAATATTTGTTAATGTTAAATGAGATCTTGTACTTAGCTTTTACAATTGAAGTGCATCAAGGTCTTATTTAAAGCGAGACTTTAAATACAAACTTTTCATAGTTTTTGATCGACGGAGGCACACTGTTTTTTTTTTTTTTTTTTGGTGGTTATATTTGTAATTAACAAGGCCGATTATTGTACACATTATCATCATTTGAAAACATAATGATTAATTAATAAAAGATACCATATTCCACCCGCCATAACAAGGTTGACGGTATTGCAGTGATGAGTGACGACCTTACGCTGATAGGCAGAGTAAACATAGTGATTTTCTCTCTCATCCCCAATTTCTAGGGTTTGATTACATCTCCAAAGCAACTGATCGATGGATTCTTCACAACCATACTTCATCATCGCTCACAAACTCGAGTTGTATGCAAAGGAAAATGCCATACTAAGAAAGCAGTTGGAAGACTATGGCAGAGAAAATGGTGAGTAATCGCTATTGAAAACGGAGTTGGAGCAACAAATCGCCAAGTTACAGTTCGAATGCCAGAAATTGAGGGAGAATTCGCAGAGTTTGATGAGTGAGCGAGATGAATTTGCTTCGAAATTTTGTTGTTCTGCCATGGAGGTTACGATTTTGAAGAAGCAATTGCTGAATTGTACTCAGGAAAATGGGGAGTTAGTAGCGAGCAAGGGGAAGGTAGAGAAGGAGTTGAGTTGATTGAGAGAAGAAATTGCTAGGGCAGAGGAGGAGAAGGTGAGGGAGATGAGTAGGAGAGAGCAAGAAGCTGAGAAAAAGGTCAAGATGATGGAGGACATTTTGAAAAGGGTTGAGAAAGATATGGAGACGTTGAAGGAGGAGAACAAGAAGTTGCAGAGGGAATTAGACAATGTCAAGGCTGCTGCTTCTGAGAGATTCAGAGGATTAGAGCTGCAAGTGTCTAATTTGGAGCGAGAAGCGGAGAAATTCAGCCTTTTTTTCAAATCAGGTTCTCAAATTCACAGGGTGATTGTTGTTGTGTGAGATATCTGTATATAATATTTCCTGTTCTGTTGTTTCAAAAGATTCCAACTCAACAAAGTGTTTTTTGAAATATTTATTTGGGGGTCTCTTGAATTAGTCTGTTTGCTTGCACTTGTGTTTGTAGGGTAAGGTTGGCTGAAGCGAAATCCATATTGGGAGTTGTTGTATTTGTGTTGTGTTGTTTGCCTGTTGCATTGGAACTCCATCAAGCTGTTGATGGGAAACCTACATCAATGGCAGATCCATAAATTTTGAATATGGTGTCCCAGCAGATCTAGAAATCTTGGATGTGAGTGTCCCATTTTAATTTTTAATAAGTTGGACTAGCAGCAACAAATTTTTATGCGTGTAAAATTTTTAAAAATGTAAGAATTTTTATGAAAAAAACCTTTTAAGACACTTTCTGCCACTGGGTGCCAGGGATACCATGGCGAAATAGTGTATCTGGCCCCTGACCGGCACAATTTAGGGTTGAGATTAATGAAGTCCCAGAGTTGGTATTGGAGACTTAGGTGCAAATCCGCTCATGTTGGCCATTGTGTCTTTGTTCGCACTTCACACTTCGCATGCACTTATAGACACACCAAAAAAAAAAAAAGGGAAATAGTCCAAACTTGTACAAATTGAGGATTGAGAATGGGCTCATCCATGAGAAAGATATGTAATGTCGTTCAGGATGAAGTTGCAGGTTCTACATTAGCTTTTAGCCATTCACGAGATGATCGTTTCTTCCTTAGTGCAGTTAGGTTTTAAATGAAGGTTTCCATTTCACAACACAAGAAATGTGTGTTTCCAGTTGGTTCAGGATTTTAAGCTATATTCATTTACTATGGTATAGTACTGTTTCTGTGGAACTCGGATCAAGGTGCCAAAACTGTGACATTAATATTTAAAGATCTTCCATGTTACTATCTGAGAACTTGCAGCTAGGTTCACAATTATCATGAACTTCTACTGTGATATTTGGGGACTAGTGTAAACAAGGGTATGCATGAGTTCTTCTGGGAAGTGTAATTGCCCATGTTGTAGATCCAAAAACGTAGTCTGTAGCACTAGCAGGGGTGACATTCATTTCAAATAATATTTAAGGATGCTTTTCAAATAGAACATGCATAGGCAGCTTGATGCAGATTGCTGAAAGAATTTTTGATCAGAAGTTTTCAATATACTTCCAGAGGAAGACATATTGGGTCTGCTGAAACCAATTGAGTCATGGGGCAACCTACTAACCCACTTAATGCTTGCCTGATTCATTATGTTGAATAGTTTAATATGTGTAGTAATGTGGGTTTCGTCAACTTCACTTGGTTCTTTCTCCTGTTATTGTATTTCATACATGTAATTCCTTTTGCCATCTTTCTAAGGACTGCCAAAGTGGTTGGATCATCCAATGTTGTCTGGCTTTTGTGCGAATTTCATGAATTTTCAGTGGGTTTCCTTGTCGTTGTCACTGATCTTAGGAAGTTTGAAGTGGATTAAAACTAAGGTTAATGCTATCTAATGTAATGCTTCTCATTTAGGGCCTGTTTTTTTCGTAGGTAAATTGGGGTGGGTAAAAGGGTGAAATAGGTTGAGATAGGTTGAAATAGGTTGAGGTAGGTTCAAGTAGGTTGAAGTGGGTTCAAGTAGGTTGAAGTGGATTGAATTTTTTTTATGTGATAAATTGAACTTGGTTAAAATAATGGAAGTGGTTTGAAGTGGGTTGAAGTAGGTTGAAGTGGGTTGAAGTAGATTGAAGTAGGTTGAAGTGGATTGAAGTGGGTTGAGGTTGGTATTTTAGAATTGACCTACCAAAAGAACAGGGTCTTAGATCCCAAGGTGTGCTGTATCTCCCAGTTGAGGGTACTTGTGATTGTTTCTAACTTAATGCAATTCCTTTCTACTCTAAACAGCATTCGTTGTTGGAGCTAATAGTATCATCTACGGGTCAGTTTTGAAGGGATTCCTGACTTTTTTTTCTTTTTTTCTTTTTTTGGGTTGACAAATAAATTTCATTGGAAGTAACCAAAACTGCAAATGTTCAGCTATCACTCTGAAGGGTGACCCACCTCCTACGAAGGGAGTATGAAATAGTACCATAACTAGTTTAACTCTAAGACTGTCTATCCAAGAAAGAAGAGACTGAGCTTTCTTCTTCCTCAACGACAAACCTAATCTGCTCTGATTTCCTATTTAATTCTTTCCCAATCTGTAGCAGCTGCTCTTGCTTACCACCCAAGAATCTACCACACGACGTCTCCATAAGTGATATGTGCAAGCACTAATTCCTGCCAGTATAATCATTTATTCACATATAACCTTTGACCCTCATTAGCCTGTAAAGCCAATTATGTAATAATTCCTGGCCACTGACAAATATTTGCAAAACCTCCTTGCTGAAGTTACAATCAAAATATAACTGCCCCGGTGTCTCCGCTTCTGCAGCACAGAGCATACATTTGCTATCAGATAGCTGCATTCCCATTCTCACAAGTCTGCCTTTTGTGGAAGAGTTCACCCTAGCGTAAGATCCAAGTCAATTTCAATCAGAATTCCCTTGTGATTATTATCTCAGTTTGTGGAATTGTATTTCTTGCATGTTCTGTTACATGAAACATGAAACATGCTTTTCTAACTTCGTTTTTGTGTTTATTGGGACCGAAGTGAAACTTGCTTCTTTTTTCAGGTCCACAACAGGATGGCATGGCTGATGCTAATGAGCATACTGAGGGATTTGGAACATTGATCCAAGTGGAACTAAATTTGCCTCTGCCTTCGTTCGACAGGTCTGCATCCAAACTGCCTCCCGCCTCTTCCGTACGTAATTGATATTGATGATGACGATGGCGACAATGAGCTTGATTTACTTTCAAATGGGCTTAAACGAAAACTCTCGTCATCTGAAATTCCGAATGAAGGAGAAAATGATGGTAACAACTCTGACGATAACATGTCAAAGCAGCTGAAAGACTCAAGCTACATGTCTGTGAACAACCTCCCGCCACTGCGACAATTTGAAAACAAAAGCTAGGGCTGATAAAAAAAAAAAGGGGTTGGATGGAAACATTCTCTTTGTTTGCTTATATACAAGCTGTAACTGCCACTATGATGATTTGCAACGAATCCTGCAAATCGAAGAATGTCTTGTACTTAGGTATCTATTCGCTTTATATTTATGGTGATCATGTAAACCTTACAGTTGTAGTCTTTGGTGCAGATGCAGCATTTGTCGAGAGCATCTTCCTTTTGTAAATGAACGTAAGGAGCCGAGGCTAATCCTCTTTAACTCTTACGCTAATATTACCATGGCTTGTGATCACTCTTCATGAGTTCATGGAAGAGTTCTATTGGTTCCCTGAATTGTAAAATTATAAAGAGGCTGATTATGATTGATCCTAAATTTAAAAATCGTAAACTACCTAATACTTCATAGAAACAGAGTAGAAGAATTTTAGAGAGGCATTTTGTTTTAGTCCTTGTAATCCAAGTTAAAAAAAATGTTCAAACTTGCCTTTTTTAGTGATCAAGATTTCGGACAAAATTGATCGTCTGTTTATGTCTTATAATTAAAGAATTTAAACAAGATGACGTTAATATAAAGTAAGATTTAAAAGAAAATAATTTATACAGATGTAATTATTATTGTCTTTGTTATCATCTCTCATTCAATTAAATATCAATCTCACTACCAAAATTCAAAATCATTTAGGGTGTGGGGGTCAACTAACTGAGATTTCAGTACTCATCATGACTCATGACTCATGAGACTTTCTTTCTTTTTTTAACTTTTAATAATAATAATAATGATAATAATAATAATAATAAATATTTTAATTTTGCAAAAGCACTGGTTGGGTTGCTCGCTTGCTCTTCATCAACACTCCATCAGGTGCGCTCCCTTCTACTTCCCCGGATCTCCGGTTCTAGATCGCGCGCATCGAACCCTAAGTATTTAGCAAATTCGAACCCTAGTCAGCATCGATTTTTCCGGCAAATCGAGCTCTCATCTTCGCCGGATCACCGCCGGCGAGCAGTCGTCCATTATATTCCAGCGGGTCCCTGAAGAAGGATCGGATTTCTTTCACAAGAGGTGTAAAAATTCCCCAATTTAATTGGTTTTGGGAAGCCATTGCTAGTTTTTCAACACTCTCACAGTCATTGCTTGTAGTTGTAGAGCAAGACCTCAATGCAGTGGTACTTTGTAGCCGCTCTTCTTACCATCCTTACGAGTTCTCAGGTCAGCTTAAATTCCTTTGATTCTCTGCGCAAATTTCGTTCATTTCGTATTTGCAGGTTCAATGGTGGATTGCCCTTAAGAAGTAATCATGGAATTACTCGATAGATGATGAACATGTTTTTTTTTTTTAAAAAAAGAAAAATCGAAAACTTGTAGCTGCTTTCTTCTTTATAATTTGTTTGAATTGCTTAGTTTTGCATTTATAAGCATTTGATTGGAGAGGTTATCTGTTACAGCTCTGATTTGGTTTGATACATATTTGAGAAGCATAAAGGGTGAAAGCCCTATTGCTTTGTGGATATGAGAGTATATATGAACGTAAGCAATTGAACTTTCCTCTTTCCTTTAGATATCCTCTTTTTCTTGTAACTTTGAATCTCAACTAGTTATACCTTGTGCCGGAGTTCATTAAGTATATTTGGCCTCCCTATTGTAGGCAGTGGGTATGCATCATTGAAAATTAAGGAATTTGTCGCTTAGGGTTCATGTATAATGCTGAATCATCAAATAATTAGTATGTTCTTTGGTATTGAGGTTAGTCGTATTTATTGATAGTTTAACTTGTACTTGGTGCTGGAAGATGCCTGAGTCATCAATGTTCTCCAGTCATCCAAGGCGTAGAGGATGATGAAACCAGTGAAACACTAGGCTGATGGGAATGGCTTCAATAATGTGGATAATGAGGGTGGATTTGGTTTATGATGATTGTTGGGCTACGACGGGATAATAAGAGTAGACATAATTTTC
>JAKOGI010000338.1:390000-430000 GCA_029747015.1 Carnegiea gigantea
GTCATATGCGTGGGGGTAAGGCTGCCTATATCTGGATCGCCCCAGACGCCGCGAAAGCGGGACCCACATTGGGAGTTGTTGTTGCTACCCATTAAAAATGGAACGACCTAAATTTCTTATAGACAATGTTATTTAATTCAGGCACTGCTGTGACATTCCAGTGTTCAGGCAATAATTTACTTTGTCATATCTTTCAGGTTTGGTGCAATTTTTAACATGGCACGACTGATTGTGGACGATTTTAGAAGTGGATTTGAAAAGGGACCATGGTGGGCCCGCCTTTTTGATGGATATAGTATTTCAACCTGGATGGTGGTTCTTAATTTAGGCTCCTCAGGACTGCTAGTTTCATGGCTAATGAAGTATGCAGATAACATTGTGAAGGTAAAATTTTCTGGGTTCCAAGGCTGATACTCATTTTTGGTCTATTTCTGTCCTATTTAAGATGGTTTGGATAAGTCTGCATGTGTGTAGGCACACTGGGTCATTTTCCAAATGATTTTTGCAGGATTTCATTTAATTTGAAGTGCCATGACTACTTGGGCTAGATATGTACTATGCTAGTCCTTAATGAATTATTCATGAATTTGGATGATTACATGGAACATTAGCCAGATTTCTTGAAGACTAATGTCTCTTCTGAGCTTACCGGCATGAGTTACATTTCAGGTCTATTCCACTTCAATGGCAATGCTGCTTACAATGATCTTGTCTGTGTACATGTTCAATTTCAAGCCAACTTTACAGGTTTGCATCTCTTCACATAAATGCTTCATTTCGCTTTTATCTTCTCTGTGTCTGGCTATTCCTTCTTGTGATATGGATTTTCTGGCATGCTGTTTTCATGACTTTCAGAATAATTGCCTACTTGCTCTTTATAGCTGTATTTTGCAATTTATCTTTCCCAAAACATGCTTCCTTCAGGCAAGGACAATTGTTCAATTCTTGCCATTGAGAAGGGTGACATTTGCCTAGGTGTTAAGCAGAATACTTCTCTAGAAGCTTTCGCTCGGTTCTATTCTGGTCGATAAAGTTCATGTAAGAAATCTAAATCTTTTTTTATGTTCTCCGCAGCTTTTCTTGGGTATCATCATATGCATGATGTCAGTACATATGTACTTTGCTCCTCCAAGTATGCTTGTGGATTTACCTGTGGTGGCGAAACCAGACCATGAGAATATGAAAGAAGTTACTGTGGAAAGAGCAACATCATGATTTAAGGGAAATGCTCATACTTCCACCGTAACAAGTGAGAAAAAGGAAGGGGGAAAAGAAAAAGAAAAAAAAAAAGGTGAGGGGATATGCTTATCCGTGCCTGCAATTCAGTGCCATACTATGCCAGGCATGTTGGTCACTTTGAAACAATTTTTAAGGAGTAAAGAGGCAGATTGTCAGATGATTATAGGAACCTATACTCTCTGAGATGCTTCCTTTGTTGGAATTAGTGATGGCTGCATACTTGCTGATTCTTCTGTAGAATGAGCTGTTTAAATATTCATGGGACAGAAAGCAGTTTGGTTGACTGGTTGATTTGGGAGGAACTGTTTAAATTTATGGCTAACTGATATGGGAGAATGGGGATTGTTGAGTTTTTTTTTTCTTTCTTTTTTTTGGGGGGGGGGTGTGGGGGATAGAACTTGTCTAGTATTTGTCAGAAAGTAATTATTCTTTGCTAAATTGTATCCGAACATCAAAAGTTCTTTGTAATCTTGTCAGGCTTATACTGGTTGTGGCTAAGAATTTGATCTTGCAATATTGTTATGGAGCTTTTGCTCTACAGTTGTATTTTCTTCAGCTAATATGACTTGGCTTAATGCCCAGCCTTCTGAATTATTAATCCATTATATAAATTGCCACTGGCAGGCGCTGTTAAGACCAGCAAGAGCTCATGCATGTGCATGGAACATCAATGACCGTTCATACACCTCACGAAGTTACATGACATTTCAAAAAATTATAGACCTCGGAGATTGAATAATTCAGATGATTGATAGTCATCCAAAGTTAAAATTCATATATGAGCATGCCCCGTTTTCAAAACCCATCAGTTTGATTTACCTAGTTAGAAGGGGAGCCTTGGAGCAACGGTAAGGTTGTCTCTGTGTGACCAAAAGGTCACGGGTTCGAGCTGTGGAATCAGCGACTAACAAAGTCAGGTTAGGCTGTCTACAATTCACCTCTTGGGGTGCGGCCCTTCCCCGGACCCTGCGTGAACGCGGGATGCTTGTGCACCGGGCTGCTCTTTTAGTAAAGGACGGCATAAAAATTTTTCTGGACCCATACTATCTTGTCGATTAGCTTAAAAAAGAATCATACGTAATCAAGAAAATCTATGACAGGGACTGCTTTTAATTCCTTCCAATCAACCCCACCCCTAGCTCTTCATAGATTTTGCCAATATTGACAATCTTCAAACTTGAGAAAAAACCAAAAGCACCATAATCACATTTGCTAATCTCATCAAACAAATAAGTTTTTCAGTAATACCCCATTACACCACCGTCTACAAGTTGCTTCCCATTTTTGCTTTCCTCATACACCAAGATTTATAAATAAGGCAACACACCACATTCTTCACGCACATACACCAGTTTTAGAGAGAGATTCTAGAGAGAGAAATGAGGATGATCATAACAGCAGCAACAACAGCTTATGCCAAGATCAGTAGCTATGGCTCAATGTCCAGCCCAAATGGGCACCAAAAAGAGACAACCACCACCAAAATGAGGAGCAAAAGGAGTGATAATAAACACCAAAAATCACCCTCAAACTACCACTTCATAATGCCTCTTCACTATCCAAGGTACTCCAAGGCAGACTACGAGATTATGCCTGAGTGGAAAATCGATCTCCTGCTAGCCGAGTATGGACTCCCCATCATTGGAGATGTCGATGACAAGAGGAAGTTTGCCATGGGTGCCTTCCTTTGGCCTTCTCAACGCGATGATCAATGAATAACTTCACCGTTACCCATGTAGTTTCTATATGCATACATACACATAGTTTGTGAGAATAAAATCCTTTCGCCTTCCCAGCGCGATGATAAAATCCTTCATTACTTTCTACATGCATACATGTAGTTTGTGAGAGTTGTGGCATATTGCTTTGATGTGGTGGTCAGTCTTCCTGGTGTAGTGATATATACAGGAGTATTGTTCATCTTACCCATGTTTAGAAGCTCCTTAGCCTTTTCATATATGGGTATAAAGAAGAGTAAACTATATTTGCAGTCACTGTTATTTACTCTTAAAAATAAAGGGGGAAAAAGGAAACCACTACTGACAAACTTGTGCATGGCAAATATGGCTTTAATCTTGAAATTGTAAGCACATCTACTCCATTGCAAAACTAGTTGTCAAAAAGAACAGTAATTAATTAAGCTTATATTACATTTACAAGACCTCAAAATTTAATATATATATGATATCCACAAGACAACATACGACCTCAAAATTTATCAAATATTTGAATTCATAATGCCCTATGGTGCACACCCGATAAGACCCCGTAGTTATCGAAGTCTTCGGATCTATTAGTGTTGTATAGGACACACACCACATCGTAGCCATTGGAGCATATGTATTTAGTGCCACCAGGTACATTACAAGCTAAACTAGCTGACATTCACATTGATGACCGACTTTTAATAAGGCAATAAGCATTTAGTAAATGTTGATGTCACGATGTGGCATGGAAACTGATGTGCAAACTCATCGATGCTGTTATCTCATGAAAATTTATCAAATATTTGAATTCATAATGCCCTATGGTGCACACCCGATAAGACCCCGTAGTTATCGAAGTCTTCGGATCTATTAGTGTTGTATAGGACACACACCACATCGTAGCCATTGGAGCATATGTATTTAGTGCCACCAGGTACATTACAAGCTAAACTAGCTGACATTCACATTGATGACCGACTTTTAATAAGGCAATAAGCATTTAGTAAATGTTGATGTCACGATGTGGCATGGAAACTGATGTGCAAACTCATCGATGCTGTTATCTCATGAAATCAGTCTAACTTCTCTAGTACACAAATATAGCAAACAAAGAAGAGGGGCTCATTCAAATGGATCTCAAACTAAGTCAATATCTCAATTAGCCAATATTTTTCCCTGTATTTTGTATGCAACTTCTAATTAAGCACAGGTTTTTTTTATCAAGAAAACAAATTAAGCATGGGTTATAAATAGCAATTAAGATAAATTCAGTTTATCCAATAATACTCTATTAATTAATGCCAATGAATTACTTGAAAGTTGAATGTCTAAGAAATAGCAAGTGTTACAAAATAGCTTATCTATAAAAGGAAATTGCCTCCATATTTGGACATCATTCGACCCACTTCGAATCCCTACGTCTCTCCCCCAATCAAATCACTTGGCCTCACATAATTGATTAGCCTCATTGTGTATAAAGACAAATACTATCGGGACTTAGTTTCTTATACAAATGGGCCATTTTATTACCCAACTAATTCTAGGAGGGTATCATTATATATACTACAATAACAAGTTAACAACACCCCGCATATCAAAATCTTTGGTATATTACATCTTATATTTGATTTACCCTTTTATGTTGTATTGTAATGGTGTTGTAATGCCTTTTGTGACTTTGCCACTGTAACCCCCCCAAAAAAAAAGGAATCCAAAAAAAAGGAGCAGCAGCTCTAGACTTTGCCTAAATTGTTTGTAATTTGGTCTTTTGGGCAATGGTAAAAAGCCCTCGTGTATAATAAGATGTTATCCCACAGCAAAACCATACTTACACATTGTATACCAACACAATACAATATAGGTAGAAAAACCAAAAGAGCACCACAACACAGTTAGGAGCCAACTTCAACTAACAAAACGACACTCTGGAAAGAAGTCAAGAACCAACCTTCTTCACATGCAGGATGAGGATTCATCATTCATGGCAGTTTAAAATTCAAAATTCAAAAAGATAAAGTCCAGGCCCCACCGCCAGCCCTTTAACGTTGAGTTGTTGTTAAAGGGAACCCCACATTTTCTCCTGGCCTCCACAATATACAGCTGCTCTACAATCTCAACAGCTAAAATTCCTCCCTTTAAATACCCCCTCTCATCCTTCTTCTGCACCATTCCGAATTCAAGTCGAATGACCATCAGATCATCAAGCAGTCGAAGAACACGAGACTCTGCAGTTTGGTTCAATATCATATTGAGGGGGAAAACAAGATGGCAATCTCAAGAGTATTGGTAGCATTCACAATTGCAATCTTTGCAGTCTCCATGATTTTGCCTTGTATACATGCTGATTTAATCGTCAGCCCTGCACCTGCCCCCAGCAATGACGGTATTCATCTATCTCTCTATTTCTCTTGCCGTTGACAAATTATATAGCACTCATGAAAGTATGCACTCCTGCTACAATTGATGCACGACAGTTGAATTGTTCGTGAACAGTCTATAGGTTTATGAACAGTTTGGAGGTGGGAAATACGTACTTCAGGAGCTTGCATAGGCATTGCTCTCGATCTTCATCTATGGATCTATCTAATCTCACTAAATCTGGGAAAAAAATTGCAGGGACATCTGTTGATCAAGGGATAGCATATGCCCTGATGTTGGTGGCCCTAGCTCTTACTTACCTCATCCATTGATGTTCACTGCTGGTGCAACTGCAACCTCCACTTTCTCATATCTCAACAAGGAAGAATGCAATGACGGAGAAGGGTTTTTTTGAGGGTAATCAGATGAGGAAGATGGAGTGGGACAGGTGAAGAAGGAATCTGATGTTGATTTTGTGATGTTAGAATTCTTTCTTTTTCTTCCTCTTTTCTTTTTTTTGTTTGAGGAGTTCCTCATCTTCTTTTGTAATTATTTTTGAGCAATTTGGGTGAGGTTTGGATTCTTTTGTTTCTTTCCCTATCTGTCCTCTGACATTAAGAATTTTCTGTTCGGTAAGGTGGCCGTCATTCTTGGTTCTTCACTCAGGGTATCACTTTTTTGAATGCATATCTTAGCAGCCAGGTTGACTCTACAGCATTTACACCGATGCAAGCAGCCAAAAATGTAAAAACAGCACTGAATTGGGGGGGGGGGGGGGGGGGGGGGGGGGGGGGGGGGGCGGCTACTTACGGATACTGCAGAAATTTAAAGAAGAAGCTCCCAGCAAATTCAATGAATTTATATAAGAGATTTTTGTATACATATATATTCGCTAAAATGTTGTACCAAAAAAGAAGTGGAAAACTTCAGTTGGAAACACGAATTATTAACTTGTTGATACAAGGTTTCAGAAGTAAACCCACTTGGAAGACCAGACTGTCAAGCAACCCGCAAATTCAAAGCTGGTCCACAAACTGAAGCCTTCCACCAAGCCAATAATCAATCTACAAAGTTCTTGAAAATGGTCAGGCACAAAACATGCAATCCACTATGGCCGCGTCACAACATAAGCTTCTCACTCCTTGCGTAGATTTTCAAAGTTAATTCTGCCTCTTGCTGCCAGCATCTGCTTCCACTTGCCTCTGATAAGCTAGTGAGAACTTCTTCACTTTCTATCAAGAAAAAGCAAAGAACATTTAGAAACCATGGGAGACAGGGGGGAGAGGCCAGGGATGGGAGGCAAGAGAAGTTCACGACGAAATGGCTTTAGGGGGGGGGGAGGCTGGATTCATGACAGGAGCTCCGGTCACAGGATAGACAAGACATTAAAATTTCACACAGACTCAAAGGGTTCTATTCACAATTCATGATTCTAATGTCAAACTAAAAGGCAGTATGGACGAAGTTAAAATGACTTTGCTAGAATGACCAGCAATGTGATGCAGCCATAGCCCAAAGCGACAGAGAACAAGACAGTCGCTAACTAACCCCCCCCCCCCTCTTAAGATAGGATCTTGGAATAGACAGCAACTTAATCCGGCTAGGTATAGCACAAGGTTAGGTCAAAACAGAGTATAAGCATGCATATATAAGGCTCTAGAAATATATAAGAGATGGAAAATATGCAGTCTAAGCAGTGAGATACACTTATGAGAGATAGGGTATTCAAATGTGACACAATTCTAGCAATCTCTTGCAAAAGCACATATGCTATTTCAGGTTGAACACAATTGACCACATGACGTGAATAAGACCATGGCATTACATAATTCCCTACAGAAAACTGTTATGGCATTACAGTGATCACATATTCACATTTGATTGCAGGATGGAAATAATCATTGGGCTCATACCTTCCTTATTCATTCACTACAACCTCACAATTCCCATTTCCACTCTCCCAATCGCCATTCATACTCATGTCCTCATCAATTTTGACAATGCTTGTAGGAGATTCAACTGACCCATACGACCTTTACTAGAGTTAGTTGAATACAGCCGAGGATCCCAACCAAACTTTAATGCATTAAACCCTAAGTCAGCCAAACTAGAGTAATTTCAACCATTACAGTAACACCATGAGATTGCAGCCTTCCATGCTGATTACATGGTTTTTAGCCTCTATCTCCATCTGCAAGCAGTTGACAGCACAGCCATTGCATAATTGTACGGATGCTGTTAGCAAGTGTTGATTGCGAAGGTGGGAAGCAGAAAGGCGTCTCTTATATTTTGTTCTCAGTATATTTTATTAGCGTAACAGCAAATTGTTGAAGGTTATCAACATAGACACGTCATGTTCACAGCACATAAACCCATCATTACGAATTTACAATTAGCATTTCATTTCCTGTGTTTAATTCAACAAACAAAGCTATGCAAACATAAACATCCCATCAGGAATTTGATTGCATTGCATAGAAGATGACTACCCATTACCATTATTACATCACCCACTACCAAAAATGACCCCATAGTAATCCAATCAATTGTCCAGATTTGTTTGAGCAAATATCACTACACCATCATCACAGCCAGTTCTAGCATAATCTAGCGTAAGACAAATACCCAAAAAATTACAAATAAGAAGGCATTCACTACCAACATTAAAAACTTTTAGAGTCATGATGTTCGAGCAAAAAATACCACTGAAAATTCCTAGCTAAAAGCTGATAATGAGTCCTCCAGAGCCCACTAAATCCCAAATTGGAGCCCAAATACTCGTACATGTGCACATGAATATATTTCCAACCACAATCAATTACAAATTTCTGGGTCAAATCAATCAAATTCAGAGTTCACTAAAATCATGTTAATATCGCACAAGTAAAACACAATGTAGTTCCTCCAATCGGCAAACTCCATCAAGCAATAACTCCCAAGCAACAGAAGATCAACAAATGCTAATCTAAATTGAAACTGAGGTCAAGGAGAAGAAAAACCTTGCTAAGAACGCATTCACGAAGAGATTGCATGAGGCGGATGCACTTCTCCTGATCGAAGTTGGATTCAGTAATACAATTGAGAAGGTCTAATGCCTCTTTACCACAAACAGGATTTGCTCCCTCCATTTCCGAATTTCCAACTGCGTAAAATCAAGCAAAGACAAGATAATCGGATGAAAGCGATGACAAATTGAGGAATTTCTAGGGTCTAGGGTTTAAGATGATGAAATTCTGAAATTTTCTTAAAGAGGGAATTTTGAAAAAAGAGGCACTCATCGGTGGCTTTTTCTCCACGACACCGTAAATCTGTGGGCTATTCCCACCCCAACAATTTTGTTTTAGACGAGTCCAGATTTGGGAAAGCCCATGGGCTTTGCAATGGTTTTATAATGGGCCCACGGCCCAATAGGATTTTTGTTTTTTTCATGGGCATTTCATTTGTACCTGAGAATATCAGCCAGTGAACACTTTGATTGCAGAATTTGTCGTTGTAAATGAAATGCAAAGGTTAATGTAGATGGAATTTAAACTTAGGTCTCGTATACCAATTCCGAAAAGCTTTACTAAGTCGAACCAACTAACACAACACCCACATAATATTATTTGATTGCGGCCTTATTAGTTATTATAGAATGTTGATTTTCAAAATCCTACATTTCCACATGAGACAAATGCTTTTATCTGAACTGTTTTTAATTTTTGTAACTTTTTTCCAAGAAAAATATTTAAGTGTGAGACAGTCTTACGTAAGATTTTTTTCTTTATTGGTCATTAATTTTATACTTTTAAAAGACGTAAATAAATGAAACACAATATATAGTTCTCTTATATAATGCCTAATTTGACAAAGTGATCACTTGTAATAAATATTAGAGCTGGGTAATGTGTCGTGTCGGGTCGGGTCGGGTTCGTGTTCATGTCAAACTTAAACAGGTTGAAACCCCGAACCTGAACCCGACCTATTTAATAAACGGGTTTAAAAAGTTCAATCCAAATCACTTAACATTTAAACAGGTTAACCTGAACCTAACCCATTTACATTAATGGGTAAAACGGGTTAGGTTCTTGTTACCCACTTACCCACTAATCTGTTTAAGTGCAATACACATTTCAACCTAAAGATAATCTACCAAATAAATTACATATTTTCCAGCCTCTCAAGGCATAACTGTTTTCAAAAGTACAGCAACATAGCAACTAACTTAAAGGCTCCAGCATATTTAGAACTTATTCCAGAAAAACAGTTAGCAACAACATAATTTTATAACCTAGAAAGTTCACATAAGAACTAACTACTTAAGTTACAAACCATATCCAAGTCAAATTTTAAACAATAACAATTAAAGTTTAAATTGTTTGAAATTTTAAATAACATAATCAGCAAGTCAACAACCAACAAATTTATAAAAGAGATCACATAGCCTAATTCTCCAAAGCCTAATTTCCACCAAAAATGTAAATGATAAGTGGTAAACGGTAAATAAATAGTAAACGGGTTTACCTATTTAATCTGTTTAATTAAACGGGTTAAATAGATATTTTTTCGTGTCGAGATTCTCAACCTTAATCTAACTCAATTAATTAAATGGGCTTATCGTGTCCACTCATTTAACTAAATAGGTCCAAACTTTATACCCCAACTAGCTTAACTTCGTGTCGGATTCGAGTCGGTAATCGTGTCGGATCAGATTTTCCCAACTTTAGTAGATATCTTGCTATTAGAGGTAATTATGAATGAAAATGTAAGATTCTAAGCGACAAATTAAAGTATATATATAGCTTTCTTGTAACACGATTGACATTATCCTTATTTAACCCGTTTAAAAAGAAAATAAAATAAAAACAGTGGTCTCCCCTTCAATTGCCAACCATTATGTAACATGCGAACGATTGCTTTAAATAATGATTACAGTGATCACATATGTTTGAATTCAGAATAAAATTACTTTACATACATTCCAATTCAACATTGTTAATGACCTTTCAAATGCACTATATTAGATTAAAAGTCAATATACTAATTAATAACCCTTGATTTACCGATTAACTTTATTACATAAAAGAGAACCAATGATAATTGCATGATTTAGTATATTACATTGATGAATAAACGTTAAATTTAATGATATGGCTAGGATTATTTATTAGGTGTCACAAAGTCATATTTTTTATTTGAAAATTAAGTGATCAATGATAATATGACAAATGTCATCACCATGTTAACTCATTCAATTTTATATTATACTAGGGTTATACCCTTACGATGTAAGGATGTGAGTTAAATAATTTTTTAATATGTAATTAAGAGAATAGATTTTTTATTAAAAAATGATAAATTGATGTATCATATTATTTTGTTGATGTAAAAGTAAAGCGAGTCTTTTTTAGTTTTTCCCCTACTAATAACATACTTTTTTATTCTTAGTTAATATCTAACTCACATTTTTTGTTGTATTTGCATCATTAAATCATATATATTTTATGATTAAATTTCATTATTAAATAATAGAAAGGTATGTGGAAAGCTCCTTATTAAATAGAATTAATATTGTATTAAATTTATATTCATCCCCATAGCCTCTTTTTTATTTTAAATCTCATGTAACATCCTATGTTGCATTAAAGTATCTCACATAACTATTCATTCATATGTGGCATCCTACATGACAAGTTTACGTGTCGCTCATACATGAGTTCAATCCAACTTTTAATATATATATATATATATATATATATATATATATATATATATATATATATATATATATATATATATATATGATATATGATATATGATATATGATATATGATATGTACATATATCACGGAACAATGTTATGAGACAAAATATTGGGGGGACGGGGTACGGTTGATCGTACCATGTAAAAGCATGCATAAAATCGAGGTTAGTCTCCAAAAAGAGATCGGATACACATATCAATATCAAACATATACAGTTTTATCCCGATAATTAGCTCCCAAGAAATGGGTTGTTAATCAAAGCCATACAGTAGCAATAGGCATCCCAGGGTATAGTCAGGGGCCTCAAGCTGCCTGCATGGTATGAACATGGGTGTCAAATGCTCGCCTTTCAGATGGTCAGGTCTCTTTTTTTAATTTTTAATTTTTAATTTTTCTTTCTTTCCCAATCCTATAAAATTTGAGCAGTATTCTTCAAACACACTCCATAACGGTTTCTGGTACCAACCCACACCCGGCCCATCAAGGAGGCCTGCCATACTTCACTTGATAACTTGATACTGATAAGAAATTACAACTGTTTCATTCTTATTGTCTCGCTTCAATTAGGAATCATTTTCTCTGTTAGCAAGAATACTTGTAGATTTAAGATTATATACATCTGAATCTTCACGTGTCTATTGCAATGGGACCCATACTGAGAAGTGTTGTATCCTCTCGCTTCATTTATATATATATGTGATGACTCTTTATTGATATAAGCAGGTATTTCGGCATTTATTTTTATCTTATTAAAAGTATAGAATTCGAATCTTGTAAATAAAAAAACCCTATATTAAAAACAATTTTCAAACTTTCAACCATCCGTTTAAACTTTTAGTTGGCTGATCCCTCAATAAAAATAACTCAAATTAGACATACTCAAGATTTAAACCGATTAAAATCTGTCCAACATGCCTGTAATGCTTAGAATCACAATGTAGATCTTAAGAACTGACTTTAAACTAGCTCGGACAAAATTAATTTGAGCACAAATTAGGTGAACAAATCCTGTGAAAATGAAGAGAGTAGTTACTTTACTTTGACCCCAAGTCAATTAAATTTGGCACAAACAAAATCACTCAAAGTATGTGAATGGGAGTAAATACACCAGCAAGATCCATGAGTTCAGAATATCAAACTCAATCAAGGAATAATGACAGGACAAGGACAATTTTGAAAAAAGAAAAGAAAAAAAAACCCAATTTATCCCTTCAAAATTATATTCAATCTTTGAATATATATATATATATATATATATATATATATATATATATATATATATATATATTTCTCCAAATTCTACGGTAGGTGAAATGGAAAGGGACCCTTCAATTGGAGGGGCCCCTCCCTGCTCTCATTTACACCTGCAAATGGGCATGTTGCTCCCATTTTTTGGTACTTCAATTGAAGCATTTGTAGGGCACCACCCCTTTTCAAATTCACACTTATATTGTCGATTCAGATTTATAGATTTGGATTACAGATCAGGTAAATAATTTACTTCAAAAAAAGATGAGAAAGAGTCTAGAAAAATTAAAAAATAGAAAATATTACTGCTTTTCGAGATTACTTAGACTACAATAAATTTGTATTGCTCCTACATACTATAATCTTGAAACTATATATAGGCTATGACAGGTGCAATGGACTGTTGTTGTTCTTATTTTGAGATGTGAGGACAAACGAAATAGCAGAGATTTTCAAGCACCCGCCCCCGCCAAAAAAAAAAAAGAAAAAGCGATTAATTATGGTGTCTTAGGCCTACAAATATCATATTATTGCATTTCATTTTAAAAGTTTTGGTTTTTTTTCCCTCCCATTTTTATGCATTTCTCAAATTTCTTACATATTTATAAAAATGTCATATTTTTCAAAGTATTAAACCCGATGGGTAACTTTTCGAGGTAGGCTTGTGTTGTATTGTACTGTACAATCCAAAACTGTTACTTTAAAAGGGGGTCCTCCCCCTTCTGTGAGAGGGAGACAGATACATTGAACATGCCCTGGATGAAAAAACATTAAACCATGTACATTGCAAGTGTTGATGAAATTGTGGGGGGCAAATGCCTTATAGAGCCAAATTCAGTCAGTAATTTAATAATGACCGGTGAAGTCATTAGTTGATCAGAATGTGCAGCTACAGTAGTCCCACTCTGACCCAATTCTGTAGGATTTTTGCTCTGCTCGCTTTACTTATTGCTGTGCTCGGTTTTGCTCAAGTGAACCTCGATATTGTTAGTTGCTTTGCTTGTCTGAATTTCAAAATATTTTGCGTCCTTATTTATACTCTTCTCGCCTTTGACATTTAACAATCGAAAAAAGAAAGGATAATTTGAATTGAATAATCGTATTATGGCTTAATCTTGATCCTTGATAGATAAATTGCGGGCACTTTAACCTATTAGAGTAGTAATTGGTAAATGATAGTAATTTGGTCCCCATACACAAGTTGGTAACATGTGAATGGTGAAAATTTGTGATACAAAATGACTCCAAAACAGTACAGCATTTGGCAATTGGCTTGGCATGCACCAACACCACCCAACTTGACCGTTGAAATTCAAACAAACTGTAACTGTACGGCCTCAGGCACTGAAATGCGAATGGGTATGGGACCTTCACGGTCATGCAACTTTGTTTTGTTCTTTTTTTTTCTTTTTTTTTTTTTGTTTTTGGTAAGTCGTTTTTAGGTTTGGGGTGAAAATTTTTACCAAAATTGAATTGATATTGTACTTTCTTATACTAAAGGTTCATTTTTGTGGTGTAATGTGCGTAAGAATTTTTCAGTATACTGTTGATTTATGTTATTTAGTTAAAAAGGTTCTAGGTGTAATAGTTTATGTACGTTCTGTTTATTTATGTAATGAGAATTAACCATGATATAATGACAATCAACATGATCACGCTAAATTCCAAGCGTTTTTGCTTATTGTGTTAAACAAATGATCAAGAATGAGTAGATTCATGTACTAGGGTGCAGATTTCAAATACATTTTAGGTTAAGATTAGTCGTCTGTTTAAAGGGTTAAAGCATCTGATCATAGATTGTAGAGAGCCAAGAAGAATAGGATTACATATATCACCAAAAGGATTACTTTAGATGATCGAATTTTGTGTATGAGTGGCATTTCACTTTGATATAGACTATTATGAATAAGAAAAAAAGAAAGCATTATTGAATTGAATTTTGTCTAAATACATCCTAAGTGTGTTTAATTAGAAGTGAGGTCGTATAAAACATCATTTATTGTCAAAAATAAAAGTGTTACTATCAATAAATATGAACCAACTCAATTCATAAGACTTTTAAATTTTTTAAAAATTCGTAATAACTCAAGTAAACTTTATTGTCTCATTTCAAATCCAACAATGGAAAAGAAATAAAAATCCAAATGGGGCAAGAACTTTTTGTTGAGAACTGATCTATGATTTTAAGTTAAAAAATCATCACAACGAATTCAACTGTTCTTTTTCTAAGCAGAACTCACAAAATATAATCGGTCTATTTATGGAAAATGATACCGATAACGACAAGGTTGCGTATATCTGCATGTATCTCCCTAAATTCTACACAAAGAAGACTAACACTGAAAGTTATTGTTGTACTACTCTGTTTCGGTTGATGTTGCATTTGCATATTCCAAAAAGAAAAATTCTGGAATTAGGTGGCAAATTGAATAAACTGATAATTCTCTTTCTTTTTTTTTTTTTTGAAAAAATATGTATGCATGGAGTGATGATGATTGAGTGAACCAGATTCTACCTAATGTTGGGCAATTGCTTAAATGCCTAATTAAGCATATCCTTGACATGATCTTCAATTCCAACAGATAAAATTTGACGAAGACTTTTGCATTTCAAATCAATTTGATTTTACATGCAAGTTATGTGAAACAAATATCTTCCCTGTCGCTTTTAGAAGATACTTCACTTGTTATCATCTTAAAGGACATAATTGGCCTTACATTTTCATATCTTATTTATTTATTTTTATTTTTTTTGGGGGGATTACTCGATTGAAATTTCCATGGATATATGTTCTGATGATTGAATATGTCTGTCTTTTGAAAGGGTATATTTTCTTTTATTTTTAAATGATATTTGACTCGAACAAAATACGTACATTAATGCTTTATTAGAACTCTTTTTTATTGAGTCGACTGTGTATTATTTTTGCTCTATCTCTTTTGTCTTTCTGGATTATATTTACATTTTGCGTCCATTAGATCTAGTGATACTAAAAAATTTCTTAAGCCTTGTTAATTAGTTGTTACAATTTCGAAAGCAACATATCCTAGAATTCACCTCCTAATTGTCCATCTTGCTTCAAGGAAGTTTTCCATATGAGCTTAAAGCATGAATGTTACAAAAGTTTTCCTTATCTTGCATAATAATTCATATGAGATTTGACCTTGAGACCTCTCATTAAAAGAGACCATGAGTTTCTATTTGGCAATTAGTTAACAGCTAACAGCTATCAGCTGATTGTCAAACAGAACCTTAACTGTATTTACCATACTCTCTAACATTTCAAGTAGTTTTATTGAGTACATCTATATAACTAACAACGGGCTAAAGAACTATTTACTAAACACGTGATATGTAACAAAAATATCCTATTTGGATATTTGTTATTGATAACTTGAGTAAACTAATATCTTAATGTGATCTTTTTATAACTTTACAAACAAGTATTCAAAAAAATCTAAACAAAATGTACCAATATTTTGTATAAAATATGATAGTTTTGGGGCGGTGGTCTTGATCCTCTATTTCATGGAGTCGATTTATTTTCAACCTATAAAGAGTAAAGCTCTCCGATTACATATTTTTTTTTCCTCATTTTCAGATATGAACTTGAGATTGACCTTTAAACAAAACCACTCAAGGCAACTTATATTGTTAAAAGATAAATTAAAATTGATAGTAATTCATCTTCCTTTAAATATTTAGAGGCTGTTTGATAAACAACTTAATTTTCGGACCAAAATTAGTTGTTTGATCTAGTCAAAAAGTTAATTCAACTGTTTGATGGAATAACTTTTTAAAAGAGCTTTTTGGGTCTAAAAAACTAATTTAAAAAAACTAATTTGATAAAGTTTTGGAAGAGCTTTTTAGAGAAATAGCTTTTTGTCTCACAACTTTGTTAGAAACAGCTAATTTCGTCAAATAGTTTTCCCACAAATAACTAATTCAAACCGTTAACAGCTAACAACTATTTGCCAAATAGGGCCTTAATGTCAAATTATTGTCCAATTAAAATTTACCTTTTGGATTTTTTATGTACTCTAATGTGGAATTGGTTCCAAAGAATTTTCCAAAAAATGAAAAAGGGGAAAGGAAAGTCCTTTTTGTGCCCAATTGCACAAAGGGAAAGTTGTGGCTTTTAACTCGCTGATTAAATATGATATCTTGCCAAAGGCCAAAGAGCCTAAGCTCTTTGGAAAGTAAGTTTCACAAAATATAAATTGTTTTTTGATAGAACGAATGTTTATGTAATCTAAGTAGGTGCAAATGTAAACTCAATGATGAAGCTTGGGAAATGCAAATTTTACGTAAAGAAAATTATGTTGTCATACTTTTTATTTTTTAGTTTTTTCAAAGATGATGATATTTAAAATGAACTATATGTAAAAAAAAAGTAACACATAAGTGTCCATCAACACAATTAATAAATTTTTTTGAGAGTTGTTTATCAAATATCTATATATATTTGAATGTCACCTACATCGAAGCAGGTTTTTTTTTTTTTTAATTCTTATCAATATTAATCACTCTTCATCATCACTAACGCCGAACAGCAGTGATCAACACTCAATCATGTTTTTTAGTCAGAATTTCAGTAGTGATGAGTCCTTGTATATGTTCAATTTACATGTCAACAATGGTCATTAACTAATTAATAATGAGTGTAAGTCAATTCAACTAACAGAAAGAATTGTTGGAGTCATTGCTATGGACTAATATTCAAATTCTTCTCTACCCCCCAAATTAAAAAAAAAAACATAATGATCTTTAATTGTCAACACTAAAGGTTTGTGTATGGTCCACAATCAGAGAAAGGAGACAACTATGCATTATACAAAACCTATATCATACTCATATGAGCATATACTCCCACCAGCTACGTCAAAATCACATATTAAAAATTATTCATATGACAAATACACGCTTAAAAAATATGAATATGTAACAAGTGAAAGTACATACTCCTAAATATATAATATATATCACATGCATTGCATTATTTACATAGATATGGAATCATTGTTATGCCAAATTATTGCGGCGGCTTAACTAAACTAAGTGGCATTTTACACCCACACCCGCACCCACACCCACACCCACACCCACAACAAAGGCATCTTCCCATTATTCTCACCACAATACCTTCACAATTGTACTAAGAAGAATCTTACATCTTTTCAGTGGTGAAAATTCAAATAAGAGAAGTCAACCCCAATTATTTTCCCTAACATTCTTTATGGTCTCCGAATTACCCTTTTTTTTTTTTTTTCACAACCAAGACAATACCCCAATTTCTGCACTAGTTTTTTCAATAATTAATAATTTGTGGGTGAATTCAAGCTCGTCTTATCAGAATCTATGTACATTCTTTTATGGTCTATATTTGAAGCCCTTTTAATTATAGAAATTATTAGCAAGAGTAAGACTGGCTATACCTTAACTTTACTAGATCAGTTAAAGCATTCGAAAATTCAGAATAAACTCTTTTATGCGGGTGTCAGTTATCTCAACTGGTAAAACATTTAGGAGTTGTTATCAGATACCTAAATTCAAATCCTACCTGTAGGGTGTATCGATCTTTACGTCTTACGCGCACAAAAAATGAATGAACTATTTTATCAATAAAATCAAATAAAGATTCGCGCGTAATAAATAAAGAATTGAAGAAAAATTTAGTGCAAAATTACTTAAAAATCCCTCACTTACGAGTTACCAATGAACGATAGACAAATAAACATGTACTAATTAATAAAATTAACCAAAAACCATCAAGTAAAAAAAGAGCAAAGCCACTGAAAATAGAGCCCATATTCATATTCTCATTCATATTTTTCTCTCTCTCTTTTTTTTCCCCCTCCATGTCAGAAAAAGATTAAGAAAATTCCAAACGGCCAAATCATTTAAACTTCGGATTTACAGAGCAACTAGAGGATCCGACCCGAAAATCTCACCAATATCCGGAAAATGGTCATTTGTAGGCCACCCAGGCAACCCGAACCCGAAATCACAGCCGCCATATCCATATCCAGAATGAAATTCCATATCATCGCCACAGTAGAAAAACGGTCCCTTGCAAGCGTCGCCGAACACGTGTCCCTCCAGTCCCGGAACCGGGTCGAACAATTCGAGTACAGTGGGAACCGCACTGTCGAAATCAAAGAAGTTACTGGGAAACATCGAATCGAAAAACGACGTCGTCTCCTCCACCGCCTTGACGGGTCTGTTGTCCGGGTCAGGCTCGGTGAAGCGGAGAACAGAGGTGGGGGAGCACATCGTACGGTCGGGGTGGTGGGGTCCAACGACGTCGTTTTCGTCTTCGCCGGAGCAGGAACAGGAGGAGACAGAGAGCGGGCCGGGCTTGGGTTTGGTGGTGGTGGAGGACCCGAAGTTGGTGAGCGCGTGGGGTCCACGGAGCTGAATAGCAGCGTTGTCGTACACCATAGCAGCTTCTTCGGCAGTGTCAAACGTACCCAACCACAGCCGTACACGTCGCAGCGGATCTCGAATCTCAGCCGCCCATTTCCCCCACGGCCTCTGCCTCACCCCCCTGAACTTCTTCCCCCCGCCGGTCACCTGACTCACACGCGCACACTTACTCCCTCTCTTCGAGACTCGTTTCGAAACGTCTCCTCCCGGTTTCGAAACGTTTCCCTCTGGCTGCTCCGACGAGATAGAGGGAGAAGACGAAGAAGAAGCACAAGAAGGTTGGATGCTGACTTCGCTGATGAAACGCTTGACACGACGCCGTTTAACCTCGTTTTTGGAAAGCTCTTCTTCATCACTGGAAGAGTCCGTGGCATCAGCATCAGTAACAGAGATTCTAACGATTCTGGGGTAATCGGAGAATTTTTCCGGGGAGTTTCTCCGGTGGGTTTGGGTTCGGGAAGCGGGTCTAAAACGGGTAGTTTGACTTCTATGCTCTGTGTATTTGATTTTATTTTTGGGTAGCACTCGACACTCCATTTTTCTAGGCCTTTTTCTTGAGGGGTTTAATCAGCTCTCCCTCTCCTAGTCTTAACCACTTGAACATTTGAAAACGAAAGACGGAAGAAGATGCAGAACACACACACACAGAGAGAGAGAGAGAGAGAGAGAGAGAGAGGGCATGCGAAGAAGAGCGTGATATAGGGAGAGAGATTGAGGGAGAGAAAAGCGGGGAGATTCGGCGAGACCGGAGGAGAGAAGAAACCAAAAATGGGGAAAAAAAATATCGAGAAAAAGTTGTGGAGAAGACAGAAAGAGAGAGAGAGAGAGAGAGAGAGAGAGAGAGAGAGAGTTAAGAAAAAGAAGAAGATAGAAAGAAAGAAGTGCAGTGCGCGTCAAAGGGAAGCTTCAAAGTTTGAAAATATTTCTGGGAAAGTGAAGACTGAAGAGTATTTGAAGAGGGAAAGATTGAGCACAGAGCTAGCTAGCTAGCTAGCTAGCAAGCACAAAAATTGGCCCTTTTTTCTGGGTTTCTGGGTAATAAAGCAGAGAAGGAAGAGAGAGAAGATCCCTTTTCGTTTTGTTGGGGTTGAAAGTAAAGCACTTGCAGAAATGGAACGAGGAGGAGAGACAAAGTAAGTGGGTCGGATTGGATGATAATGGAGGGAGATAGATCAGATGAATATGAATACGATGATGGTGGCGGTGGATGTGTGTATGGATAAGTAAGGAATTGAAGGAGGAAGCGGTTACACGGAGAGAGAGTGGGGGTGAGTTGGGGTTGAGAGAGTTGGGATTGAAGGAAGGCTTTTTAACACCATGGCCTCCTTCTCTTATATAGGATAGGATCTTCTTTTCTTTTTTTTGGGGATTTTTGATTTTAAGTAAATTTTAGTGTAGTTGATGAAATTGATTATGCTTTATGTTAGTTTTTAATATATAATCTCATCGAAATACCTTTTTTTAAATAGTTGTTTTTCAAGTCTCTTAAATTCAGTACATGTAGATCTTCTTAAATCTAGTAAAAGCAATGTCTACATTGAAACCTGTTGTTGTTTAAAATTATTCTTGTCTATTGCGTTTTATTACTCTCCCGTACTAATTTGGGAACAATAATTATCGGGCTCAAATTAATTATTATATCAATAATAACAACAATAACTCCTCCAGGTGTGGGTTCTACTTTCGCAAGATCTGGAGAGATCCAGATGTAGGCAACCTTACCTCTACCGGTATTCCTGTCTGTAGAGAAGCTGATTCTAAGAGACCCACAAAAACAGAATTTTGTAAAATTAATTATTATATCATTAACTCAAATTTCAAATCTAATTAAATAACTAACTTAAGCCAAATTTTTAAACTGAAACGCTTTCAGTAGTGTGAGTTATATTCTTCTTCTCCAGTTCAAAATAATTACAAACGTAATATAAATTTAAATTTTAAAATAATTCAAATTGAGAATTCTAGATTTATTATGAAATTTAATTTTTTTGGTCAAAATTAAATTTAATTGTTTCCTTTACGTTATTATGATCCTTTTTTTTCGATTAGTAGTAGGTTAAAATTCAAAATAGTGCCATAAGGTAAGTACATAAACAACTGTTAAATGACAAATATACAACTAGCATAAAGAAAAATAACCCTCAAAAAGTCCATCATACCGACTAATAAAAATCAAAAACAGTCACTGCCAATAATCCAATCGATCCATCACCTTATTATTGCTTGCTTTCTAGTTTCTTCCTTTTTTCTTTTTTTTTTGGTGCAGTGGAAACATATTTTAATTATTCAAAGGTCCAATGTGTCTGTGACAGAGTGATGGGTGACCGAAGGGGGAATGCATGGGTGAGGTTAGTATGTCTGCCATGCGCATCTCTTCCTCGTAGATATTTGGTGAGGCAGACGGTGACATGGGATTTCGCCACGTGTCGTGTGGGCCCAAAATCTTCGCATCCAATGGCTTGAAAAAGAAGCAGTTGCTAATCCAGCCAATTAAATTGGGGCACTTGAAAATTGGGTATCTGATCAAGTCACGTGACATTAACCGGATATACCGGTTGCCAGTCAGACTCTGAAAAGGGCATTATGTTTTTATGCTTTGGAATGAAATTCTTTGGTCAATTAGTCTTCGCCTAATTGCAGTTAAAGACACACTAATTGAGTGATTATAGAAGGACAACACATAGACATGAAAAACAAAATTACATTCTAATTAATTTAGTTGAATACATGAGTGTAAGTTAATTTAACCATTAAAATTTTCGATAGTTATTTTAGATATTAGGGTCAAATTATACATATATTAACTGTTGTAATTCTCTTGACGAAAAAAGGAATAATCTAGTTGAAGACACTCATGGGTTAAAATGTCTTCAAAGTATATTTTTTAAACCTCTAATGAAGTCTTCAAACTAAGCCAAATTCGTTATCAGGACCAAGCACCTTCGTATATGAGCATGTCGACAATCTCTATTGATCTCACAGAAGTAATATTTGACGCTAAGCTTCTTATATTTTCTCTTTCATCCTTTTCGTATGTATAGCCGTTCATGTTTGAGAATCTCATCGTTGTAACTCATAATTTTTAAATTTAAAGCCTTTAAAGTAAAGATTATAACTTTAGAGAATGCTATCTAAAGTCCTTTCAATTTCTTGACATAAGCTAATTTCTAGTACTATTTATCAAACCCAACTCATTTAGGATCGAATCTGTTAACGAAAACTCTCTTTTCTTGTATAAAAATTAACAAAAACCCTTAAATTACAAAGCCATAAAAAAATTGTACCATATCAAAAGAAAACAAAAAATAAGATGTACTCCATTAGTTAGGTCTATGCATTATTATGAATAAATAAAAGGGTACAAGACCAATAAATTTCTTGATAGAACAGAAGAAAGAATCACTGAAAACTTTGGATATTAATTAAAATCATGGAGAAATGTGTTGAATCTATGAAATCCAAAGGCTTAAAACAGAAATGAGGTGAGGCATATGGATTGGCAAGGACAAAATAACAGTTGGGGTGGCTTATTACTTGGACTCTGTCCCCAGCTAATATTACAATTTACATATAGAATCATTAATAATGGGACAACCAAACAAGTCCCACTTATAATCGACAAGATTTATGGCAAAGAATTTGACTATGGTTTGCTTGAATAGTTTCTTAATTAATGTGCACTAGTCTTATGTAATTAATTAGGTTTTTTTATTGTATCTGAATTTTCGGATTTATAAGAAGAGAGACAGCAAGAATTCAAAGTCAACTCAAAGTTCACTCATTCTTACTGAAATTGCGAAAGAAGTTTTGGATTTTGGAAAGAGACTTTGTCTTTTTGCTATTGGTGATGAGTCCCCGTCAATTAGAAGAATAATAAGACAATTGAGAAAAGAGTTGGAAAATAAAATGCATGCTTTGGATATCTCCTAGACAATAAGGGGATATTTTAGTTGATGTTTGTGCTGGATTAGCGAGCTGTATGAGTTTTTTTGTTTGTGATTCTTAGCATATAGGATATTCTTACTGTTTCTTTAAGTTATGCAGTGACTGTATCTCTTCTGATTTATAAGGGTTATGTAATGTCCAACTAATAATCGAAAAAAAAAAAATATAGAGTTGGAATTCAATCAAATTTATACATTCATGTACCCGAATGTATGTTTGATACCTAATTTCTTATTATGGTTGTTCGAGATTTAAATTCTGCCACCATGAATAGGCATTTTAGAATTCAACATGTATGAGTGTCTTGACTGAGTTTATTCTACCAAACTCTCATATAGCATCTAAAACTTTAAGCTAGTCAAGTCATTAGATTCCTAGCTAGGTCAAATTTTTGAGGTCCCATCTTTTACATCTACACAGACAATCAAGTTCATTAGCTAAAAGGGGCTCCATTATAATAGTACAAAGTACTAAAATGATATTTATTCCCCCCCCCCCCGGGAAAAAAAGCACTTAATGCTAAGCTCTCTTAACTACAATTTGCCCTTCCAAAATAGTGAAACTATGAAATAATTTCTTCCTACTAGTAAGTAATTGGCAAATATGAGTTGGTAAATGGATGAAGTTGGTAAATATAGGCTAATAAATTAATAAAGTTGATAGAAGTAGGTAAAAATTATATAGAATTGGTATTTTTTTTTAAAAAAAATTATTGATAAGAGTTGGTTAAGGTTAAAAAAGATTGGCAAAAATTGGTAGAAGTTGGTATAAGTTGACAGATTTTGAAAGATGTTGGTAAAAAATATAAATGAATGGAGATATTTTCTATAAGAAGTTGCTAGAAGTTGAAAAAAAAATTAGTTAGAGTTGGAAAAATTGTTTTTTTAAATAAAAGCTAAGAGGAATTGGTAAAAATGAGCAAGAGTTAGTAAAAGTCAGAAAAAATAAATTTACGAATGAAAAGAACATATCCTTACTCAATGGCGCATCCAACCCCAGAAGGTTCTTCCCCCTTGAGCCCTTAAATAGATAGGAGGAAAAGAAAATGGAAAAGCAAAAGAAATTATATCTCGGAAGTTTTACTATTTTTTAGGGTTTTGGAAGGTAGGCCAACTTAATTAACCATTCATGATTAGGTCCATGACAATTAAGATTTAATTCCAATTCTTCATATGATTGTTTTCCCCTTAAATGCAGTATACATCTTTTTGAGTAAAATATGTTTAGCATTTAGCGCTCTTTGTCCTTTTATTAGTAGTTATAATTTTATCTTTTAGCGGTTTTTTGTTTGATACCCAGTGATATTTTTATGGGATTTTCTCAACTAATAATCGGAAAAAAAAAAAATAGCTATTTCCGCATATGATTATTTATGTGCAATAATAGAGTTCTTTATATCCAATGAGTTGCCATAAGGGCAAAGGTTTGCATTAAACCGATCCATTCCTCTTGCAGACATTACCTAATATGAGTGACCTAAGCCATCCATTTAGTTGTGGCTGTGGAAGGTGATGGGATGTACAATTTAAAACAAGTCAGGTGAAAAAAAAAAAAATTGTGCTATATTACCTATAACGATTGGCAAAGTTCTTATGTTCCCTTTGTCTTTTTGGGTGTGACTTATGGAGTGTTTGGTAGGGTTGAAAATAATTTCCTAGAAAATAATTTTTAATGTAAAATGATTTTTAATATAAAATGATTTTCAACTCGTATTTTTAGTTATTTGTTAAAAAGGAAAATGAACTTTTTAGATAAGGAGTTTAATTAACAAAAAATGAACAAAAAAAACTTAAATAGTTTTCCTTAATCTTCGAACCATATGTCGAGGAAATAGATACGGAATGGAGAAAGAGTGTGAGACAATGTGAGAGTCCAAGAAACGTAAAATTAACTTGTGAGAGTCCAAGAAACGTAAAATTAACTTACGCCCAATTCAAAGTGAAAATATTTTTCTTCATTCTAGGGAAAATGATTTTCCCGTGAAAATGAATTTCCTCTCCTTGTTTTACTAGACACTGTAAAATGAGAAAAATATTTTCTTTTCACCCCTACCAAACACACCCTTAATGTCAAACTCATTGGTTTCCCTTTGATCTATACTTACGATATATAATGGTTGGATATTTGCTGTCGTTTTTTAGTAAGCAGATATGTCTGTAATACTAGCCGATGCTATATGTCTTGAGTTTCTTATTATAAGTATGTTGCTAATTACGTTAATCGATGTTGACGGGTGTTGAAATTATAGTTAGGGAAAATAACTAGGTACTTACAAGTACCAGTAAGCATCGATGGGTGCTAATGAATGCCAATTACTATTGAATGCACGTTGACGATAAGTTAAACAGATCAAATACCCTAAAAATTTCACCACTAGACGGAATATGAGGGGAGTATGATGTAGCAGTTATATACTTAAGTCCTCAGTACTTATTAAGAAAGAAAATGACAGCAAAAACCAATAGAGAAAAAGACTTCATTAATTCGAACAATTAATTACTGCAACAAAAATGATCTGATCTGCAAAGTAGCAGAGAGGAAAAAAGAAGATTTATAGAAAGGAATGCAGAAAATCACTGAAATTGATGGTGGGTGTTATTCCTTTTTCCCAGATGCTTAATGAGGTTGATTGGTGTCACTTCTTTATGGCCTTTGATGTTCATTTCTACTCACGACCTTTATTTCCCCATTTATATCCAACATTCCAATTTATTAGTACTATAATTAGTAGTAAATTTTTATAATAATTTTTTTCTATGGGTTATTTTTAAGAGTTCGTTTTTATTATTGGTTCTTTTAGCCAAATTAATTAGTCATTGCCTTTGTTATGTGAGGCCCTTTCTCACAAGGGTTTAAAAAAAAAAAAAAGGCAACATTCATAAGAATACGTGTCATCTTGAAATTTTAATAAAACTTTTGGTAATCATAATTAGGAGTTGTTTTGGTCAGTCAAAAATTGAAGTCGAAAATGGGAAGTGAAATTAAATGAGATTTTTTTTGAGATGGAGGATCATTAACAACAGTTGCTTATACTTTCTTTTATATTTCTCCTGCCACATGGTAGTCATTAATACTTTTTTTCGATAAAATATTGCAATGTGGCAAGAAGAATATGTTAGACAAAGTATAAGCAATTGTTGTTAGCAATTTTCTTTGGGATGAGTGGGATGGAGTGGAATTTGTTGGAACGACTAAATCCTCCCCGAATGGCGAGTGGAATGAACAAGGGATGAGGCGTGATTGTTCTGGAAGGAGTAAGATATAGTTGAAAGAAATGGGAAATTGAGACTTACCAACGAAAAGAATAGCGACCCTTAATTGAAAATTTTAATTATAGTAAAATTCTGATTAATTTAAAATGTATACAATGTAAACATCATGGTCTTAAAGTTTGGCCTTTATCTAGCATAGTATTAGTCATATTAGGCATTAACACCACAATCTAATGATGCCAATTGATTACCAATTAAGTCAGTCAATCAGTAACTAATGACTAGGTACTTTGAACTGAGTCTGTAATTAGTTATCTTTCAACTCCTAGGCTTTTAGATCATCCCTCTCTTATAGGCATAGGGGATTAGAGTCCCTTAATGATAGCATGGATAATTAGCTTTGATTATTTATGCAGCTGCATAGGAGAAACACCTTTTTAATGCAGTGGAGCAGCTAAGATTATTGCTACTTAATTATTTTCTCTCACTTAAGAGCGTAATAATACAGAGTGAATTGAAAGATTGATGCATGGAGAACGTAACTGTAACTTGAATTACGAATTTGCCCGGATAGAGATTTTACTAATTAAACTAGACCAAGTCACTAACATGATGTATATGTGATGATCCATATGTGACTTGTCCATACAGGATAGAGAGAAAGACTGCCGTAGCTATAATTTAAAATAAGTTTTACGATAGCAATGGATAAAGATGTTTACTAATGAACAAAGATTGACATTACATTACAATGTGACGGTCTACTATAAACGTATAATCTAATCTTCAGATTTTGATAATAAAATGGCGTAACAGTTATACAGAATAAGTGATTAATATATACATTATCTTTTTTTCTTTTTAACATATGAAACTCAAAGTTATTTATTAATAAAAAAATTGATTTTGAATTAAAGTTCACAATAATCATTAGGCATAATTTTGGAACCCATTCTTCCATTCTCCCCCCACCCCCCCAAAAAAAGATAAAAAGAACGAAAAAGATTTTGAATGCTCTAGCCTCTACTATCCATGCTTCTATTCTCCCACATTCTTAATTATGTGCACGTGAATAATGAATAAGATATACAACTATCTACCTCTAATTACTAGTTAGCTAGTTTTAAAATATATTTTTATTTTTGTCATTATTATCGCCAAATATTCAAGAATCTTCTTTCTTTATTTAATTCTTTGCTTTTTCAATTAATTCTCCATTCAAAACTCAAACTCTTCTCAGTGTAAGGGGAAAAAAAAAAAAAATTGAATTTTCTCATTGCAAATTTTTTAAAATTACAAAATTTAGACTTTATTTAACAGTAAAGACGTGAAACTATTTTAATCGATCTATGTTGATTAGTGTTAATGTATTTTTTTTTTTTAATTTATGAACAATGAGAAGATAATTAGCTTGAGAATGCCATGAACAAGTGTGCAAGTAAAGAGAAGACACATGGCAGGCTAGAGTCACTACTGTAGGCATCTTTGTAGTGTAGGTTGGTGGGTAGGTAACCAGTGCCACACTATGTGTACTTTCATGGCTTAACTCCTTTTCCAATAAGAGTAGATTAGGCATGCTTATCAATCACAAAGCATCTTAACCTATTTATTTTATAAATATATAGATTTAATTTGACCATAAATCAAGAAGTCAAGATTTTGTCCCCTTTTTTTAAAAAAAATTTGATGGGCAAATGGCTCCACATGTATGTCCATACCCTTTAATTTGATTGAGCTGATTGAGCTTAGTTTACGTTATCATAAGTATACTACTTTAGTCTCACTTACTAGCAACCCATACTACTACTAGTATCTTTGTAGTAATAGATAAGGGAATCGAAGATACTACTACTACTTTTTCTTTTTCTCCCTCTAAGATTTGGAGAGAAAGGATTATAGATTAACTCTATCCGATAATCTCCCGACACTTAACCATAATGAAGAAGCATCAGTGCTCAAATTCAACTATAAGCACTCGACAAGGAGAAAAGCCAATATGCCTCTTAGGTGCCCACGAATTTTAGACCATATTAAAAGCACTTGCATTGGTGATCCTTATTTTTGGACCACAAGTAGGGACCTATATCTTTCACATCATCCTACAATTCAACTTTTTCTTTCCATTCTACATCAAATGGATCACCAACCTAAATTACCAAATAAAATATAGCTCATAAACTCACATTTAAATATATTTAATTAGTTTTAGCCCTTTATTTTGTACTATTCATTAATGTGCTTGCCAAAAGAAGGGAAAAGAAAGATGTAAGCAGATCACTACAGGGAGTCAGACCGCGGGGTGAGCCGTGTATCACTAATACAGATGATATTGTGGACCGTAAACCTCCCTTTTAAACTATGATCTAATCAATGCAGGTGCTCTAATGTCTCTTTAAGTAGATCGATTCATTTATTTTGGGGATGGCCAGTTATAACATTTGATAAAATCTCAAAAAACTATTATAAAATTTTGAATTTACATTAGTCTCCGTATATCTCAATACGTCAGAAGAAAAAAAATCGCTGACTTGAGTTTGATTATTGCTAAAGATCAAATCCACATATCTATTTTCATTCACTACATGTCAGCAAAAGTTAGTAACCAGCATACTATAATTTTTTTTTTAATAAAAAATCTAAATATCTAATAAGATGGCCTTCATAGTCATAGATTGACTCCACATTGCATGTTTTTGACTAAAATAACAATAAAAAATATCAGGAAATATAACTATGAAAATTAAGACCAACTCTTTTCTAATTAGAATAGATATTTATCATTAACACTAATTAATACTGATTAATATTTATCAACATTCATTAATATTTTACTTAAAAAACTAATATTTACTAATAATAAGTTATTTATAATAAGCTAAAAAAATTTTCCAATAATGGAGAATCCTCACAGAGGATGTAAACCTCCCCCCCCCTTCTCCTTCAATTTTCATGTTTTCAATTTCTCAGACTTTAAATGGGAAAAAAATAAATTCGAAGGTAATCTGGCACTGGCATGTTGGCAGCTGAACTTACATGCATAATTGAATATTTAAGCTGTAAGAGAAAAGTCGGTGCCAAAATTGCGACGACCAAATATTTTTCTATATTATTATATTATATTATATTTGGTCATGCAAATTAATGCATAAATATTTTATGATTTTTCCTCCCTCGATTTGCAGAACTGGAAGGAAGAAGAAATAGATATGATCATGCAGGGAAGGCTAATTGATAATCATGGAAAAAAAATATAGCAGTCCGTGGGATACAGAAATGCCACTAAATGACATTAAGGGCTTGTTTTTTTCATTAAATTTTAATTTACCAACTTCAATAAATTTCAACCTACTTCATCAAAAAAAAATACCAACTTTAACCCATTATATGATCAAAATATACCAACTTCTTCCAACTTTAACCAACTTCAATTCATTTCAACCAACTTCAATCCACTTTAACACATCTCCACCAACTTTACCCATTTTTCAACCTATATTTTCCAACGAAAAAAACATACCCTAAGAAGGCTAATTGATTCACAACAACTAGTGGTGGTCAGCTATTGGAGAGGCAACCTCCACACTAGCTATTACAGATCTGTAATCGCATGTATAACTAATAGCCTTGTACTGTGTTAGAATATGTGCAATAGTGAACCTGAGCACAACTTTGACAACTAAAGTTGACATCCAATAGACCAACAATAACATCGCGGATTAGCCTAAATATACAACGAGATATAAACTACCTTACTTCTATAGGCAGAAATGCTATCGCCATAAGACCGTACCATCCTAAAAGGGTCAAGGTCTTATCACTTGCTACTTCAAGTATCTTGATGTAATTTTGCACTGGGCACAAATATAGGCCTAATACAGCCATATTTTCCTTCCAACAGCCATGGTTTCTTTGCAGTGTCACTCTTACAAAGACGGATTAGTACAAATTCAAAGATTGAGCCCTGGATTTTCCATCTTACCGATGGCACCCCCTTTTTGTCTCAAAGTTTAGACACTTCCCCGGCAGCAATAGGCCACTGACCCCCAACAGGCAACCGCTATGTGTCATGTGTTATGGGGCAGAATACTGAGTACCAACTTGGTCGTGCAAGCCGCAAGATATAGATGTGGTTAACTAATACTATCCTTAATTTATACATGATTCATGTGCCAACCCCAAATACTTCACCAACACCCCGTTTTTTTTTTTTTAAAAAAAAAGAGCTAAGGTACTATAATGGTTACATCATACGTGCACAGAATTTAAGACTAGGGATTTGATTCTCATATAATACAATTTCAATGTCGAGGGAGCAAATTGTACATAATTTGAGATAGACCTGATAAAGGGGTCATTCAATTTAGCTTTGGGTTGGTAAATTTCAGATCGCGTTGTATTCAAGTCAACAAGATTGGTTCGATTGCAGTTTTGATTCGGATCATTTTCGGTTCATGCTGATTTCGGGTCGGTTGATATTTGGTATAATAAATTTATCTTAGAAAAGAGAACCACGAGTGGAAAATCTTAAGGCCGTGTTCGGTTTGAATCGGTTCATTTTTGAGTTCCGATCCACTTCGGGTTTGTCATCTTGAATCTAATTTGGGTGTGGATACGGGTCATTTAGATCAAGTAACTTTTGCCAAATAGTTCAAGCATCCTCAACCATTGGACGAAATACTAATTGTATCCCTAATATCTATCATTGAATGGCCCCATTAGATCCTCTCCTGTTGGATGGAAGAACTGTAAGCAAGAGTAGAGCTCATGATTGTGAGCTCTCCTTCACAGATCTTCAAGTCCTTGCTTGGACTGGTATTGGGTTGTGCTAAATAAGATGATATGCTTACGTACGCACACCCAACAAAATGATAACCTAAACAAATAAGACTTTGGAAGTCTCTTTATTTAGGTGGAAAAACACAAAGATTCCAAAACCGTCAGCAATCCATGCCTCTTCCACCTTTGTAAATATGAAGCTTCTGATATGTGCACATGCTTGCAGGTTGAATTATAACCGCATTATTCAAAGGAGATATATAACTTACCTTGCTGTCTTTCGGGACATACTTTATTCAACCAAAGCGTCATCTCAAATGTAAACATAGGACCTCATGAGAACATCAAAGTATGGGTCCAATAATCTAGAGTCAGCATCATGGCACGCACGTCGTATTTGTCCCACATGAACATCCTCAGGTGCCACAGAAATTCAAACTGTCAACACTAGCAAAACACAAACACAAAAGATCATGGGGAAAAGTTGATACATAATGAAATCAAGAGAAAAGATAATGGGAAAAACCACAGGTTGATGCATACTGAAATCAATAGTACACTGCTTGCCTTCATCCAACTCAGCTGCAAATGTGATGGGCATCCATCCCAAGCCAAGATGCTTGGCACTACCCCTCTGGGGAAGCTAATTTCAGAAACACAACTGTAAAAGAAAGCATAATCTAATTGAACGTGATGAGGGCTTGGTGAGAAAGAAGAAAGTGATCAGTGGCTTTACATGCCAGATCAAGAAGCATTTACTACTGACACAGGCACATCAAACGTAATCCATAAACAAGGCAGATTTTTTTATTTTTATTGCAGTATTCTCATATAACCAAAGAAAGTGATAGAAGCACAATTACAAATTTGTTTGCATTACAAGGTTGATTAGATCCAGCCAAGCATTGCTCATGTGTTTAAAGTTAAGTTAAAGATTTAAGTTCCATTCTTGTTTAACTCCAAGTACTTGTGAAAAGTCACAGCAGGTACCCTGTACATAGCATACTACAGGTCCATTCCCATGCATTATCCTCATAGGTTTTCCTGTCATTCTTGTACAAGTTAGCAATGTCAGGCATCAAAGGATCATCAGCCATTGGGTTTGCTAACAGTGAGCGAATTGAAGCCAAGGCCTACAAAACAATGTTCATACCGTTAGCCATGTCTTAGCAACATTAGGCAATAATATCTGAAAGTTATAGAAAATAAAAACAAGAGTACATAACTCATATTCAAGTAGTTTTAATGTCCCAGTGAAAGGTCTGCTTTCATTGTTGCTAACTCAGGTTGCAGAAAAGAGCTGCTTCTCCCAGTGGAAAAAGAAAGCAGCATTGCCGCTGAAGTATACTTCTATTTAAGATTTTTTTTTTCTTTTTAATCACAAACATCTGTAAATTAAATAATTAACAAAACCCTCCATTGCACCAGGCACCTTCCGAGTGAGGGAGGCAGTCCCAGAGGCAACTATACATCTATGTATGCTTCTACACTAAACAAACTTTTATCCATATAATACCACATCCTTCCTGGTACCCACCTTAGGCATTACCCAGAGGGTAAAGACTTAAGACAGCAAATAATTTTGACATCCAACCAAAACATAGGCAAGGCAATGCCGCATTCCTGTTGGATTACACAGCTATATAACATGTCAATTCCTTCAAAAGTAGGATAAGTTGTCATGCTCCAGAAAGAATGCTAGTGAGACAGCATTTTCTTTGACCTCTTCTCTAGGGCAAGGGTTAGAATGTGAAAGGGTACTGGAAAAGACCCAGCACCATAAAAATTAAAGCACAAGTAGACCTAGTCACTATTACAAGCATGATTCTCCAGGCATTGGAACCTGAATGCAGAACATAAAGCAAGATCAAAAACTACTCCCACTATGATGCCCCCTGACTGCGGTGTGGGGAGGTATTGCATGCAACAAGGCCGATTCTGGGACACAAGAAATTTGAATGTAAAATATAAATGCACAGAGAATCACAGATTGAAACCTTGGATATGGACAGGGCAGGGCTCCACAGATGCCATAAGATATCAAGATTGATAGCCTCGTGCTGCTAATATCTGGATGTTACATCTTGGTCGTAAATGTTATCTGTTCAAAATTGCAGGACCAAGAATCTCAGAGCTTGGCAACCCTTGGAAGTTCGACTAAATTAGTAACATGAAGGACGCAAATGACTAGACGTCTTTTTCCTTCTTTTTCATTTTTTTCATTTTTTTGGGTTTTCTTTTTTGGGGGGGGGGTGTTAAGAGCTGCTTAGATTCATTTATTTACTCAGACCTTCCAAGTTTTGCCTTTTAGAAGTTCCATCACCTTGTACGATGCGCATAAATAAGGTAGCAGATATTCACTCGATGTGAAATGCACAATATCAGATTGGCAAAAGCAAGCAAACTGAGAATCACTACGAAAGACTGTTCAGTAACCAATTGGCTGATCACATATTGTGATCACTACGCAAGACAGAGCGAGTTAATCATAGGCAAAAAAACAATTTCCTAAAATAGAACCATTCTGGTCCAGCAATCTAGCCTCATTTCATTCAGTATATGCATAGAAGATATCTTTCCAAAACAAGCGACCAAAGCTGCTCCAGCATATAAAAAGCTGAAAATCAACAACCACAATGGTAACATGACACGCCTATATAAAAATGCCCACTTCCTGTAAATAGGTCGAATATAGGTTTCTCCATTGTATTGCTGAAATCCGTAGGCATGCGAAAAATCATAGGCAATTAGCTAACAGGATGTCATTTCTCAACACGAACAAAAAACAAAAAAGAAGAAATGGCTATGACAAAACCACACTTGATGACCATTCACCATGTTGGAAATCCATAGGCACACCTACCCTCAAACAAAGTTTAGACACTCAATAACCATATGCATGTGCCGTTTATGCTCATTCCCTCCATATTACCGTTCCATGCAACAAAATTGCCCAATACTATCTGAAAAGTCTGTAACATACAATGCACAAAGCTTTTCCATTGCTGGGGGAATAAACTAGAGGGCATCTCAACATTAACCAAAAGAGGGGGGGGTTAAAGTGAGGCATTTGATTCCATTTACTAGAAAGCTAAAATGTTGCCTCACGATGACTCCTTCAGCCTTACTAGAAATTTACAATTAGCACCGGGTACTAGACAACACATAAAGTACAACTGCATGACAAAATCTGATATAGATGACTAAGAAGCCAGTTTTCTCTTTACCCTAAGGGGTAACCATGGCCATGCTGAAACATCACCTGCTAAAACAGCATGTCAAACGAGAGAGGCTGTCAATTAGCCATCTCCAGAGAAGAAGTTGCGCTTCAGCTCATAAATAGTTTGAATGTTCCAACATTTTACCAAATTTATCATGAAGAAAAAAGACATATTTGCCAACATGAAAAAGTGGGAGAGAAATTTATCTTGCCAGGTTAATGGTGATAAGAAGATTATGGAAATCAAACCGAAGAATAGAATACAAATATGGGAAAGAAGAAGACCTTAGAACAATGATTCATGAGAAGACCAAAAATCGCATATTGCCTCAGGAACAACTGGGGGGAAGAAGGAATTAATAAAGGCCTTTTATGGAACTAAAAGATTCGATTTAAACTCGAAGCTTCACTAGAATATCAACAAATGCTTATGAAGCTAATAACAACTATATTGCCAGATTACAAAGTTACGGGGAACAAACATTGAGCAAGCTGAGTTAGGGAAGGTTATAATTTCCTAAGGTAGGGTAACTGATATAATCATATAGATATGGACCATGAAGCCATGATCACCAGCATATGCTTTCTTGTGCTGCTTGAGCCAGTAACAGTTCAAAAATGGGCAAGATATTCAGGTGCCTCCCCCCCCCCCCAACCCCCCTCTCCCAAAAACCACCCAAAAAAAAAAAAAACCCCCGTCTGGTAAGAAAGCAATGTTCACCTTTCGTTTCCCTCTCTCTTCCTCTCCATCTCCCTGCCAGCGAGAGCATGTGAATACTGTTGAGATAAAAATTGGGACTTCAAGCAGCAATTCATATAGCAAAATTTATTAGCCCCATGTCATATAAAGCTGGCCTAGTTGTCCAGGAATCCAACCCAGTTGGTCTAATAATTAAGGACTATGTTCAAGGTTAGGGTTTGGTCCATATAATACTTGTCTATTTGTTTTTTCCTCCCCAGAATTTGGAATGAAAGACGTCTAACAATGGTAACAATAGCCAAATTTGGCCCTCGTCACCTTGATGACGTTGATGTGGGAAGATCCATATGCATGCAACTTTGCCAAGACCCTACACCACAACCTCCCCATGCCAATAGTTCAACGAATCCGCATTTGGTTTCATAAACCATAAACTAGGTATTTTAAGTCCTAATGCAAATATAAGAAAAGCGAACAAGTTATGCCCATGCAAGCATCTTATGACAACTTGGGCAATAGCAAACAAGAGACAACTAAATCCAACTTCATACCCCAAGAGACAAGAGACATGTTTTGTGCAAATTATAACATATGTTCTTGCTAAGTGTAACAATGATATGTGATGATTTGATTGTGTTAACTCCTACTAAGGCAACCAAATATGCTCTCCATAGGTTTACAAGTTCATTCCAACAATAAATGCGGGTTGAATCGAAGCGAAGGATAAGACAAAGTTCTTTGAACCACTGATTCAAGCTAGAGTTAGAGAAAAGATATAAGACGATACCAACATTGAGTTCTCTAAAAAAGTACATTGATCAAAATGCGACGAAATGCACTCAAGGTCTCGCATGTGCTAGAAGTTTGAGGTTCAACCCCAAAACCATGTTAATATTCATGTTGCCCTCCTAGGGTAAATTTGGTAGAATGTCAACTTAGCTTGATTGGATAGGAAATTTTGCTTGAAGTTTGAGCTAAACAAAAGATTCAAGCAGAGTCCAACATAGGTTTCTCTGCATACATTGATACAGAGATAAAGTGTCCACAGAGTACATCCAGCAGTTTGCGGTTCGGCCCAAAACGACACTATCATCCTATGAGCCCCCCCGTAGATGAATCTGATGACATGCCTACCCAATATATCACTGGATGAGGTTGTGAATGGAAGTGAAGTTACCCCATGTGCCCTCCCCCCACCCCCAAAACCCCCTCTGGGTGACAGTCACACTATCAAGATGATTCTTTAATCATTAAATTTACAGTTAGCAACTAGAGGGGCCAGCGGACATTATGATATATCAGTGAGCTAATAGCTGGTCATACTCATTCCCATATTCAATTAGATGTTCGAAATGAAGAGATCCTTACAAATATGGCTCCATAACATCTGTGAAATTGGATGAAATTGACCTTCATAGATGCACAAGCAACATTTGTACCATCGTCCTAAAGTTCTCACATCAAAGGTCTTGTTTTAGTGTGTGGACACCTTTGCCACGCAAACAGAGTCAGTTATGAAATACAGAGAGACCTTTGCCTACCTGTTGAAATGTCCAGTATTTGAAGGGAATGTGGGGGTGATGGAACTCTGAGCAGCAGAAAATACTAGTAAAGGTGCAGAATGGGATGATTGAATATGCACCCCGCAAGACATAAAAACCAGCGCCAGCAAACAGGCTCCAATTACATTATTTTCTTATATAAAAGTTCATCAATAAAGCATAGACCCAAACATCCATGCATCTAGGTCATCAACCTAATCGACCGGTGCAAAAAACAACCACAGCCCATTTCTTTGTTCATCCATTGACTATCCCAATAAGTTCTCTACCATCCCATAACATAGGGGGAGGGGGCCACAGAGATCATACCCATGGGGGTTTGAATGGATAATCCCTTGGGAATTTGATATCAACAGAAAATACTCCACCAGCATAGGGACTATCATCAGGACCAAGAATTGTTCCTTGCCAATGGAACATGTCCTCACCAACAGGCCCTAAAAGAAAAAGTTATCAAGGTCAGTAGTAGGTCACATGAATATTTGAAGAGCATGTGACTACTGACTCAGCCCAGAGCAAGAAGAAGCAGAGATGAGCTGGAAGTTTGAGGGCTTCAATGATAACTAAAGGCATAAAAGCCAGTAAGATCTCCCAGATGAAGATGACGTGACTCATATGAAAGAGTTAAGGAGATATGGAAGGAGTATGCAGATCATGCATCTTTCTAAAGTTACGGGGCATCTCATATTCCATTCCCACCATCAAGCCCCAATTATCCAGGTTCATGTTATAAATCCTTCTAGCAGAATGCTCTATCAAATGCAACTCTCTGTGTCTCACCATGAGAAAGAATTATGACATAGTGGAAAATATTTTTTTTGGTGGGGGGGGGGGCTATTCCAATGAGAAATGACAGCATAATTCTTGGGGGCTCAGGTGCAGGGGAAGCTGTTACCTGCGGTTTTGAGCACAATACTAACTGAATTGCTAGCCATGTCCCTTCTTCGATTACAAGCTTACTAGGCCTCATCACCATAACCACAAACTTAAAATGGAAAATCAATCAAAATGTAAAATATTGGCTTGGTGAATTGAAAATTCCACCTTCCCCACCCTAGATACTCTGCAGCTTGCTGGAAGCTGCATAATTCATGACCTTAAAAACAAGTGCGAACACAGAGAATGTCACAATCGGGCTCGCCAGACTATTCTATCAAACAACGAGTAAAAATTTCAAACACAATATGATGCACGAACACCAAAATAAAAAGGAAAATCAAGACATATAGCTCCGATGAAACCCTAAGGTTCCAAATCCCAACAATATACCTTAAATTGACACAGAAATCACAGAGAGCTTGTGCAAAAACCACGACAAATAGCTCCGATCAAACCCTAAGGTTCCCAATTCCAACAATTTCCCTTTAAACTGACACAATAATCACGGGAAGAAGATGCAAAAACCAGCGATAAGAACCAAACGAGGGAAAAAACGAGTACCGGCACTGCAAGCAGGAGGAGGATCTTTCTCCAATTCCCTGAGTTCCATCAGGATACGCTTGGACGCCATAACTCCGAAACGCTAGAAGTTCAAATCAATTGAGTTCACCAAGTTCAGAAAAGAGCAGAGATGCGAATTCGAGGGGGAGAGAGAGAGAGAAAGAGATCCTCAGGGAGGAGTTCATAAAAATCGCGGGAAACGCAAGAGGGGGTTTGATTTGGTCGAAAAGGGGGTTGTATATCCAAAGATCAAATCGGGGAATTTATTTATCGAATAAAATTCTTATTAAATAAAGATGATAATATAAATTTAAGGATAACTATATTTTCAAATTTCAATTACTATTTTTTTTTTGGGGGGGAGGGGGGAACATGAAGCTTTATACTTAAATGTTTTGTTACTTTTCAATCTCTATAATCTATATATCACCATGCATTTATGTTCTAAAATTTACTTTTAGAAAACAAGTCTAATAAGACGGCCGTTATAAACTGACTTCATTTTTTTTGTTATGTGCTTTTGGGAATACATTCTCTGATGCTTAGGTCTTTAATACTTGTATTTATCATATATTAAAATTTTTTTAATATATATATTCGTTAGAACTATATACTCTTACAAATATGATATAAAAATTAATTGTTGACTCTACTTTGCATAGTTTTGACTAAAACAACAATAATTACATTACAAATATATGTTACCGTAACAACTATATATTACAAAAACTGCAAAAAGTCCTTTATTAGTCAATTCCACGACGTATGTTATTGACCAAAACAACATTATATAATATAACCCTAAAACTTAATAATGGACAATCTTCTTATAGGGATGTAACTGTAATCCGTCCTTTTCAGTGTCTAGTCTCCAATTCTCATGTTTTTTATTTACATAATGCAAAAAAGAAATGCTTTTGAACGTAAAATCTGGCACTTGGAGGGCATGTTGGCACCTGAACTTAACATATATATAAATAATTGCAAATTTTACTTGCCCTGCCAAAATTGGACGACCAAAGCATTCTCGAATACTGTACTATTTGAATTTGATCGTGCAATGTAATGCATAAAAATTTTAGTCTTCCTCAATTTACAAAACTTGAGAGAAGCGGAGAAGAATCAGTTGATCCTGGTCAAGGTTAATTGTGGGGAAAAAAGAAAAAATAACACGCGGTGGAATACCAAGAAAATGCCAAAAGTTGATGTGAAAAGGCTAATTGACCAGTGCAACAGGTGGAGGTTAACCATGGAAGCTGGAAATCTCGGGCCTCCAATACTAGTTGCTATATTTGAACTGTCTAACCTCTTATGCCATGTCAGGATATCACATAAAGGGAAAAGAATGGAGGTTAATGGGAGCAAATGCTATACGAACCAGGACAAAGATGATATAATTTCACATGAATACTAACAACTCTCAATATGAGTCCCCTTTTTCACGAAGTATATGGAGACTTAGATATAGATAGTTCTAACCCTGCAAGGCACCAATGGGAAGAATATTGACCTATGAAATCCTCAACGGTTGCATGGTCCCGCTTTTACGAAGTCTGTGGAGACTCAGGTATAAACAGTTCTAACCCTGCAAGGCACCACTGGGAAGAATATCGACCTATAACATCCTCAACGGTTGCACGCTCCCGCTTTCATGAAGTCGATGGAGACTCAGGTATAGACAATTCTAACCCTGAAAGGCACCAGTAGGAAGAATATCGACCTATAAAATCCTCAGGGGTTGCATGGGAGAACTGCAAGATTATAGTATTCCCCAAGCATTTAGTTCGCCGATTGTAAGCCCCCTTTCATAGACCTTTAACTCCAGCTTGGCCTGGCACTGAGTTGGGCTAAGAGGACACTGCTTACTACACCCACCAAAACAATGAACTAAACAAACAAATAAGTATGTGAGTCTCTCAGGTGGAAACTCACAAAGATTCCAAAACCATAAGGAGAAATATAATCACATCATTCAAAGGAGAAATATAACTCACTTGCCCCTTGAGACATACTGATTTAAGCAAAGCGTCATCTCAAAAGTAAATTCAGTACCTCATGAGATCACCAAAGTATGGGTCCATTATAAAGTCAGCATCTTGGAAAGCGCATAGCATGCCTCCCACACATCATCCTCAGGCGCCACAGAAATTCAGAATTACTAATATTAGCAACAGACAGGTAGAACATAAAGGGAAATGAAAGCTTCCAAGTTGATGCATAATGAAAACAACACAGCTGATTACCTTCATATTCATCCAACTCAGCTAAAAATGCGGTGGGCATCCATCCCAATCCAAGATGTCTTACCTCCTAAAATGGAGGAACTATTTCGCACAACCCCCTGCCAAAGTTAGAATCCCTGGCACATAACAATTACAGAATGCATTATATAATTGAACCCAACAAGGTGTTCGCGGGGAAAGA
>JAKOGI010000338.1:437500-485000 GCA_029747015.1 Carnegiea gigantea
TTTTTAAGAATTTGGAACAGGAGATGCAGAACAATGAAGATAACCAAATATGGACCTTGACAAAGACCGTTTGGGATATGCATCCAACTTTACCCAGACCTTACGTCATGACCTCCCCACACCGTAACCAACTGGATCCTCATTTGGTAGTATAAAGTACAAACAGGGTACCTTAAGTGTTAATGCAAGTTCAAGAAACGCTAACAATTTTGTCCACATGAGTATGTCATTGAAACTTGAGCATCAGCAAACCTAAATCCAAATCCATACACGAGAGTCCCCCTAGGTGGGGTATAAGCAAACAAAGGACATGTTACGTGCAAATTGTTGCAGATTTAACATATGTTCCTGCTATGCCTAGTAATGCTACACGATGATTTGATTGTGTTAACTCCTGCTAAGACAACTAAATATGCTCCCCACAGCTTTACAAGTTTGTTCCTACAAATAATGCAGGTTGGGGCCAAGCCAAGGATAAGACAGCAAAGTAATAGCTTGCCAATTCATGATGATATTTTCATCAGCCACTATTGACACCCGAGTTTCCAAACCCTAAATCCTTGGGAAGTTCCTTGGACCACTGCTAGAAGCTTAAGCTAGAGAAAAGATCTAAGAAGAGACTTACATTGGAGTTCCCTAAGTGCATTGATAAAGTGTGAGGAACTGCATTAAAAGTTTGAGGTTCACCCCCAAAAGCATGTTAATATTCACGTCGGAAGCTTCTAGAGGTGGATGTGATAAGATGTCAACCACCATGATGTTTGACTCAAAGAAAAGGTTCAACAAGAGTCCAACATAAGTATCATGTCCAAAATCTCATTGATACAAACATGAGTATGCGAAGATAATGTCTACTAGTTTCAAGTTTAGCCCAAAATAATGTCATTGTCCTCAGGCGAGCCCCATGTAGATGAATTTGCTGACATGCATACCCAATAAGTCATTGGATAAGAAATGGAAGAAAAATTACCTTTTTCAGGGGGGGTGGTGTCCCAATGACTATCCCAATATTAAAATGATTCTTTAGTCTTTACATTTCTAGCTAATAAATAGAGGGGGGACAGGATGAAATAATATATTGGTGACTTTATTTTAAAAAATAGGACAATTGGTTAGTTAATAGCTGTTCATACTCATTCCCATATTCATTTAGATGTTTGAAGTTACCATCGAGAGATCCATAAATATATGGGTCCACAACGTCACTGAAATGGGATCCAATTGAACTTCGTACATATCATATGCAGCATTTGAAACGTCACCCTCCATTTCTCACATCACAGGTATTGATTGCTTGAAAGACTTTGTGTACCAAAGACATTACCCCAAAGCATCCTGGAGTTATCACTAAATATCTCATCCTGCCAAGAATATTCAAACACCCAAGGGTCCCACTTCACTGTTGCAGGCAATCTACTACTATGATTGCCATCTAAAAATCTCAAATAGGCTAGATGAGTGAAACTAAATAGCAAAATGCATTTCCTTACACTGTTCTACTCCTCGGAAAACTTGTAACTCAAACAAAATTCCATAGAAAATCGCCACTAACAAATAGCAATACTTGGACTCCACTATATCCATATCAGAGCTCCAAGTGTCCAACTCAAAGGTTGATGACAGTGTAGGTATCAGCAGTGTACTCAAATCATTTTTCAAGGAATCGTATGGGTCAAGCGACTCAAGTATCTATAATCATATTGAAATGTCACTATTTGAAAGGGAAGTTGGGGTGGGATGAAGTCTGAGCAGCAAGCAATGCAGGTAGTAAAAGTGCAGAATGAGCTGCTGCTCAAATTTGTGGCCAGCTAGCCATAAAAACAAACACTTCACACAAAGGCTCTGATTGTGTTACTGTCACTTAAAAATCCTCACCGACAACATAGATTCGAACATCCATCCATCTACCTAGGACTAAATCATCAACATAAAAGACTTGCGTAAAATAAAACCATAGCAGCCTAGCCCATATATTGGTTCATCCATTGACTATTCCAATAAGTTGCACTATTCTGCACACCACGTGTTCCCTACCATCTCATGAAACAAGGGGGTTGGAGGGCCGAGATGATACCTTTGGGGGTTTGAATGGATAATCTGGTGGGAAGTGAATAGAAACCAGAAACACTCCACCAGCATAAGGACTGTCCGTAGGACCCATTATTGTCGCCTGCCAATGGAACATGTCTTCACCAACAGGCCCTGAAATGAAAAACGTTATCATGGTCAGCAGTATGCTTAGATGAAATTAGAAGTGCATGTTACTATTGACTCAGCCCAGAGCAAGAGCAAGCAAGACCAAGCAGAGATAAGCTGGAGGTTAGAAAGCTTCAACAATGACAGAAGGCATAAAGCTGACAAAAACTCCAAAATGAAGATGACATGAATCATATCAAAGAGCTAAGACGAAATGTAACGAGTATACAGACCATGCATCCTTCTAAAGTTAGGGGGCTTCATATATTCCCATACACCATCCCCACCATGAAGCCCCAATTGTTCAGGTTCATTTCATAGATCCTCTTCTAATAGAATGCTCTATTAAATGCAACATTCGATGTGTCTCACAGTGAGAAATAATTATGACATATCAGTAACGACTAGGAAGCCATATCATTAATCAGAAATGACAGCAAAACATTTGGTGGGAGGGGGGCGGAGGAAGCTATTACCTAAGGCTTTCAGCTTAGAGATAAAGCTGAAATAAAAAGCACTGCATTAAGTGCACTTACAATACATTAGAAGTAGACCAGCTACACATATTCCTTGTTCGATAACAAGCTTACTCTGGCTCATCATCACAATTCAAAGCCTAAACAGAAAAAATGATCCAATCTTTATAAACTATTGGTTTGGTGAATTGAACAGACAAACTCCACCTCCCTCAACCCCAAATACTCCGAATATTGCTATGAGCTGCACAATTCTTACCTTAAACAAGCGAACACATAGAATATCACCATCAGGCACGCCAGACTACTCCATCAACATGCAATCCAAAGAAATTTGATGCAGAAACACCAAAAGAACAATGAAAACCGCAACAGATTACTCAGATCAAACCCTGAGGTTCTCAATTCCAACAATTCCCCTTTCTAGTTTCATGATACATCAAATTTTAGAGAAATTAACAGAATCATTATCACAAAGAGGGAGAAAGAAAAAGAGTACCAACCGGCACTGCAAGAAGTAGGAGGATCTTTCTGGAGATCCTTAAGTTCCTTGAGGATACGTTTGGACGCCATGAGGAAACCCTTGGAGCTCCGAAACCCTACAAAATTCGGCTCAATTGAATTCCATCACTCAGTTTCACAGAGAGGAGAAATGCGAACACGATTGTGTTTGTGTGTGTGTGTGTGTGTGAGAGAGAGAGAGTACCTGAAGATCCTCGTGGCGGAATTCAAAGCGCGGGTAAACGTTAGAGGGGTTGGTCGAAAAGGGGCCTATATATTCAACATAAGCTTTATGTATGTTTATATTCAACATGAGCTGAAGGGAAGGACGTCGTTCAGGCGATAAGTGGCGGTCCGACTTAAACACTCGAATTTATCCGATCCAAAAAAATCAGGCGGTCATAAATTTTTGTCCAAATTTTAAATTTGGATACAAATATTTTTTTATATTTTTATTATCTAAACTCGCTTTTGCTCCAAATTTAACTTTTCTGGAATTATCCGCCCCAAAAAAACAGGCATTGGATATTAATTTCTTATCCGAATCTAACCTTGCCTGATTTATCCGACCCGAACCCCAATTTTTACCAGCTCTAAGTCCGCTTCGTCTCCCTATGAGCCCGCCCAAGGTTCAGATATATTTATAGAAAAGTACATCAATTTACTACTATTTCTATGGTTTAATTAGGTTAACTCCAAGAGAATAGATGGTTGTGTGAGTTAAACTAGTTTATAACTCTTGAAAGAAGGCTTGATTCGTCTTTCATGGTGTAACTTACATCTCTAGATGCTAATAAAGGTTTTGGTAGTTAGTTCATTATGTGGTCAATTCGCATTGCTAACTTCCTTTTTATTACTTTCTTAGTTAGTTTTGTTTCAAAACTCCTTTTCAATTAGCTAGTATGAACGTTTAAGAAAATTTTGATACTTGAAGACGACTCCCAATAGATGGCCTGTATCTACCAATTAACTAGAACTATATAATGCGCTTACTGTCTACAAATGTAAAACCTCTTACAAACAAGTCCTGACATATGGTGGTCGTGTTTTATGAGTAGATCCAATACTAATAAGTAAGTTTGCACAGCTCTTGAAAATTCTCTCTTGAATTATTGACATAACTTCTGGTCAAAAAGAATCTCAATCTTTTAAAATATGGAAATGAAATATTATTTCTAAGAGATAAATATTAGCATTTGAAAGCGTTTTGGAACATTAGTGTTTGTCCAAACGATGAAACGAACAAACTCTTAATGTTCATCCATTGATCAACATACTAGGTCACACCCACTCAAGGGACTTTTGCGCTTGTGCTATCATGTGTACTTGACAGACTGTTTAGACAGGCAAGTGAAAAAAATGTACAAAATCTCGATCTCAAGATGCCTTGAATGAATAGCACAGCAAATTCAGAAGTCTAATTTTCAAAAGTGATCCAATGACCCAAAAAAAGAAAGGAAACAACCACCCTTCATTTCGATACATTTTGAAACGAGAATTACAGCAAACATCAAAAACTAATAAGAACTGAGCAATTGCTCCTACTCTTTAACATATTCCATTGCCTCTGAACACCATCCATACCATGCCGCATGAATCTGATTTTTCATTGCCCATGTTTCATGTGATGCTTAGGCTTTTGAGCATCAGAAGAAGATACTTTGGTTTAAAACGAGGTGTTTAACCAATGTAACCACACACCAAGCCACCTACTGTGATCCGGAGGGCTGAATCTCAGCGAAAGCATGCCGAACATCCTCTATCATCTTCAGAAGATCAGGCATTTTGGGTCTTTGATCTGGAATCCTAGCCACACAGGCTAAAGCAATTTGCAACATCTCGACCATCTCCTCTTCAACATGGGAATACTTGAGAAGCTCGAGATCAAACACTTCAGCAGTCCACTCCTCTCGGACCACTGAGTGAACCCACCTAACCAAGTGTACAAGTTCATCACCCCCTGTTGCATGTACAGGGGACTTGCCAGTTAGAAGCTCGAGTAAGAAGACCCCGAAACTATAGACATCAGATGCTTGGGTTGCCTTCCGGGTGTCATTCACTTCAGGTGCTCGATAGCCAGCAGCCCGGGAAATAGGTGGAGCTAGCGGGCTCATTACTGCTGCCAAGCCAAAATCTGAGACGCAACCATATTGTTGGAGGTTGAGGAAGATGTTTGAAGACCTTATATTACCATGAACAAATTTGCCCCCGTTTACTGAGTGGATATGAGTGATTCCTCTTGCAGCTCCAACGGCTATCTTAAGACGTTTTTCCCAGTCTAAAGGGATCCTGTCTTCTCCTCTCAAACCTGCGGGATCACTCATATATGTGAACGGTAAAACAGATGCGTGATTACATATATGGGTTGCATCTAAGAAGAGTTCAAAAGCCAGTTTTCAAGTTCTACATTAAAAGCCAGTTTTCAGGCCTTAATTCCAGATTTAAAAAGGCAGGTCTACAAAAACAGAGGACTCCAGAAAAGTCAGTTTTTCATGCCACATTCTCAGCACAATAGGAAATGACATTTCAACTATGATACTTCAAGACAATCACTACTCACTAGCTTTCAAGTTCAACCAGCTCAGATATGCAACTGTGATCTGTTGAATACTTGAAATAACTCTCACGAAACTGAAAGAATATTATGGCTTTTAATGATCAACAAGAAATCAAAAAGAAGAATCTTAGTTGTCAGCTAAAGCCACATGGAGCATTAATCAAAACTCTGATATTCGCGAAGAGTTAAATTATTACTGAAACATTTAAGCAAAAAGAAATCAAGTATATTTGAACTCAAAAGGTACGACATACGAAAAGAAAAGAGTGTAAGATAGTTTTCTTACAGTGTAGCATAGCAGAGACACTGCCCTCGCTGCAATAATCATTCACCATTAGTTTCTCATCTTTAGAATAGTAATAAGCTCTGAGTGCCACTAAATTCTCATGCCTGATGCTCCCAATCAAATTCATTTGCTGCTCAAAATCGCGCTTCCCAGCGCTCACCTCTTTCAATCTCTTGACCACCACAACATTGGCATCCTCGAGGATGGCCTTATAAGACATGCCAAATGTTCCCTTCCCCAGAACTTCAGCAGAAGCCCTCAAGAGATCCTCCAAATCAAATGCGTAATTGCACCCCTCGAAGAACACAATCCTATTATTCGCGTCCTGATCACCAGAGATTCGTTTCTTGGGTGGCATACTTCCCTTGGGGAATTTCCCATTAAACCCATCATCATCCTCATCCTTTCTTCTCCAACAACAGCAAACAAAGAACAGAAAAGCAAATGCTCCAAGCCCAAGAACACCGCAACTAATCAAAACTCCAAAAAACCATGCATCCCTCCACCAGTACTTAGGTCTTTTCAAGCTCATTTGAGGCAAAGGCGACAAAGCAGACTGCGAAGTAGATGAATTCACGAAACTGATATGATTCCCTACAAATGCAGAACTTGGGAACCTTTGCAAGGTTTTTGGCACAACACCAGTAAGATCATTGTTGGATAAGTCCAATTGTTCCAAATTGGGTAAACCCAAGTCAGGAATCGCACCAGAAAGCGAATTATTAGCGAGATTCAGAACTGAGAGCTGGGATAATCTCGAAAGAGACGAGGGTATGCTACCACTAAACTGATTGTTTGACAAATTAATCACAGTGAGGTTCTTCCAAGCAGAAAAATCAGTGGGCAGTGGACCAGAAAAGTCATTAAACTGAAGATACAACATCGATAAGTTCTTCAAGTTGGTAAAATCAGCAGGGAAATTACCACTAATTCGATTCGAACGGAGACTAAGTATCCGCAAAGCTGAAATCCTGCTAATGGTGTTCACCGGAATCTCGCCAGAAAACCCAACTGCCGGCAATCGGACGCCGATAACACGGGACTTATCTGCATTGCAGGTAACCCCAGTCCAATTGCTACAAACAGGGGAACTTTCCTTCCAATTTAGGGCATGAAAATGACGAAACTTCGTAACAAAATCCAGCAATGCCCTTTTATCATCCTCAATGAATTCAGCATTTCCCACTAAACTAAACAACACCCAGTACAATAATGCTAACATGGATACAACCCCCACTCTCTCTCTCTCTCTCTCTCTCTCTCCCCCCCCCCCCCCCCACTTTTTCTCTCTAAAACTTTTCAGTGTCTCCTCTTCACGAGTGCAGGCTGGGTTTTTGATTTCTACGACCCAAAACCCTAAAAACAATTTCAAACCCAGAAAGGCATAAACCCCTTCCTAAAAACTTCCCGCTGTGTGCAAGTTAAACAACAAAAAGGGCAAAGAAAACTGGAAAAAGGCAATTATTGTCGTGGAAAATCGAACTCAAAAAGCAGAGCCTCTCACAAAATCAAATTGCAAAAGTCACAGGGTTCTGAATTTTTAAACGATTCAAAGCAGAGACCCAGATTTCTTTTTTGTTTGATTTTTTGAACAAACAACCAAAAAGTGCAGGAATCGAGAAGTTCTCGAAGAACAAGAGGAGAGAGAAACTCAAAACCAAATGGAACCCAAAACAAAACACAAAAAGAAGAATGAATCGAATCTCAAAGCCACCCACTTTCTCGAGAACCGAGCTTCAAACATTAGCATAACTCATACCTCCTCCTTTTTCCTCAAAAACCCAGATCTAACCGAGTCGCCATTACTGAACTCGGACAACTCAGTACTGAGTTAACTGCTACTGACTGGTGCCATCACCATTGTTGCTGGTTGAATAGAGAGAAAGAGACAGGGAAGTGACAACTTAATGATGATTAATGCGACTTAATGAGGGTAAATTAAAGTGGGATTTAAAGGAAGTTAATGATTATTAGTAGGTGGAATCGCTGAAAGAAGAATGAATGATTTTGGTGAAGAAATTTCCCAGTTCGGAGGGAGGAGAGAGAGAGCAGAGAGTATGAGTTTATGAGTGTAGTGTTATCTGTATTCTGTAGTAACTGAAAATGATCCGTTTTAAATTAGTTAATAAGTGGTCACCGACTACTATGAGGGAATCATTTTTTTTTTTTTTTTGGGGGGGGGGGGGGGAGGGGCTGTGTTTTAAATCGAAGCGGCATATTCTTGAACCGGATTGACTAAGCGCGCCTCGGTCCGACTCGAACGTTTGTTAACCTAAAACCGGTTTTTCCATATTTAGTGGAGCAGTCAATAAAATATGTTAGAACCATAATGCCTGAAATTTTTGCTCCACCTCGGACACTTATGTGATGTTTGATACGATGTAATGTAATAGTAATATAATATAATCAACTTTATAATTTGTAGTAATGATAATTATATGATAGTGAGTTTATTGTAATACTATTATACAACCGAACAAAGTGATGAAAACAAAATTACAAACTTGTTTACATTATAATGTTGATTATATCTAACAAAACACTACATTAGGGTTTTATATTCAATAGTGCAACACACAGATAAGATAGATTTCTTTGTATCTCAAAGATCCATTGAATAAGCATTGTGGCATGTGGAGGCGAATAGAGAACTTGAGGAAAAATGTATTCCATTTACTTGGATGTTTTTATCAAGTTATCATAAGTACTTGTCACTGGCATGCAGCATTTATCAGTACTCATCAATACTCATTAACATTTATCAGCATATAGTCATATTTTCTACACATAATTTCAATCCTACTTAACACTCATCAGTCATTAGTACTCACCATCATTTATGACATTCATTAGTACTGATCAGTAATAAATTTTTTATAATATTTCTAAATATCAAAAGCATACTAAATTAACAACCATTGTTGGTCAAGCATTACTATGGTCCAAAAAATAATTACCTTTTTTTATATAAAAGAAGTTTTTTATTAACAATGCAATCTATGGGGAAATTAAATTCACGATATGACATGCAATGCCCTACATTTTCAAAACAAAACAGGAACGAACAATTTCGTCCTGAACAAATTATGCTTGGCTCTGGTGGGGATTAGATAGTACACCAAAATAAATGCCCAATAAATTTGGCCCCTAAAATTTGTTGGATTTTACTCAATTTATATACAACAAACAAAATTAATTTTGAGGCCATCACTTGACTATGTAGATAAGGTATTATCCCATGAAAAATTTGAAGACCGTTGATTGGCCTAAAAATAATCTTATGTGTAATTTTCTAATATGTACGAGTTGTCGGTTTAAATTTCCACTCTAAATGCAAATTTTCGGTTTAAATTTTTTGATACATAAACTTATGTGCAATTTATCAATAGTGGAACAAAAAGTGTGAATAGTTTTGAATCTTGATCACTATCTTTAATTACTCCTAATCTTGAGAACATGAAGCTCCATTGAGTTAATTCTTAAATAGATGTGTAGTGAAATAACTCCAACCCTTGAACTGTTTCAATAATTAAAAATACAAATTGGAAAAAAAAAAAAAAATCAGTTACTTAACTTAATGACAATTTATCACATATATTGATGGAAATACTTTTGAGGCACCCTAGTTGACTCACATCATTTTTTTTGACTAAATGATATTGGGCTATTTAGTAAACAGTTTTTTTGATAACTGTTTGGTCAAAAATAATTTTTTGATCAAAATTAGCTATTTAACCTAGTCAAAAAGCTACTTTTGGTGTTTAATAAATTGGCTTTTTGAAATAGCTTTTGTAGTCCAAAAAGCTAATTTTAAAAAGCCTAATTTAATTAGCTTTTTGGAATTTTTTTTTACAAAACTAGTTTTTTATCTCACAACTTTGTCAGAAACAGCTAATTTTACCAAATATTTTTTCTATAAATAGCTAATTGAAACAACAAACAGCAAACACCTAAATAGCTGTTTGTCAAATAGGGCCATTACTTTTCGGGTGAAAGACTACAGTTTAGACTTTAGGTTTCTTTTCTATTTAGGCTTCCTTTTCTTTTCTATGTTGCATGTAAGTTCTATAGAGTATAAAACTATTTCACCATGATATATTTGGTCGAAAAGATATTTGCTTCGCACTAGTACTTCAAATTTTTTTTCTTTTTTGAAAAAGAAAGTGTCAATCTTTAATGTCGTGATATGAATATCTTATTACAGACAAGCATTTTTTTAAATTTAAATTAATAGGAAAAGGCAAAGCTCCAATTTAATTTTATTTTTTGAAACATGTGTATGTGTTCCCCCCCCCCCCAATTTTTGGGATAGTTTTTTTTTTTTTTTTAGAGAAAGCATGATTGGAGTGGGCCAACAATCACAAGTAGACGGGATGCATGAATACAAGTGGAGATGGTCAGGCACACTTAGCCCAAATCGTGAACTACAATTTTTGTGGGCCATAAATGTGACAAATCTTGTAAAAGATGTTGGGCAACCAACAAAAACCCTTCATTGGCCCATCTCAAGACCCATTAATGTGGCCATTAATGCCAATTCCACTTCATTTGAGAATTGCTCTTATGGGTTGTGAATGTGGGCAACATTTCAAAGTTCCACTCTACCCATACAAATCCAAAACTACATGAGGTTAACAGCAGCACTTCTATCATAGACTCGGATCTATAAATTTACCGATGTAATTATAGAAACTAAAAAAATTTGTATTGTGTCAAGAGATAAAATCAAATTAATTTTTTAGGTCAAAACTTTTAATTGATTTACTTAAGTCCGAATTGACTCAGAAGTCATGGCCCAAACCCAAATAACTACTAGGCAAAGATCTAGTCAAAGTCTGAGCCAACTACCAGGTCAAGACCCAGTCAAAGCCGAAGAGACTCCCATGTTAAAGCCCAGTCAAAGTCCATTACCCTGCCAGACTACCAAGTCAATAGGTCGGTTACTCAAGTACAAAGTCAATGCAGACTCTCAAATCAAATCGACTCAAACCAAAGCCCAATTGTAGGCCTAAAGTAGGTCAAAGTCCATATTAACCTTAAGGGGGAGAGAAAGTTTTCTGATAAATAGATGGACCCCTACTCGGCCACTACTCCCTTTCATTCAAGGTGGATGTTCTAAGAATTCAATAGCTCAAGCGTTCTTTCTCTGAAGGAGGATAATAAGCACTCGACCACTCCCCTTCATTCAAGGGAGCTTTAGTATAAACATAAGAATCCATTAATTGTTCAATGTGACCACCTAAAAGTAAACCTGAGTAAAACCTACGACCGGTAATATCGACACCGATAAAGTTGATTGTACACATTCGATTGCACACATTCAATTTTTTGGGGGGGCCAAAACTAACATATAACTTGTCATAGGGTTCAAGGCAAAAGTTACCAAAAAATGTAAAAGTTGTTACATATCATTATTGAAACAAAAACACTCACATCAAGAGTTTGGTGTTGATTGAGTATTGACAATAACATTCTTCCAAATATTTGTTGGGAAAGAGAAATTTATGAAGTACCATCCAAGAAAACCCACATGTCAGGCTTTAGTCATTTCTTCCTCATCTGTCAATTATTATTATTATGTCAAATTGAAGTGTAAAGAAGCCTAACTCTCCAATTATTCAAAACAAAGTCAGCAAAAAAGAATTGAGAAAAAATTAAACCTCCGCGTTTATTGACTTGACTCCTTGAGCTTAATTGTTTTCTTATAGTTTACTTTTTGCAAACCAAAATTCATGTTTGAGTTAACCGTAAATTGAAGGATTCCAATATGGAATAATATTACTTAAAAAATATATATATATATATATATATATAAGTACGATTGAGTTATAAAGGGTATTATAAGGTCATTACAACACAATGGTGGAGGGGGGAATCAAAGCTAAAACTTAATGCTACGGTTATACAGGCATTTAAAGGGTCCATATCTGTTCACTGACAGATTAAGATCATCACTCGAGATATTTCCAAATATTTGAGTCTTATGGAGCATTTCAAGATCTTACATATTTATCGAGAGGCTAATATGACGGTTGACTAGCTCGCTAAGGTGGGATATGGTTGTTCATCATCTACTTTGTGGGATTCTATACCATCTTCGGAGCTCATGGCTATTTTGAATGATAACATGATGGGATGTGCTCTTATAAGAAGAGGTGTCTAGTCTTTTCTTTTACTTACCTTTGTTAAAAAAAATAAAAAATAAAATTGAGACTTTATTAATAAATACAATTTTCTTAGTAGAAAAATTGAGAGTTTAGTCTTGTCCTTTTGATCCTGTAAAGTGGCTTGATTTGATTTTTTTAAAAAAGAAGAAGTTTGCGACAAAATTGGATCAAAATGTAACAATAGAGACGAATTGAAGTAAAATATACCAATCCAGTTACTAAACTCTTTTGAAATGAATAAATTTGAAAATTTTAATCGTTCTGGTAGCTAGATTTTATCAATGTTGATTTTATGACATACCAAGCGTCCTTTTAGCAATACACGATGGATGGTAGTCTACAAGACAACCAAATTTCGAATTCATATTCATGTTAGTGTAACTAAGAAATTTGATAAAGTTAAACTCAATTCAGATAGATATTACTTATCCGAGATGAGAATGAGAACGATCTTTTAGTATTCAGCTTCAACGTCGAAATTCATTTTGATCCAATAACCAATCTCTTCCGAATTCGACAAGAACCCTATGCTAGTAGATATGCTTGACCTAGGCTAGGGTTTGTTAGTATTATGGAAGATTCTCTTGCCAAGAACAGACGGCATGATAAAGGACGAAGACATTCAATATGACATGTACAGGAGAGGGGCACACCTCCGAACAATGCATGTGTACCTCAATGTGCATGCATGTAAGTGGTTGCTTGAATTTGACATGTATTTATGCATCAATGTTTGATTTGATTCTGATCAAATCAGATCCTGACCTTTCATGCTACTGTTCTTGGAAAAACTGTTTGATGAAGCTATCATATTTAGCTTCTTATTCTGGTGGTGGGTCTGTGTGCTTTGGTCCTTCACCACTGCTGTCAGATCTGAGAAACATCAGCGAGAGAGAGAGAGAGAGAGAGAGCTGTGATTATGGAAGTTTCTTTGTTTAAGGTATAAGGATAGTTAAGCAGAACCCCACCAAAGCCGCCCCTTAAAAAAAAAAAAAAAAGGAAAGAAAAACAGGGACAGACACTACAAAAATATATCTAATCTGCGACGGAAAATTCGACGGAAAAAGGTCAAATTTCCGACGGAAAATTGTGTTTCCGACGGAAACACCGACGCGGAAAGGGTCGTCGGGATTCAGCTCGTCGCAATTTTTATTCCGACGGACTCCGACGGAATCCGACGGAATTTCCGACGGAAAAAACCCGTCGGAAATTCCGTCGGATACTGTCAAGCAGAAACTGCAGAAAACAGTAGCAGGAATTTCCGACGAAAAAAATTTTTTTTAAATAATCCGAATTTTTTTGAAATTATCCGAAATTTCGACGGAATTTCCGACGGAATATTCCGTCGGAAATTCCGTCGGAATTTCGGATAATTTCAAAAAAAAATTTTGTTTTCCGAAAAGTTTGTTTCTAAATTTCAAAAGTTCTCAAAATAAAAAACAATTAATAATAAGTTTCAAATCTGCCAATAAAATGTGCTTAATTAAATATTAAGTACAACATAAATTAAATATTAAGTACAACATATATAAATATCAAGATATATAAATATTAAGTACAACATATAAGTACAACATATATAAATATTAAGTACAACATATATAAGTACAACATATACGTTGTTTTAGATGTACACGCAGATTACATAAATTACACGAATATCATATCAGCTAATCAGAGTCAGATAAATTTGTGGGATCATCATCATTGTCATTTTGAGAGTCCTCTTCATCATCATCAGCGTTCAAGTCGATGTGGCTGGAAGAACCTGCACTTTGACCTTTGAAAAATCTGAAAACTTTTTTCAGCATGCGCTCTGTCTTCCCTTGTTTCTTGGTTAGTTGAGTTATAGCCTCTGCTTAAAAACCCATCAACCACTCATCTCTAAGTCCATGTCCATTAGGATTTCTTCTTCTGTACATCCATTGACGATGCAACGGTCCATCCATATCTTCCTAATATAATTGCCTTAACTGTTATGTAAACTACAACCAATTATAATAAACATTTTTTAGAAATCTATTTAACCAGCTCAACATATATATATATACATATATATATATATATATATATATATATATATATATATATATATATATATATATATATATCACATAAATATATATTTTGTAATATGTTATAATATATACTTAACATTGTTATACTATTTTACTCTATTTGTTCAAATAAATACACTTGATAAACAAACTTAAATTTGAATGTAATTCACATCCATATTTTACGACACAAATAAAGTACATAGAACACATTATAAAAAATTAAATCAAACCTCAAAAAACATTCATGGCTTACATATTTAACATTTTATAATGAACAAACTTGTTGCACTTAAATTATTCACTTTAATAAAACATAATATACATGCTTAACATATTTAACATTTTCAAATAACCAAATAATTACTACAGATCTACATACTTAACATGTTTTACTCCACTTATTGTAATATACATATTTAATAAATTAAATAAAAAATAAATTATTCAAACTAAACAAATTACAAAAAATTAAATCATACCTCAAAAAACATTCATGCCTAACATATTTAACATTTTATAATAAACAAACAATTATTGCAGATCTACATACTTAACACGTTTTAGTTCACTTATTCTAATATACATATTTAATAAATTAATTAAAAAACTAACGTTATTCAAATTTATATTCAACGGATAAAATAAATTATTCAAACTAAACAAATTATAAAAAATTAAATCATACCTCAACAAACATTCATTACTAACATATTTAACATTTTATAATAAACAAACTTGTTTCATTTAAATTATTCACTTTAAGAAAACATAATATACATGCTTAATATACTTAACATTTTCAAATAACCAAATAATTATTGCAAATCTACATACTCAACACGTTTTACTTCACTTATTCTAAAAAACTAACGTTATATAAATTTATATTCAACGGAAAAAATAAATTATTGAAACTAAACATTCATGTCTAACATATTTAACATTTGATAATAAACAAACTTGTTTTATTTAAATTGTTCACTTTAATCAAACATAATATACATGCTTAACATATTTAACATTTTCAAATAACCAAATAATTATTACAGATCTACATACTGAACATGTTTTACTTCACTTATTCTAAAAAACTAACGTTATATAAATTTATATTCAATGGAAAAAATAAATTATTCAAACTAAACAAATTATAAAAAATTAAATCATACCTCCAAAAACATTCATGCCTAACATATTTAATATTTGATTATAAACAAATTTGTTTCATTTAAATTATTCATTTTAATAAAACATAATATATATGCTTAACATATTTAACATTTTCAAATAACCAAATAATTATTACAGATCTACATACTTAACATGCTTTACTCCACTTATTTTAACATACATATTTAATAAATTAAATAAAAAACTAACGTTATTCAAATTTATATTCAACGGAAAAAATAATTATTCAAACAAAACAAACATGTTTCTGCTAATTTTCATATACCCGAAAAATGAACATCACATATCAAATTAATACAACTTGAAAGCGGAACAATTCTACTAACCTTCGCACACCCGAAAAATCAATCTGATTACAGACGGTGACGACACTAACGGTGGCACTGGCGGCGACAAAACGTGAAAAACAAAGACCGTAAAAATTATCAATTAACTTAACAATTTCAATTTCAAACAATAAATTAAGCAAAAATATCCCTTACCGTTAAATTTTTCGATGATCAAAACCTTGAAATCTCACTTTCTCTCTCTTCCTCCTTCTCCCTCTCTCCTTTTTCGAACACTTTCTCTCTCTATTTCTCCAAAAACCGCTCGAAATCTCACCCCTCCCCCCAATTTAAAGCCGGGCAAACGGGGTCGAGATCCGCGCGGAATTCCGACGGAATTACCGACGGATTCCGACGGAACTCCGCCCCGACGGAATTCCCGTCGGAATTTCGAATTTCCGACGGAACTCCGTCGGAAATTCCGTCGGAATTCTGGAATTCCGTCGGAATTTCCGACGGAATATTCTTCCGTCGGAAAATCCGTCGGAAATTTAATTTTCCGTCGGAGTTCGTCTGAAATTCCGTCGGTTTGTCTGCAATTTTTCCGACGCTGTCTGACGCGTCGCTTTGTCCGTCGGAGTTGAACTACGTTTTTGTAGTGAGAGGAGGGAAACTGGTTTTGGACAGAAATGATTTTTAAAAGGAAAAAAAAAAAAAAAAGTAGGCAGAAGCTACTCAGTATCATTGGAGCCGGGTTTCGATCCTGAGAACTGTGGGTTATGAGTACACCACACTTTCGCCACACCTCTCTGATTTGTTGATGGTTTTCTTACCATGCAGTAATGTAGGATATTATTCGACATCCCCCAAAAAACATAAAAAAATAAATTGTGATTCATTATGTGCATAATGAAGTGATGGTCCATTAGTTCAGATCAAATTATGCCTCAATATATTAGGTCTAAATGTCTAGTATGTGATTTTTCCCTCTTAGCTTTTATATAATTGCGAATGTATTGTTGAATATGACTCCTTGGTTTTTTAAAAAATAAATTCATATTCTTATATAGTTGTGTACTTCATTAAGTTTACACATGGGATATAAGACGCTTAAATCGGGACTAACAGCCTACCTTCTTGTTGTCTTAACTATTTATTTTGATTGCTTAAAAGGCAAGTTAAGCCATCAGTAGTTGCTCAAATGGAAAATTAAACAACAGCGTTATTATCTGATTCATAGTCATAACATCTAACTTTATGGATTGTTGATATGAATTCGGTTAGAATTCACTAATGGGTTTGCTACGTGATAATTCTGAAATCACACATTTAATTGTCACAATCGTAAATTAATTCGGACCGGAAAAAAGGATAAAACATCCCAACTCGTCTACGTCTTTCATGGTCTCCCTTCACGAAACTATGTGTTCACACTATTACAAATAAGTCTCAATTGAGCATTATGCCAATGGACTTTATCTCAAGAGATATGAATAATTTTCTTAATTCCATCAGAACAGCAAAAATCAAGTGGGCGGCTGGCCAATCACACATGAAAATTGAGCACTTCCTGTTTGAAAAGCAACACAGGAAAAAGCTCAAAAGGTGACAAAAACAAGAGTATGGTAGTCTGGAATTCACTATTATACAACGAAAAGATTTACAATCTCAATGACCCATTCATCAAATATTCTAGGGCCAAAAATACAAACTTATACAAACTCATATACAAAAATTCTCAGCATACATTTTTGAAAATTGCCACTCGAAAAATACATCTCCTTCTATGTAAATAATAGTAGCATTACAAAAAAGAATAATTAGTAGAATGTTACCACTGAAATACGAGCAACATTCGGGATTATTTTCTTAATTTCTGGTTAAATAGGGTTTTGTAAATTTGCTTCCCATGCAATTAACAAGAAGAGAGCACTGATAGCTCCAACTGACCCACCCATTCTTCACCTGGCTTGAGGCTGATGGGTTTCTCAATCACAGCCCCATCAACACATAGCATTTGCTTGTACTCATCATCGCCAAGGTCCGACAGGGCCTTTGCTTTCTTGTCCCATGGATTCCACACCGCTGCAAATTTCACAACGCCATTGTGAGCGAGAACATACACATATACATGCACAAATTAGCATGCCAGAGAATTTGGTGCTATTAACCTTTAAACTTTTTCTGTGTTACAGTTTGTTTTGAGTGTGACTATTTTCGAACCATCCAAAAGATACTCGAGTTTAAAAAACAACCGTAATCAATTAGTAGTTTGTTTCATTGTATCTCTTGGGAGATATGATCTTATCCAAGCATTCCAAGCATTAGTGTTCTTTTGTTTTAAGACTTTCAGAAGACAAAGGAAGGCCTTAGTGCTTACCAACATCAGGAAGCCCTTGCTTTTTTATGTGAAACGTCCTCTTGCTTCCATGGTCAAACACTGCCACTATGTCCGAGGAGTTCAGATAAATTCGATCAACCTTGCAATTTTTTATGAAGCCATGGTTCGTTAGCAAGTTTCTATACTTTTCTGATGAATGAAAAAACAATCACTTTCAGATGATTCTTTTCAACTTTAATTAAAATGACAAAAAATATGCTTCTTTGGCCCTGGAGGAGTAGGTAGCCTATGTAAAGGTTCCTATAAAAACAATCTCACAGTGCACTAAAATAAAATGCCTCAGTGAACTATGATTCTTGCACTATGGAATAGTACTTGACACAACCAATGTTTTCCTGGAATCTTACAGAAACAGCTTATCCACAATTCTGAGGTGAGATGCATACATTTGATTGGGATTAATTGGTCATACTTAATTTGTTTAAGGGTTTCTGATTGAGCAGTTTTCTTCAAGGAGAATGCCTCTTTCAATTTGGTTACCTAACTTTTGCTTATGTATATTTTTTAAATCATATATTATCTTAAGGGAAAGGGTTTTGTACCTCAGACTCAAACGTCAAGGCATCTCCTTGCTCAGTGAAACGTCGTTTTTCTTGCAAGCAGTCGAGATAGTCCAGAGTCTCCAACCCTTCCACGCGAACTTCACTGTTAAACAACACCACACCAACTTCATCAGCAGCCCAAAACATTTTTAAAAAGATCAGAAATCATAAGCAAATGGATGATTCATTATTCCAAGAGACAAATAAAAATACCTGATATCGGAAACAGAGAAATATGTGCGGAAAGCAATTTGGAAACTCAAAGGCTTGCCATTATCATTCCTAACCCGTGATCTCAGTATTAAATCCCCCTTCTCTGTTAATGTTACCCTGAGTCGAACCTCAAATCTGAAACAAGGCATCATTCCTCATCAAACATTTTCCAAGCGGCTTTTCTGCTTTGATGGGTTATAAATCTCATACTGTACAAGCCAAAATTCTTTCAAGTGTTTTTGGTCATGCAACCATAATGTAAAGTTGTACATTAGAGTATCCATTAATAAAACCAGTACATTCCATTCAGATGGAAATCGAATAGTACCTGTTTGGCCACACCTTATTGAGGTCCTCCTCGGAAGGTTTTAACAGCAAGTTGACAGAGGCTTGTCCCTTGGATCCAGTACTACCACATGGTGAAGGAAGCTGATCGTCAATGACCCATGTTCTATTTCGTGCGAATCCATGTTGCTCTAGTCTCCCCCCACTTCCAAACTTAATAATAGTTTAGGGTTTCAGGAAAGAAAAATTATAATTAGTTAAGCACTAAACAGGGTTTTTTTTTTTAAATATATAATCTGAGTTTTGGTTTTGATATGTGTTTGAAATTTACCTGGGGAAAACTTATGGGTATTCCTCCTCGGACTGGCATTGGCGGCTTACATGTTGCCTGAATCAGTCAAAAATAATGTGAGACTATTTCTCAAGCTCAAAAAAATCTTAAAAGCAACATTTCCTGGAAAATGACCAGAATATTTCAAAGAACTAATTATTCCCAGTTCACAAGCAATTATTTCTTAATTGAATTAAACAAAAGACCTCCAAGGCAGCTTCCTCCCCTGCTCAAGATGCTTTTAGAAATTTCAACGAACCACATACACAAACCCCCAACCCCCCCCCTCCTTTTTGGGTTTTTTTTGGGGGGGGGGGGGGAGGGGGGTGGAGATGAAACAGGCGAAAATGAGGAAGCAAAAGTAAACCTTGCTGCTCATGAATAATAGTTCCTCTCCTTTTTCATTCTTCCATGATAGGACTTGCCCTCCATACAAGCTTATCTACATATATTTACAAACACAAAAATTAACAAAAACTACAAAAAATAACATTAACCCCTCCACTTCATTACATTGATATTATATACATACATGATAATTGCCAAAAAAAATTAATAAAGTTGAGCAAGAGATTAACTTACTTGAGTGGTTGCGCCTTTCGCATTCTGAAGGATGAGTTGATCAATCCCATGCTTGTCTGTGACGATTTCAACTGACCCAGCTTTTCCATCAAAGGCATCAGCTGCCTCAAAATTAGTCATTTTTCTTTGTTCAACAACCAAATTAAGTGGGGGAGAAAGAGAGAGAAAACAACGCAGAAAGATTTATATGCAACTAATAGTCTTTGAATGTATAATCTCTCTCCTCCTTTTTATGGCGGCCAAAAGGGAGAACTCTAGAGAAGACTTGTTTGAAGAAAGAAAGAAAGACCCAAGATTTCCACAAAATAGCCCAATCCACGGGCTTTGAAAAAATGCACGCCGTAAATAAAAGGGGGCAGTTGGGAAAATTATATTGGACCTTCCGTTCTCAGATGAATTTTCTGAAAATGTGAACCCCCAACGAATATATTCCAACTACCACTTTAACTACTTTTTCTTCCCCCCCCCCCCCCCCAAAAAAAAAACAGAGGGAAAACTCAAAAAAGAAAATAAAAGAAAACTCTCTCACAAATAGTTATTTTGAAACCCAAAGATTTAACCCCAAAAAAAGGGATTTCTCACCAGGGAAAGAGGAAATAATGGATGCCTTAGATGACAAAAAAGCTGAGAAATTTATTATGTACACAAAAAAACATTTGCCTCTCACGCAAGAGCTTGCTGGAAGGAAGCTCTTTACGCAACGTAGAGCCCACACAAAAAAAAAGATGGCAGGGAGAAAAAATGAGGTAGAAATAACAAGAGACATATAGAAAACGAGGGGTCACGAACTCTATCATTCTTGGTTGGACCAGGCCCAATTTTCTGGCATTTTTGTTCGCCATCAGGCTGTCACAGTTTTATCTTTTTTTTTTCTTGGGGGGGGGGGGGGGGGGGGGCGCGTAATAATGATTTATTTATTTTTATTGAAGTACGAGAAGAGAAACTGAGAACAGGAAAGGTCAACTGTTAAACTCCAAAGGGTTGCCTTCAATGGGAAAGCCAAAAAAATTGAGTCACAGAGCAAGTAATCAGACAAATAAAAAATTTCAGTTATAAATGTGTACAAATTTATTACCCTAATAACTGTTATACAATAATTCAACATGAAAGTTGAAGAGTTTCAAATGTTAAGCCTCTCGTTTATTCTCAAATCATTGAAGGACACCAGTTCAATTGAAAATTTACGTTGATACATCAAAAATTCAGACAACAAAAATAAATCTATATACTTTCATAAGTTAAAGGAGAGTTCAGCTAGAGAGACTCTGTGATTTTTCATATGACTTGGTATCTAAAAAATAGTCCATTAATTTGATGACTTCGTCAAATTTTCTTACATGAAATTGGAGCTCTAGAAAGGCATAAGTCATAGTTAGTGGGCAAAAGCTAACGAAAATTGCATACATTTCAAAACGATTTAATTTAATTATAGGAATTTTTTATGAAAATGTTGGTTGTATGGATGTGACCATCAAGTTTGGATAAGAAAATACATGCAGCCATGAAATTTGAATTGAAAACCTAATAATAACGACCATACAAGTTTATTAAGGGATCATGACAAAGAATTAATTTAGCTCCTTCTAGTCCCACTAGTCCTATATTAATTAGTTTGCATGTGCTCATACTAAATACAAATAATCTCCTAATTTCTGACCCACCGAGATTCCGAAGAGACCCCCTTTACCTTCCAACTTGTATGTATGTTCCATGTATAATAATAATAATGAATTAATTATCTATTCATCATAAACTGTTTGCACGCTGGGATTACGATTGCAGCTGAAAAAAAAAAGAATAAAATCGGGTTTACTTCTCACAAATTGCTTTCACAGAAGAAAAAAAAGGAATTTCTTGCATGCTAGGAATTCATGCTTGAATCATCTAAGATTTATTAAAATGTGAATGAAGTAAGAATTCAATAATAAGCTCTATAACTAACCCATGTTCAAACTGACCTAGACTAACACCCACCTCGAGTTAAAATAAAATGAAATGGAATCTAAACTTGAACAAAATATCATACATCCAACACAAATTGATCAAAAATTAACGACATTCAACAATTAGTTTGCTAGTTTTAAGTAAAACAAATGAAGTTATCCATGATGTAGGGAAAAACTTTAATTATTTGGGTCTATTCTTTTCAGTGGTATTTGGAGTGGAAAATACAAATGAGGAGAGAGTAAAATTTTTCTCAAAAAAGATAGAAAGAAATGAAAATGGATAGAGTTAAGTGAGATTTTTCTAAAACGATTGAGTTTTTTCTGGCTGAAAAATAGGAAGGACCAAGAAAGAGTAGGATGGAATTGAGAAGGGTTGAAAAATTGGAGATATAACCACCCCCCAAAAAAAACAGAGCCTCAGATCTTACCACAACTTTTGCCCCTTACTATCATATGATGTCGATTGAGTCGATCAATGACATTGTATAGCTGTACTCAAAATTGATTGGTTCAAGATCACTGCTCCCTCCCTCCAACCAACGATGGGCTAACGAGTAAAAACAATTGAAGTCCATATCATCGGCCTCAGCCAATGTTTTGGATGTTTTAGATATAGGCCCAGTGCCACAACTGTTGCAATCATTCCTCACAAAAAAACAAGAATGAGACTATTGCAATTGAAAACTGCTGCTAGCAGCTGCAAAGGTGGGAGAGGTATACAAAAGAGAAAGCCTATGAACAAGGAAGGATAAAAAAAGCCATTGGCCAAGAGGGTCTCATCAATTGAAACTTTATTTAAAGCGCCTGTAATAAAGCATTGGATGATTATAAACATGCATGTGATCTCTCTATTTGGGATGATTCTGACAATTTTCTACGTAGAAGTAGTAAAGAGGTGAAGCAATATCACGATTTTTCATTTTAGATCTGCAAAAAAAGTTTCAAAAATCATCCTCAAACATCTGTCTCATCATATTCCTTAAGCCAGTAGTCTTATGATCACACCCAAAAATAAAAAGGGAGGAACAAGCGGGAGCAAAAAAAATGACTCTCCTCTATCTTCAGCTTTTTGCAACCACTCACCACTATTACTATCTCACATTCATTTTAAAACCCGAAGGGGAGCCTTGGAGCAATAGTAAGGTTGTCTCTGTGTGATCAAAAGGTCACGGGTTCGAGCCGTGGAATCAGCCACTGACAAAGTCAGGTTAGGCTGCCTACAATTCACCCTTTGGGATGCGTCCCTTTCCGGGACCCTACGTGAACGCGCGATGCTTTTGCATCAGACTGTCCTTTTTTATTCATTTTAAAACCCAAAGAAAAAAGAAATTAAAATTACATCGAGATTTTTTTTTTCTTTTTACCCTGTCTTGAATAGTTCCATTATAATATGTTCCACTTGGAAAAAAGGGGGGAAAAAAATGGTGAGAGAGATTACATACTGGTTGTTGCATATGTAGACAGAGAACAAAACGGCAAGGTCTTCAATCCCCATCAACAGTTATTGGGCTGCATGTTTAAACGAAATAGCAAGCACCGAACTACAATTCTTTTCTGTATGAAGCTTCCTCCTCAGTTCCTTTTTTTCTTCTTTTTTCCTTTTTTTGGGACCCAGCGGGGGCAATGAAGAACAAGTCAAGTCTGAACTTACTCAAAGGATGTATCAGTATGCACTTTATCCATTAACTAGAAGGGATTAACGTATAATCCTTGGTCCTTCATCGTCTGTCTCTCTCCGTCAAAGCTTTACATGAATTGCAGAGTTTCTGTCAAATAGGTGCCAAAAAAAGATATACATTACTACAAGTATGAATATTTTGGGCACAAATAAATAATATATAGGGAAGAGAAGAACTTACTCGGCTTACTTCCTCCTGAAGTATGAATGAATGATTTCTCATCTGTGCAGTTGATAGTCAAGCGCAACCTGATCTATCCTAAAAACTGCATAATATTGTATCAACTTTTACATCACCAAAGTGTCAAGGACATGGAATGATCTTCACAATATTGTATGTTGTGTATCATTGTCTGAGGCTTACAATAAGACACCTTCAGAAGCAGTCTCTGAGACAATGCAAAATTTTAGGTCAAAAAGCCTTCATTTATCCTTGAACTCTTTAGTCTCCATTCTAACAGAATTCAAGCAATACATTTCAGATCTCAATCAACTGAAATGTTATGAAATTTCTCCTGCGTACTGGAGTAAATATGCTATGTTCGATTTACTTTTCCTTACTAAAAAAATTTCCAAAAGATCTCTTTGAGTAACTTCTAAAAGAATAATCTCATCACAAGAAGTAATTTTCCCACATAGCTATCCTAAAAACTGGAGTTTTATGTCAAAAACACACAGAGTCAAAGAATCATGGCATACAAACTCAGAGCCAATTTATAAAACTCCATTGAACGAATTGAGGACTATAGATTAAGGCATCTACACACATAAAATGTATAGCAAAGCACAGCAGAAATTGCAAGCAATATGACTTTAAAAGAACAATGATCTCCCTTCTCTTTTCTCAGATAATTTAGCTAGCACAGCCATCAACTTCAGGAAGCAAGGTACAACTAGTTAGCCTAGAGCAAGTAGACGAAAGTACAAAGCAGAAATAAAGGGGAGGAGCAAAGATAGCATTATTGCCATCTTCATGACCAATTTTGCGCCAATCTGGTTCCTACCATTTCCTGATATGTATGTATTCCTGATATGTATGTGCACGAAAATCACCAACAGTATGTATTCCTGGAACACTCATATGAGACAATCAGGTCACATTATTAAGTTGGAATCATATTCTCAGGTCAAAGACAATGTCTTCGATCTCATGCACCCAATATGGACACATGGGTCTTCCGAATTGACAAACGAATGGCTTGGAGGCCATCCACATGACAAAGCAAGCAAACCATTTCATATCTCTAGGGAAGAGGAAACCAGTCATGACACTGCCATGTATTGAAAGCATGCACGAAATCAAGTTTGTCTTCCTAGAGTGCTCCTTCGGTCCCTCTATAAGATCATCTTGATGGAGTAGAACACATAAGAGGGATGATGGTAACTATGATAATCCTCTGTTTTGAGGGGACAGTGATCCTGTAAATGAATGCAGCTTAACAGGAGCTCCACCACACTTTGATAGACGCCGTGACAGCTGCATTAATTGAAAATCATTTGCATTACATAAGAAAATCATCACTGTTTATACATAAGGGTGCAGCACTGCAGACTCCACAGCTCAACTGCTGGAACAAGATCTCACAGGGACTCTGCGTATGATATTAAACTTTCATTTCACCTTAGGTGCTTTTGTTTGACACTTGACTATCTGAAAGGGTTATGGACTTCCACATTTATTTTAGACTAAAAACTTGCTAAATGTTTGTGCAATTCTGATGCCACCACCCATGCTGGACAATCAAGACTCCAACATGGATATGGCCACGTCCAAGTAATGAGATGGCAAGCAAAACATGTTTTCTTTGTGTGTGGGTGTGCATGTGAAAGGGTTGAGGGAGGAGGGCGTATACGGTAAATTGTCCTACACTATCAGAGATATTCTTCTCACGAACATTGTCCATGTGAACTGTCTTATGGCCAAAAGCATTCAAGATAGAGGGATCCTTGGATGATCAACACACAACGACAATGAGATCATTTATCGGCCAGCTTTCAACATGAATCTCTCTGTCCATGCTGCCTCCATGGTTTGGCAAGGCATATTTCTTGAGTCAAAAACCATAACAGACAAAGGGTTCTCAACACAATTTTGAACCATCAAAACAGACAACCTTATACCTATCACAAATCTTGCAACCAGGCTCTTCAATTTGGCTACTACACATGTGGTATAACAACATAAATGGAACTGACAAGAACTAATGAACCCATCATATTTGAAAGCATTTCCTCTACATTATTAGCAAATGAATATGTCAAATTTGCCGCTTTGGAAATTCTGCCAGTCATACCTTCCGCAGGACGGCGACACTCCTTGAATGACTCACAATTATATCTAATGTCAAGAAAATGCATTGAGAGCAAAACAAGAAAACTATTAAATGGCTAGCATCTAAGCCTTCTCACTTGCAACTCCCTTTTTCTCCTCCAACCAAAGTATGGAATAATTGTTGTACAGCTAATAACTTCTTATGAATTTCATCATTCCTTGTCACGGATTTTTTATATAAAGCCCTTTCCAGCAGCAACCAACTCCATGTCAAGGGCAGACAACTTCTGTTGCTGTCCCCTGGTGAAGAATTGGGCGTTGAGATCAAAAAGGGCTTTGTAAAATGGTGTGCTAGCATCTGGAATCCTCATTTCATTAACAAATTCAATCAATGAATAACCCTGCTTCCCCTCAAAACAGGGGGGTGGGGGATTAAATCAACTACCCCTGTCAATAAGAACTTCTGTTTAATCCATTTAGGGATACTCCATCTTTTCCTAAAACATGCGTAGGAGATACATGGGCAAAGTATATCAGTTAAGGGCTCACACCCTTCATGCAGAATAAGATGAATAACAGTCCTCATGGTATAATGTTCTTAACCCTCTTAATGACTTTAAATTAAGATGACATGAAAGAGCTATCCCTCCCCTCCCCCCCCCCCCCAAAAAAAAAAAATTGCTTCCCTTTTTTCATTGATGTTACAAATTACAAGGATTGCTTAGCCTAATTCATTGCCTCATGGGTCAAACTGTATACATGCCTTGACTTGAGAGTCTTGAAAAGTAGAAGTTTTCGCAAAACAAGGAGACAAACAAAAGAAAGTGCAAAAGAACGGGTTGTTGAAACATCATGACCACAAGTACTCATCCGAAGTGATGTCCATCCAACTCAACATGACGGTGTGCCCAATATTCCATTGATCTAGTAGAATTGCCTCTAATGTGACACAACCAATTAAAACACTCTCACAACCAAAGCAGAACAGATCCTTGCACTAGCAAAAGTGCAAAACCAAATCACCATAATGCAACCCCACAAATAAAACACTACAGTAATAAGAACGAAGTTAAATATTCACTCCAAATCCTAGCAAAATACCACTTTCCCAACGTTGCATGCCTCCACTAGCACTTTGTCTAACTCTTTTGTTTCCAAGTTCCACCCATCAACTACGACCAGCCCATTGCACATTTGCCCTCATCATCTCGTCAATCGCCATTTTACCCGCCAACCTCGTACTAGTATACACAGAAAATTTCCCAAAATCTTATGCCATAGTTTAACATCATCCCAAAAATAAAGTGCACCAAAGAGAACTCTGAAGATCACAACCAGCTTGAAATAGCACAGAAATGCTCAATAAATACGTTGAATTATTACATAAGCTTCATAAGTTTTTGATATCAATCCCGCACCAACCTAACTTCAACCGTTGAGTTCATCATAACAGTTGCAAAATGATTCAAACAAGCCAAGAACGTATATGGAAGCCATGGCAGCGAACATAACGAGCATAAGAGCCGAAATCCAAAACCTAAATCTCGAAACAAATGCAGATTATGGCGGATAGATCAATTGAGAGATCAATGCATCAAACTCGCAAAATTCGAACTCGAAACCGATTGAGATTCAGCAAAGTATGGGGAGGAACTACTAGATTAGAGAGAGAAATTGAGAATGAGATCACGAACGACGTCTTGGATACGATAAATTTCTTACCTCCAACGGAGAAATGCATCCCCCCATTTACCGCTACACTGATTTTCTTGAACTTGCATTTGGGCTTGCTTCATTTTGAAGGTTTATAAACGGTTCATGTCGACCAAGTTCCTATTTTTTTTGGGGGGGGGGGGGGTGGCGGCGGTGCGTATGAGGCGCCAACGATGGTGCAAGCGGAATCATATCGTTCGAGTTCTAATGCACTACCTTCAAAATTACAAATTACAAATTACAAATTACAAACTACAATGCACGACTGGTGTTAGTTAATTTAACTGATATTATTGAAAATATATTCACTATATGTTGTGGAAATGCTTAAAGGAAATATGATCAGTAATGTTGCAAGCATTTGATAGCAACATCAGACTGGGGAGTGGTGATAACTCATTGTTATAGAGAGGTCAATCGGGTTGTGGATGTACTGCCTAACATGAGGGTAGACCTAGATTGTGATTTTATCTTTTGAATGACCCGCCTAGAGAGGTCTCGGAAATGATCTTTGCAGACAATGTAGGGGCAAAGTTCCCACGAGTTGTTGTGAATTAATAATATTACTTCCTTGGGACTTGTTCCCTGTTCTGCATCCAAAAAAAAAACTGATATTATCAGCAAAAAAAATATTTGAACCTTGTTCGTGTTGAACTCTGCGCCTCTACGATGCACAACATGCATTAATGAACTTTGACTTTTTTTTAAATGAGGTGTAAGTGGGTGAACCATTTTGGCCCTATGTCAGAGCAACCCAGTGGGTCAAAAGTGATCGAAGAGAGATAGAATGTCAAAACTCAAAACCAACAAACCATGAATAATTTTCTCACATAAGGCACAAAATTGCATCTCCTAACGATCAAACTCATGGGAAGAGAATGGTTGTCGGAGGTGATAACTAAGTAGCCACACACCTCTTCGGCCATGAACTTTACCTAGTAGTTAAAACTAGTGTTTTAAATAAAGTCATAGATACCAACATAAGTTGGTTTAAGTGGTTTGACATTTATTTCCCTTGAGCAAGATCATAAGTTTGACTTTTGTAAATGAAGAAAATATATAATGGACGAGCTCTATCTCTTATTGGATCAATAGTAACTCGACTTAATGGAGGATCCAAGACCCTCCAAAAAAATAATAATAAACTCACAGATCGATCTCTCTCCCCTCCTATAAATTCATATGGTATCGCATTATGCGATTCATTCACTAAATAGAAAAGCAACATGCATGAGGATTTGACATAGTAGTTAAGAGTCGAGTGTAAGTGATAATAGTTATGCTCTAATTAGTAGAGAATTAAAGGCCAAAAAGATTGGAGTGTAAGGGCATTCCCCCCCCCCCCCCCCCCCCAAAGACAAACCTCACCATAATGTGTGTTTTCGGCCTCGGGTAGGGGTGAAGAATATAAATACGGCTCCCCTTTCCCACTTCACCAACTTACAAAGCCCAAATGGACAAAATGAATCCAAGCCCACATTACGTGCTCAGATGCTTGTGGCGGCCCAATTGAAGAAAACTCCCCTGACTTCGGCCCAATAAATTTCGTGGGAGTTTTTTGTTTGTTTTAACCAGCTCTGAATCATCGCGTGAATCATCCCCCGACACCAGCTCACTTTCTCTTTGTTTTTGTTTTTGTTTTTATAGTTTATTATAATTTAATTAATTAATGGTTTTCTTACCAATGTAATCTGATTAGGACTTGTTTTACTGGAACTGTGAATTCCATTAGTTCAGATGAATTATTTAATAATTGGGTTAATTTTCATATATGTTTTGAAAATACTTGGATTTACCACATAATGAAAGTATATTTTCACACTAAATGGTGAAAATACTCATATTAACTTTGGGTCAAATTTAAATGGGGCTTAATTTTCCCCCCTTGAAGTTTCGAGTGTGGCTGCAAGTCATATTATCATGTTGGGTTTGACTTTCCTAACTTCAGTTTTACGTGAGAAAATACAATATGATAAATAATTTCATTTGGGTTCAAAAGAATAATAGTTGCACGTGTTAGTAAGGCTTCTTTATTTGGTGGGTTAAGCTTCTATGCTAATTGATTTCAAGTTTACCAACAATGGTTCAATAAACTTGTTAATTTTATGAGTGAAAAAAATTGATTCAGAGTTAAGCTTATACTTATACTCAAAATTTCTATCTCAAATCTCGAATCAAATATGATTTGAGATTAATTTACATCACAATTATCGAATTTAAATTAGTTTTGTCACTAATTGTCCTTTTTTAAAACCTCCTTTCTATTACTACGAAGTGCTAAATGATGATAATGAAGTACTAACCTAATAGTTAAAATTGAGATCATGAATGTATTAGATTTTTAGTTCAATTTCTGCCTCCTTCGTTATATTGTAACTAGGGGTGAGTAATGGATCGGGTCGGATTAAGGTCAACCTGTTTACAAAGTGGACCGGATCGAGTCATAGTCAGCCCGTTAACTATTTGGATCAGGTCGGGCCTTTTGTGTAAATAAACAGGCCAGACTGGGTTCGCTAATAAGCGGCTTGCTTTTGACCAGTTTTAAAATAGAACAAGCTTGTATAAAAAATTAGTGTATAATAATTGTTATTATGTAAAAGCGTTGATAATAAGTTTAACTAATTGGAATACGTAACCAGTTTGTCAAGTAAGTTTGAAAAGATAATTAGTCACTAAACAGACCGATAATAAACCAACATGATCGAACCTATTAATAGATCTTAGTGAGCTAGTCCACTATTAACCAAATCTATTATTAATTCGATCTTTTATTGATCTAATTTAAATAGACTAATATATTTAACTGAGTAAATACGTAATTCCTTACTCACCTCTAATTGTAAGTGTTCTTTTGTGATTCTTTCTAACCAAGTACTACATGATAAATCTATGTCCCTGTCCAACTCCTATTCCCGTCTGTATTCGTGTCTCCTGATAAATGTTTATTATTTACGAGAGTCCACACAGGAGCTGAGTTGTGGTTGGTTTGTCCTTCATTCATTCATCAACGCGGGTCCTTTGGACTATTGCAGAAGGAGCTCCGACACTGTCTTCTTCTCTCTCATATCGCTCTATCATCTCTCCCCAATCAATTTACGAGACCGATCCGATCAGATTCGAAAATGAACGAGACCGATGTGCAAAAGCAGATCCAGCAGATGGTCAGATTCATCCGCCAGGAAGCGGAGGAGAAGGCCAATGAGATCGCTGTTTCTGCTGAAGAAGTAATTTTCTCTTCCTTTTTTTTCTTCGAATTTTGATGAAACTTGCTTGCAATTTTAGCTGTTGATTGTCGAGTTTAGGTTTTCTGATTGTTGCAGAAGCTTTCTGTATGAGATTTGATCGATAATGTTGTTGATGAGAGGTCTAATTTCGTCTGGATTTTGTACGATTAAACATTCTTTTTGAAGAAATTGTTTCTCGATGAAAAAGTTGCAGTTTTACTTATGGATTGTGGAATTGAGGTTTTTTTTTGATTGTTGGAGAAGTTTCGGCCTGAGATTTGATTGATAATGCTCCTGATTAGAGGTTTGATTTGTTCTGAATTTCGCACGATGGAGTAACACTTAAATTATTTTGTTTTTTTGGTTCGCAGGAATTCAACATTGAGAAGTTGCAGCTAGTGGAGGCGGAGAAGAAGAAGATCAAGCAAGAGTATGAGCGGAAAGACAAGCAAGTTCAAACTCGGAGAAAGATGTAATTTTTCCTGCTTTTGTTGGTTTCTTTGCTGTTAATTTTGCGTTGTTGGTGCTTATACTGTGATTGGAGTTCGATGACTATGAGATGACGGAAAACGTTGACTAATGATGCTAGGTGGTGTTGAAGTTGCTTACTCTGTTAGAATGCTGAAAATGCTTGGGAGTTAGTCCAATCGAGCATGCTTTTTGGGTTTCTAGTTGAATAACATTCTAACCCGAATGATGAAGTGTTGCTTTGACCCTGCTTGAATACGAAAAGAACTGTGTCTTGACTATAGCTCCCAAGAGAGTGCTCAATGCCTTTGTAATATGTTCAATATTGTTCTCCAAATGCATATGAACTATCTCGCTCAACATAACTTTGTCTATCACCTTTTTCCTGTTTCCAATCCAGCACATAAATCAATGGATACATATGGTGGATATTTGAGATGCTTTGGTATAGCAGTAGGCTTTATGGTTGAATTAGTTATGCTAAGAACTCTCATCCTTGGTCTTGGATAGTTTTATCGAATAGTCTATCGGTGGAATACCGGGTATATTTCTTTTACATTGTTTCTTCTCAAAGTTCAATCCCTGTTACATCTTCGGGACAAAATGTTGCAATTTGGTTGAGTAGATTAAAAGACAATGATAACTATGGAATTTCCTCTCTTTGAGTTACTTGACATTTGATGCAGGCTGGATTTAGAGCTTCATTTATCCATCCAGCTCTTGTATTGACAAGTATTGATACCAATCAGCATGACTGTATCATTGCTAGTATCCAAGTAGCTCTTATATTGGTGCACTTACATTTGTTTTCTAGTAATAATACCATATTGATTGTTCCAAGTATAACCCTTGATTTTCATGCGTGGAGGGCTATTATACTTATGCCTTAAATGAATTAATGAAAGGTTGGCATGAAATAGTTGCAGTGTAAGCATTGTTATAGGAGTGCAATTACAAAATCATTTTGCAATATCCTAAAACCAATGGTAAATTGGTAATGCTGCTATCTTGTTTTGGGATAAAGATGGTACAGCAAGATTGCACCATTAGAACAGGCTTACTGTTAAAGTGTCTGGAATTTGGAGAAATGATGACCAAGGAACTTTCATTGTATGCATCTTTGGCAGAGAGTACTCTATGCAGCTCAATGCTTCTCGGATTAAGGTCCTACAAGCTCAGGATGATTTAGTTAATGAAATGAAAGAGGCTGCAGCTAAAGAGCTATTGCGTGTGAGTGGTCACCATCATCATTTTGTTGGTGAACTAGTTGATAAGATTTTTGACCATAATCATTACAAGAATCTTCTGAAAGAGCTCATTGTTCAGGTGGGTACAATCAGTTCTACTTATGTTCCTCTACACAGTATTATTCACCTTATGACTTCCTTGTACTTACACTTGTTTGCTTGTTTTGTTGTGAAAATATTTATCTTCCATTTGATAGAGTTTGCTGAGACTGAAAGAACCTTCTGTCTTGTTGCGATGCCGAGAAGAAGATGTGGACTTGGTGGAGGATGTCCTCCATTCAGCTAAGAAAATTTATGCAGAAAAGGCGGATGTTCATGAACCTGAAGTCATAGTTGACAGCGTCCATCTTCCATCAGGTCCCAGCCATCACAATTCTCATGGTCGTTTTTGGTAAGTTTCTATTCTTAGGCTTGGATTGATGATTTGGTAGTGTGGAATTCTCATTCTGATCGTGATGTGCAGGCAGCCTGCAGTCTGCTTCCTGAATTCCGCTATTTGCCGTTCTTGTTTTCTTTTGTTTTTATTTTTGAAATTGTTCAGTGGCGGTGTTTTGGTGCTTCTTGTTTCGGACGTGGTCACTAGAAGCGGCACTTCCTGACTGAAGTCCCTTTTTTAAACTTTCCCAAAAGCGTCAATTAACTGTCCTAATTGTGGTGTCTTTTTTTTTTCTTTTTTGGGTGAAAGCTCTGGAGGTGTTGTCTTGGCTTCTCGAGATGGCAAAATTGTTTGTGAGAACACGCTTGATGCGAGGTTGGAGGTTGCGTTCAGGCAGAAGCTTCCTCAGGTAACATCTCTTGTTTTCTCTCATTGTTGATGTTTACTTGGGAAGATCGAATTCTCATATTAAGTTAGCAATGATTGAGATTTTATGGATTTCGTGATCTTGTAGGCGAAGAAACTTAGAAATCTCATATTAATGGTACAAAATAAAATTTATCTTGAGTCGTGAAAATGACCATTGACTTAGATGAAGCAAATTCTTAGGCTTCCCATACCATTGTCTCACTCATTGTAAAATTCAAGTCGCTAGAAATTGTAGAAACACCTCTCAAAGTGTTACTCCTCAACATTTGCACTTTCTGTTGTGAGTCATCTTAGACCTGATCTTCAATTGTGCCATGATGAGTATGTTTATCATACAAACTTATCGATTCACTGGCTTTTCTTCCTTGTTTTCATAGGCTGATAGACATCTTGGGTGGGATGAAATCAGCCTTTATGTGCTTTGTATTGCTAAAATAAAGTTCGCTTTTTGACGATCAATATTGCCAATTTGTCCTTGACCGAAATAGATAATTGACCGAGACAAACGCTTGGTAGGGAGTTGTGTGGCTTATTTAACTAGATTCCTAGACAACTCTGAGGAAGTCTTACCTACCAAGTATCTCGTTGTTCCATTCGCAGATCCGCAAGCAGCTCTTTGGGGGTATTGCTGCATGATGGGCTATGACAAGAAGACTCTCATTTGTTGCCGAGCTTGCTTTGCGTGTGGATTTTGTTGTAAACAATGGCCAAACTATTTGTTCTCCTCTCTGAGTTGTAGTACCAATTCTATTTATCCATTTGGTTTCCAGTATATTGTTCAGTAAGTACATCTGTATACATTAACTGAGCCATATCCAAGTACTCTTTTTTCCTTCCCCAGTCCATGGTAGTATGGTACTATCTATCAAATAATGGAAGCTTTAGATGTAAAAGCTGCTTTCTATGCATCAGTTTGTACCAGGATAGCAAGTATGATACTATGCTTTTTAAAGTTGAGCGCCCATCACTGGGCTTCTTATGTGTTTTGTATCTACAACTATTATTTGTCGGAAGAGGGTTTTGTTTGATTATCTATTGAAATCATTTATTTCAAATAAGAGGAGTACAAGAATCTTTTGTTTTTTTGGGATCATCCATTTCATCGGAGTTAAGTTACTGCTGGCCAAATAAAGAGTAGAGTTTTCCCATCAAATCTTTGCTCCATTTACAAGACTCGAACTCGAGACTTTGTTTGAGGGGAACAAGTGCTAAACCACTTAAACCGACTTGTGTTGGTAATAAGAGGAGTACAAGATGGTATAGATAGAATTTGAGCTAGCGACTTTATATAGAGAGAGAGAGAGCAATCGAATGCCACAATGAGATTCGCCTACACATATATATCAATCCACATTAGTGCACATAAGATTTATATAGTCGAACCCATAAGCATACAAGACCAGTGATTCTGGTAATGTGTGTGGGAATTTGGGGAGTAAACTTGTAGCCGATAATGTTAATGCTTTTTTCAGCAGTGGTTAAGTGCCTAATCCAGAAGCAAATTCCAAAAAATGACTTTGATTCTATTGCTTTTGGTCTTTATGAGACCTAAGAAAAGCAATCCTTCAATGAAGAAAGATCGAACTTTCAAAACCTGTTGTGATGTGAGGCATAAAGTTCAAAGTTGGATGCTGGATAAGGTGAGGGAGTCTATATAAACCATAAGTTGAAGTTCGATGTTGGATACTGTGTAGAAGTCTGCATAAACCACAAGTTGCTATTAGAGTTTTTGAGCGTATTTATAAGCTGATACGAGGGTTTGTGTTCGCTAGTTTTTTAGCGAAGTAGCTCATTTATTACGTTGTTTTTACCAGTTTCAATAAACCTTACTATTAATGATTAAAGAAAATTGACTTAAAGATACAATAGAGTTCGAGAAATATTGATCAAAGCAAGTTAGGTTGTCATAAACTCAAGAAATAGATGCAATTGAACTAATGTTTGTTGTTTGTGCTAGAGGCTAGCTGTTAGCTGTTTGAACTAATATCATAAATAATTTTTTTGAGATAGAAGTGTCCATAAACATCCCTAGTCAAGAAATAGATGGAATTGAATTGTAAGGCTCTTGGCTCTTGGGTTACTTTGCTACTATACGAAAGAAACCTGTACATTAAGGAGACGTAAGTTTTTTTTTTAAAAAAATTTTAAAAATAAATTGACACAGGCAGACAATTTAAGACAAATCAAATTTTGAATGAAAATTATCCTATCACTATGCCCCTCTGATGCGGCAGGAGGCATAAGTGCTTAGTTTAATATTGAAGGCAATTTCTTATGTGCACTCGGAAACACATGCTCTCGTTACATGTGTATATATTTTTTACATGTATATTGTCATATATTAATTTTCTAATATATAATTATTGATATAGTTTTTGAGAATATGTACTTTTAGGAGTATAATGTACATATGAAGTATCGAATTAACTTCCGCTGGGATGCATTCAAGTTGGCGAATAGCTATACGCTAATGATCAAATGGATGGAGCCCAAAGGGTGAAACAGGATTTAAAAAATTAGAAGAAAAAAAGAGCAAAAGTACAAATTGGTTTTTATCAGACGTACATTGCATCTCGAGAAAATGCTTTCTCAATGATATGTATAAATTAATTCACAAATTTTTGAAAGTTGTTGTCAACGTCTTGAGTATGATTGCCACTTATATTGACGTTTATGCTTTATACGTACAAAAAAACATTTGCGAATGTGTTATCCAAAATTTTCCAATATGGAAAAAATCAAGTATGGTCATGATATTTTTTAATTCAAATTTTAAGTTCAGACACAAGATTTTTCCTATTTCGATCTATTGTATGAATTCAATTTTGACCTGAATTTAAGTTTGTCGAATTTGTCTGGTATAAAAAAAAAAAAAGGCATGGCCATGAATATCTTGCCTCGAGTTTCAGACATTGTCCAATTTGTTGGATCTGGGTTTGTGCGAAACCCTTTTTTGGCCACCCTCAAACCGAAACATTTTGCTAAAAATTTAAGCTGATTATTGAAGACTCAACAGTGGTTATATGCTCTAATATGCGTGTCCCTTTATACAAATATATTTTGGTCATGATTTGTAAATGCTATATAAATATCTCATCACCTTGCGCAATAATTTAATGTGAGAGCTGCTGACGTTTAATCACCTCCTAATTTTTGCAAGAGAATAAGGGGAACAAGCCTTACATTTTCAAATGGGGCAAACTTTACTTCTCATGTCAGACGGGGAATTAAGCACTTTCTAAGGGTCCTCAATACATCTTTAAATTAAGTGATAAAAATTTTAGAATTTTAGATTCTTTATTAATACAAAACTTCTTCTGACATGTAATTATTTTGAATTTTCACACCCCTAATTCATAAATTTAGTAGTAGTATTTTACTACCAAATCTTAACAATTACTTTAATAAAGAGGAGGTAAAAAAAAATCACTCCCCACGTTTTATTTACCAAGTCCCCCCCCCAAAAAAAAAACAAAGAAAAAAAGGGGCAATGCCACTTTTGAGAGTTCATTAAAATGGGACCGTGTATCAAAATTTAAAAATTAAAAAAACAAACAAACAAACAACTGAGAAGGAAGAAAATTATTGAATTTGCATGAAAAGTTTCATGTGCTATTCTCTTTTCTCCCCACCTTTACAACACTATGAAAAAGTTTTTTAAAAAACTGTTGAAGCTCCTGAAAGAAAAGAGTACAGCGATATCTTCGTCACCGCCTCAGAAAAGTCCAGCTCTGCCCAAGCTCAGCCTTTTTTAAGTGAGAGAGATGAAGTTGAAAATTATTGAATTTGCACTCCCCGAGTATGAGTTAAATCATATCAATATGCGCTATGAGTCAAATCGTAATTCATAAATAGTGAGTAGATCAGTGACGGATCTAGACATATAAAATAAGGGTGTTCATATCTTAAACAACTCATTTAAGGAGTGTTCATATATATTAATCTAACTCCCTTCAAAATATAGATCATTAAAAAAATTTTTTAGTTAAGGGTGTCTATGAACGCTCCACAGCTTCAGATAGATCCGCCTAAGTAGATGCTAACTAGACAGCCTTCCAACCCAATCAGGCCCCCACGATCATAGTGTTGAAGGCAAGTAAGATCATGCTGCTTTATTTCCTTCACATCAAATAAGATGAGGAAAAAAAATATTAAATTAATTAAAAGTTTCACAAGAAAGTAAAGAATTACATATTAGAAGATAATTAACAAAATTCAAGCAAACAAAGCATTATTCTAAAAAATTATAACACAAACAAATTTAAACAATCTAGTTGCTGAAAAGTTCAAGAAGCTCTGCAGTTGATGGTCCTTTAGAATCCGTAGGACTCCTTTTAAGATTCTATTCCTTTCATATGCAAATGGAAGCCAACTCCTATCCATCAGTCCCCAAAAGCAAACCAAGAGGGACCATCCACAGTTACTGAAGAAATGAAGGAGAGTTTCTGGGTGATTTTCTGTGGGACATCAGGCTATCTAGATGGAGAAACTAGTGCTATTTTTGCTGCCATGATTGATCCAAACTCATGTATGAATCATTTTCTAGTCATCTCCATTGATGTCTTGCTCCTTCTGATCTCCATATTCATCACTGTTTTCACTTCGAAACCTCGCCCTGTGAAGCATATTGTTCCTGGACTGAGAATCTCCTCTGCTGCTCTTGCTGCTGCTCTGAGCTTGGCTTACCTGAGTTTGGGATTCTGGGTTTTGGTGCAGCATCTGAGGAGTGAAAAGACAAGTGTACCCCTGCATGGATGGCTGGTTTTGCTCTTGAATGGAATTACATGGCTGTTTCTTGGTGGCATTCTGAGCTTTCGTAGGCCGTTTTCTGCTAAACTGCTGAAGACTTGTTCTGCTGTTTTCAGCTTGTATGCGGTTTTCATCAGCATAATCGCGCTCCTAGAAGTAGCTGTCTCAGGCAGAGTGGCTTCTGCCAAAGTCATTTTGGACATTCTGTGTTTGCCAGGGCCTGTTCTGCTTCTTCTCTGTGCTTTTCCAGGACGTACAAATGATAGAGAGCCTGAATCAGAAATTCAGAACCATGAGTGTTATTATATGCCTTTGCAAGATGATGAAGATGCATATATTACAGACAAAAATACAACTCCATTCGCGAAGGCTGGGTTTTTCAGTGAAATGTCATTCTGGTGGCTGAATCCTCTGATGAAAAAGGGCAAACAGAAGATCCTTGATGACGATGATATTCCTAAGTTAAGGCCGGCTGATAGTGCAGAAACGTGTTACAGAGATTTCATGGAGAAACTCAGGAAGCAGAAAGAAAAAGAATCAACATCAAGTGCTCCAATTCTTCCCACTATATTTTCTTGGCAAAAAAAGGGGATCATAATTTCAGGGGGTTTTGCATTCATAAAGGTACTTACACTCTCCACTGGACCTCTTTTCTTGAAGGCATTCATTGATGTGGCTGAAGGAAATAAGGCCTTCAAATGTGAGGGGTTTGTGCTCACTTTTCTGCTTTTTCTCACAAAAAGCTTAGAATCACTGTCAGAGAGACAATGGTGCTTCAGGACTAGATTGATCGGACTCCAGCTAAGATCGATGTTGTCTGCAGCTGCGTATCAGAAGCAGCTTAGACTTTCTAATGAGGCGAAAACAACACATTCTCCTGGAGAAATAATCAATTATGTGACAGTTGATGCTTACAGAATTGGTGAATTCCCTTTCTGGTTCCATCAAATATGGACTGTTTGCCTTCAAATGTGCCTTGCTTTGGTGATCATATATTACTGTGTCGGGATTGCAACAGTTGCAGCACTGATTATGATTGCCCTAGCTGTTCTAGGAAATTCCCCACTTGGGAAATTGCAGCATCAATACCAAACAAAGCTTATGGTGGAGCAGGACAAGAGGCTGAGGGCCACAACCGAGGCCTTAGTTACCATGAAGGTGCTGAAGCTATATGCTTGGGAAATGAATTTCAAGAAGGCTATAGAACACTTAAGGAACATAGAATTCAAGTGGCTCACATCTGTGGTTTTGCAAAAAGGAGGATACTACATGATTCTGTTCTGGTCATTTCCCATATTGATGTCGGTCACAACTTTCAGCGCATGCTACTTCTTTGGAATTCCGTTGAATGCTAGCAACATCTTCACATTTCTGGCAACTTTGAGAATAGTTCAGGATCCTGTAAGGTTGGTCCCTGATGTTGTTGGAGCATATGTACAAGCAAGGGTATCGTTGGATAGACTTATACGGTTTCTTGAAGCACCTGAGTTGCAGAATCAGCATATCCAGGAAAGGAAGACAGGCGAAGAGCTGCAGCAGTCCATAGTCATTAGAAGCATAGGGATTTCATGGGAGAATACCTCCTCAAAGCCAACACTGAGCGACGTCAATTTAGTCATCAAACCAGGAGAGAAGGTTGCTATATGTGGAGAGGTTGGAGCTGGCAAATCCACACTTTTGGCAGCCATTCTTGGGGAAGTTCCGAACATCAATGGCACTGTAAGTCACATCTCAATTGAACAGCAAACGTATTTCAAATAGACCTGACAAAACTGACCCGAGATCTGAAATCTGAACTGAACGACCTGGATCCATACCCGAACCGACGCCCGAAATAGGATGAATTGATTTAGACCCGAACACCCGAAACAAACCGATCCGTAACCGAAAGAAATCCGAATTGTAGCGTGACCCGAAATTACCCACACCCGAAATAACCCGACCCAATTCAATGCGAATCCGACCCGAATATGATCCGAACCGAAGCATACTCATAAACTTAGTTTTAAAAGGCGCGAGGCGCACTAAGGCGCAAAGGGTCCCGAGGTGCGAAGCGTGAGGCGCGAGAGGAAGGCGCACGCATCATGGACGCGAGGTGCACTTTTACGCTAAAATACTTCCAAATCAATCTTAATGCACAGTTTTGACAAATAAGCTAAATAATGATGTCAAAGAAGTGATTAGACAATAGTAAAAGTTTAGAAAACACCGCAAATAGTCTTAAGGACACGATGATATCATATCAGAGCACCTAGAAGCACACATATAAGTTATTACAAGTCCAAAAATATAAAAACAAGCATAACACACAAAGCCGTTCATCAATTAACAAGAAAAAGATTAAGAATTTAACATACCTAAAAAAAGATTAAAGATTTAACATAACCCAAAAAAAAGTAATTAGCAGTTTATCAATTAACATGAAAAAGATAAAAGTAATTGGCAATTCATCAATTAACATGAAAAAGAATTTAACATACCCCCAAAAATAAAGTAACATAAAAATCTAGAAACATAAAAGTCTAAACGCACAAAGCAATTCAACTCTAGAAACATAAAAGTAATTAGCAATTCAACAATTAACATTGAAAAGGTTAACAATTTAACATCCCCTCCCCCCCCAAAAAAAAGGGCGTTGAAGGCTTAAGGTCAGGTCTGCCTCTGCCCAGTGCGCACGAAAAAAAAAAAGAAGATGCAGCCCATTCCCCACCCAAGCCCCCGACAGCAATGGGGGGAGGAGAGAGAGAGAAAGGTGGCCGAAAACACCACCATGGCCAACAGACATGGCCGAACAAGAAAAGGAAGAGGAGAAGAAGCAAGAACAGCAGCCAAACGGCAACCGAAAGGCCACAAAAAGAGCCGAAACAACAGAAGAAGAAGAGGGGAAGAAAAAATCGCAGCAGAGAAGGAAGAGAAATGGAGATTCGTACCTGGAGATTTGTGGTTGAAGCCTAAAATGGAGATTCGTAGCAGAGATAGCCATGGAAAGGCTTGAGCAGAGGGTCTGGGAGGAGGCTAGGGTGTTCTCGGGTATGGAGAAGGCAAGTCTGCTTATTTTTTTTTAAAAAAAAAATCCTCTTCTTGTTCAACGGTTCCATGAAGCGCGCTTTTCGGTCGCCTCGCGCTTCGCCTTAAGGCACGCTGAAGCCCACGCCTCACCCCGCTTTAAGCATTCGCCTCGCCTCACACCCCTGAGGCGACACAGCCCTCGCCTCGTGCCTCACCGCGCCTAGGCGTGCCTTAGGCGCGCTTTTTTAAACTAAGCTCATAAATCATAACCAGTCAACCCAAAACTATTCCTAATTCCCTAGATTTTATTGTTAAGGCCTATAAGAAAAGCTCCTACCGCAAATTCGTAACTTAGCACAACTTTGATAAACAAGCAAATCATAATCTACCTGTAATCATAGTATATAATTCATTAAAGCCTTTAACCAAGTAGGTAAAATGTAATACTTTTAACATATTTCAACCTATTGGTTGTTGGCTTGTTACTAATCCCGTAAGTTGCTAATCCAATAAGTTGTCAATCATTACGGTAGTTCAATACTTGTAAATCTAGCTCGGCAGGAACATGAACAATGATTCACATCACAATGCCAAACTCACCGGAGACATGGGGTTGACATCCCCCAAACTATGTAGCACCACATGTAAATTCTTAGCTCAACTATTACAAATGCAACACCAATCCAAAATAAAGTTTACATCAAATATAAAAGTTCACATGGTAATCCTTGATCATCTCCTTAGTTACATATCTAAGTGTTAATGAAGTTTACACAAGTACAATAAAAAGAAGAAGACAACGGAACTGGGTCTCCAAATCTGAGCATGTAAAAGAAGCCATAATCTCAATAGTCTTCTAAACCTGGAAACGGAGATAATAGAAAATATTAGCAACCAAAAACCAGATGGCAACGCTTTTGACATCTTGCTTTTTCCACTTGACATGAGTCTTTATAGTTTGCTCCATCCACTAGCAAATAAAATCACATATTCACATATAACATCACAACAATGAGACTTGAAAAATCAAAATGAAAAAATTCCAAAATAATCCAAACCCATGAGAGAAATCCAAAAACTAGGGATATAGGGTGAATTAACTAACCAAGTACTAAAATAAGTGATCAATTACCTTGACCATCATCTACTTCGAGGGAAAAATCTGACACCTTTAGTACCTGACCAATCCACATTTAATCCAATGAATTCTTCTTCTTCTTCTCCTTCTTGTGCTAAAGTGAAACAAAATGCACAACAAAAATTCACAAAAAGTAGGAAAAAAGATAAATATAAACAAATAAAAAAGAAGATATTCAATACTTACATTGAAAGCCATATAACCAAGTCCGGGTTGTTATCAATACTTCCATATTCTCAGGAATACAAGAGCTTCTCCACTTATTTAAAATCCTACCTCCAATGCTAAAGGTTGACTCCGAAGCAACGATAGGGAGTTAGACGCTCAAAATATCCCTAACTAGATGAGAGAGTTTACCATACTTCTCTTGATTGGTTTTCCAAAACTCTAAAACATCCAAATCCACTTTACGCTCAATTTTGGAGTCCTCCAAATAAGTATCAAGTATTGACTTTCCACTTCTACTTGAATACTTGTTATCATTCTTATCAAATTCCTACAAAATACAAAATTGCACTTACAACAACAACACCACCACCTCCCACTATGGGTCCCGCTTTCACGGGGTTTGGGGAGATCCAGATGTATGCAACCTTACCTCTACCGGCATCTCTGCCTGCAGAGAGGCTGATTCCACGAGACCCACAAAAACAAGATTTTTGTGCAAACATTTTGTAGAAGAGGGCTTTTGAGAAAATATTAAATGAAGAAACTACAGTTACGCCAATAAAACAGGGAGTCGAAACTAACCAAACCATGGAACAGTAACGCAGCGGAAGGAAACATACCTTAGCAGAGGTAGGAAAATAATGAGTCGTCCCAGAAGTGTGCACTACCTGCAAACCATGCGACAACACACCCAAATCTGTCCTACTGCAACCGAAAAACAACTACAAGGCCGATTATTTGAGATCTAAGACCTTAATCCTATCCCGCCATAGTCTCCTATCCTGAGTCATGTCCTCCGTCAATCCTACAACTTTTAAATCCTCTCTAATCACCTCATCCAAACTCTTCTTTGGTCGACCTCTCCCTCTTTTACCGACGGGAATGTTAATCCTCTCACATCTTTTCACTGAGGCGTCCACACTCCTCCTTTTTACATGGGCAAACCATCTAAGTCTTGTTTCTCTCATCTTATCTTCGATGAGGGCCACTTTAACCAAGTCTCTTATTACTTCATTCCTAATTCTGTCCATTCTCGTATAACCACACATCCACCTAATCATCCTCATCTCTGCGACCATCAACCTTTGAACCTGAGTCTTTTTTATCGGCCAACACTCCGAACCATACAGTACAGCAGGTCTAACAACCGTATGATAAACTTTGCCTTTTAGTCGAACCGGCATCCTCTTATCACAAAGCACACCCGTGGCCTGCTTCCATTTTTGCCAACCCACTTTTATGCGCTGGTTGATATCTTCGTCAATCTCACCATGCTGCTGAACGATTGAGCCGGGGTATTTAAACTTCACGACCTTTGGTATCGACAATCCGTCAATGGTGACCTCTCCCCCCGCCTCTTCCCTTCCACTGAAATAGCAGTGCAGGTATTCAGTTTTTGATCTACTTACTCTGAAACCTGTAGATTCCAATGCGTGCCTTCAACGCTCTAACTTAACATTAACTCCCTCTCTGGTCTTATCAATAAGAACAATGTCATCTGCGAATAACATACACCATGGTAACTCATCCTGAATCCCTTTTGTAAGCTCATCCATGATCAGAGTGAAAAAGAAAAGGCTTAAAGCGGACCCCTAGTAAAGGCCTATACCAACGTAGGAGTCATCGGTAACCTCTCTTGGCATCCTAACCCTAGTTTTACCTCCCTCGTACATATTCTTAATAACTCGAATATACACCGGGGACACTCCTTTCTTTGCCAAGCGTCTCCACACCACTTCGTGCAGAACTCGATCATAGGCTTTTTCCAAGTCGATGAACACCAAATGAAGGTCCACTTAATACATAGAAATTAGAGATACATTTTTATCACCTTAATATCAATTCAACTGGAGAAAAAAAATCTTGATTGATCTCACTATGTTGCCCTTAAAAAAAACAAAGAGTAAGATAGTATAAAATTATAGAAAACATACCGTCAAATAGTCAAATTTGCGTTTGTGGTTTCCAATTCTTGAACTCGATCCACCAGTGTATGATGATGGTATTGATGATAAAATAGGAGTTGAAGGATTAGTGCTTTGGATATACTCTCTAAGAAGCATCTCCAACTTGAACTGTATATCACTTACTTTTCTAATTGCCATTTCCTTATTTTCATAGAATTTCTCATAACAATACTTGATAAACACCAACTTACATCGAAGATCAAGAATTGTGGCAAAAGCAAATAATAAGATATACTCACTCCAATACTTATCAAACTTTGCTCTCATCTCCATGACCATATTCCTGATAATTGGATCATCACAATCTAATTGCTCTTTCAAGAACATATCAATCTTCCACACATTTTCAAAGTACAAGTTCAATATAGGATCCTTAGTACTAGAAAACATATGAGTTATATCACAAAAAGGTCTAACAAACTCATGAATTCTTGTAATCCTTTCCCATTCATCATCTGTCGGAAGAGTCTTATACATAGCATCAATTTGAGCAAGTAACTTAAAAGTATCAACATAAAGAAGTGCTCTATCAAGCATTTCATAAGTAGAGTTCTACATAGTAGGCACATCCAACCACAAAGCCTCGTTTTCCAAGATCATACACTGTTTAACACAATACTCAAAATTCCTCATTCTAGACTCCAATCCCTTGACATATTTCACACTTTCTCTAACCTTATCAGCACAATTATTTAACAATAAGATTCAAAGTGTGTGCCGCGCACCGAATATGAAAATATTCCCCATCACCTAATAAATGTCCATTCTCATAAAGTTTGGATCTTAATTCATCTTGCATTTTGTCATTGCTAGATGCATTGTCCAATGTTATTGAAAAGATCTTATGTTGAATGCCCCATTCTTGCAATAAGTCATACACAACACTACATAAAATAGATCCAATATGAGGAGGTTCCAAATGATGAAAATTTAAAACTCTAGTAGTAAACTTCCAATCAGAATCCACATAGTGAGTAGTCAAGCACAAATATCCATCTGTTTGGCAAGAGGTCCACATATCACAAGTCAAAGAAATGTGTCCATGAAGTACAAGAAGAGCTAACTTAAGTTGGTTTTTAAATTGAGCATATAACTTAAGGCAATCAGCTTTCGATGTGTTTCTAGTTATGGTTCTCACTTCATTGTTCAAGTATGTATGAATCTCCCTATTTCCTTCATGCTCAACCCAAGAAAAACTATACCCATGCATTATGATCGCCCTAGCTAGCAAATCACGATAAACTTTTTGTTCAAACTTTTTCTCACCTCCTCCTTCTTCAGTAGACTTTGCAGTTTGATATGCTTAACACTTCTCCAAATGCTTCTTCATATTGCTAGTCTCATATTGTGCAATAGCAATAAAGGTTCCTTTCTTGCAATGTGAGCATTTCGCTCGCTTCTTGCCATCACTGAAATTGGCCTCGTCAATCACAAGAAACTCTGACCACATTGAACTTCTTTTTTTATCATCTTCAACAAGAGTGTCAAGGGCTATTATTGTAGAAATAGAATTCAAATTTTCATTGGCATACATTTCAGTTCCTTGTCGTTCAATGTCCATAGCTCCCTGCATTTAATTCAAATCACTATGTCACTATTGAAATGCGATTCTTCCCATCACTGAAAGTGCGATTCGCAATTCTCTTATCTCCAAATGTGGAAATTATGTCACGATTGAAATCCCACATCAGAGGACAAAGGAAAAACTTTAACATCTAAGTATCTAACTCAAAAAGGGAATTTTCAGAATGAAGACAAATAGAAATCCAAGGCATACCACAATAGATAACATATGCCTTGCAAAACTTTTTTCTGTTTCTTGAGGGTCCTACAAGAGAACTCACGAAATAATTCCATAAAAATTCCACAGTTCACAGTGAGATTGCGAATCATCAAACACCAAATAAAATGACACAAACCTCAATAAAACATGAGAAAAATAGTTTGCCAACTATGTCGTAAGGTAAAGATGGATCCAAGAGAGCTACTACTTCAGAATCTGAATCCTGCAAAATAATATCGCCTTTCATATAGTAACATTGACATCTACATTCTTTCCAATTTTCTATTTAACCATTTTTCCATAATTTATTAACAAGGAAATGACAGAAAATAGAAGCCTCAGCAAGACAAGCTTCGAGCAAGCAACCAGATGCACTAACCGGGTGACTGCTGGCGTCGAGCCGTCGACTGAGACGTTTGAGGCTCCGAGCAACCGTCGAGGGGCTGTGGGTGGCTAGATCTGAGCAAGGCCGATGGTCGGTCGGCGCTACTGCGTCTTGGAGAGGATCGAGAGGAGCCCCGGTTGTTCGGCATTGAGACTGGTCGACCAGTCAGCCTGTCGGGCTGTGCCGGTGTCGACGGCTCAAGAGACAGGGAGAGGGAGGGAGGTCTAGAGTCTGGATGATTGCAAGGAAGACTTGACGACTTGAACTGGAGGAAGACTGGACAACTGTAGCAGACGCCGACGGCGTCGGCTAGAGAGAGAGTAGAGAGGCGGCGAGAGGGTTGTGAGAGTTGAGAGTGTCTGAGTATGAGTTGTGTCACGTGTGACTGTCTGTGTGACTGGTGAGGCAGTGAGGCTTGAGAGTTGAGGGTTTTACTTTGTTTTGTTAAAATTACAAAATTATTATTAACATTTACTTTTTTTTTTAAGGTTTTAGACTCTGGGGGGAAATTCTGAAATTTTAAAACTCAATTAGTTGAGTTTGGGAGGGAAAAAGAAAAATGACTTAAGAAGAATTAAAGGCGTAAGAGGGAAATTTTATAAATGAAATCAAATGAAATTTAAGAGGAAAAAATAAAATAGTTAATAGTTTTAGTTTTTAATTTGATAGATATGTAATAAAATAATAAAACATAAGCTGTATAATATTTGGTGAAAATAAGAATTAAGAAAAGACAAGCATAATTGACAAATTATTAAACTCATTAGGATCTAGCAATATTATTTTAGTATTTAATTTACTTAATGCACGCTAGGATTATAAATTTATAATATCTTTTGTGAGCCTATGACAGTATGACTACCATCATTCCGTCAAAAATACTGTATTAGTGCA
>JAKOGI010000338.1:487500-545000 GCA_029747015.1 Carnegiea gigantea
ATTCCAAGGTCTAGTAAATGCACACAGAGAAATCTCTCGATCCAACAAACATAAAGAGAACACTCCCAAAACTAAATGCCCAGAAAGGGGTACAGTAAATTTGGACAGTGAGCAGCAACCACAGCTGAATGGGGATCAGTTGATTCAGCAAGAAGAAAGAGAAATAGGTGACAATGGTCTTAGGCCTTACATAGAGTATTTAAGTCATGGAAGAGGATGTCTGTATTTATCCACGGCAGTTTTATCCCACATCTTATTCCTGCTTGGGCAATCCATACAGAGTTATTGGTTGGCTACGAATGTTCAAAACTCTGAGACCAGCAAATTGAAGTTGATCACAGTATATTCGATGATTGGAAGCAGTTTGATGATATTCTTGCTTGCAAGATCATTTTCTATAGTTTCTTTGAGCCTGGATGCATCACAATCAATATTTTCTACACTGCTCAAGTTCCTTTTCCGAGCACCAATGTCCTTCTTTGACGCCACTCCGCTAGGAAGGATACTCAGTCGGGTAAGATGGCACATCTCTCCAGAAGTGAAAAGCAGTTATCTAATGGTATGGCTAACCTATTTCCTCCTGCAGCTGTCTTCAGATATGGGTATCATTGACCTTGATGTGGCCATGATGATAAGCATGACCCTGGCATCAACACTAGCTACATACTTCAGCTTTGGCGTAATGGCTTTCTTTACGTGGGAAGTCCTGTTTGTCATTGTGCCTGTGGTTTATTTGACCTCACTCATACAGGTGCTGCCTATTCTTTCTCCGAGATCACCATATACTCTCTTGGTTAGATGGACAGTTTCTCCTACCTTCAGGAAAAACCTAGCCACAATGAGTCAGACAATATACAACCAAACTGTAAATCGATACCATGAGATATGAATTAGTTTTCTCTCTTTTTCCTTTTTTTTTAGAAGGCATGCTTGGAAGGGGGAAGATGATTTTCTGGGGAAAAGGTTTACAGTTATCTAGGACATGGCAAACCTTCTTCTTCTTATTTGTAAGAACCCAAGAAGCTTCATTTTGACTAAATCTCCCTCAAGGGTCTATTTATATAACTAGACGCACTGAAGAAGGGGCCACCTTCTATGAAAGGGCTCACCATTTCTTACGTCTCACTGATCATCATCCATATAACATATTCCCCAGACATGTTTAGCCAATCTGCTTAAAACTGGAAGTCTGTCCAAAACAAGCAGCCACAATATAACTGCATACTTGAGAGTAGTACCATAGTTACCAGGCCGCCTCTGGGTCGCTTGCTCTGGGAATAGGGCTCGCTACTTCTATTACATGCTATTTTACTCCATTTCATTTTCTCTGCCTTTGTACGTAACCCCTTGTAGCCTTTGGAACGGGAATAATCATCGGCAATCTATGCTCTGATCCTGCATAAGAAATTTGTATCCCTGGCTGTACAGACTTTCATCCAATACCAACATACATGAGGTCCTCCATGATTGTATTCCCACCACAAAGTGTGCCTGAGATAATGGCATGATGCATATGGACCCATTTGACCCATAGAGTGTCTTTTTTGCAGCTCACAGCATAGATGTTTGGCAATCAAAGCTTTATTCCGAACTTTCAGATTCTTCAACCCCATAACCCTTTGATGCAACTGCTCTTTTTCCGTTCTTTTCTTTTCTTTGTTTTTGGGAAGAACGGGGAAGATGAAGTTCTGTGAAAGTCATTTCCACTCTCAGTGGGTGCAATTTAACTTCCCTTTGAGAAAGTATACTTTCCTTCTCTCTGTTTACAATTGGCAGAGGTGGGTCAGGTGGCTAATCCTCGCGTCTGGTAGTATTGTTTTTCTGAGTACTCATTCTCCTGTGTTTTACAAAAAATTTCTAGGATAAGTTCATTTTCCCCCGGAAAATATTCTTTCCTGCCCTCGAATGTGGTTTCCAGCTTACTGCCTCCTCAATTAAAGTATGTTTTGTCTTAACTCCTCAAACAGAAATACTATTATGCTTCAGCAAAAGAGCTGATGCGAATTAATGGCACAACCAAGTCCACAGTAACAAGCAATATTGGTGAGGCAATTTCTGGAGCTACTACTATAAGAGCTTTTGGCAAGGAAGACCAGTTTTTCTCAAAGGCTGTGCAGCTTATAGACAAGAATGCCAGTCCTTTCTTCCATAGTTTCTCTGCCAATGAATGGCTGATCCAGCGTCTGGAGATGCTATGTACAGTTATTCTTTCATGCTCAGCTCTTGCGTTAACCATGCTTCCATTTAGCAAATCCAACTCAGGTTACTATCCTCTCCTCCAAAAGCCACGTCTTAATTTTTCATCGGTGAATCTTTTATTAGATTAATCAGCTAATGTTTTTCTCAATTTGGCAGGATTTATTGGGATGGCACTCTCATATGGCCTATCACTAAACAGCTGTCTTGTAAGTTCTGTGCAAAGCCAGTGCATGCTAGCAAACATGATAGTTTCAGCAGAAAGACTGGAGCAGTACATGCACATTCCCAGTGAAGCCCCTGAAATAGTTGAAGGAAACAGACCTGCATCCAGTTGGCCTGATCTAGGAAAAGTAGAAATTTGTGATCTAAAGGTAAATTGCATGCACTCTCTAGTTTCAGTGACTAAAAGGAAACAACTTGTCAACTTTTCCCCCCAACAATTAACAGGTTAGATATAGACCCAATGGCCCTCTGGTTCTTCAAGGCATCAGTTGCATTTTTGGAGGAGGGGATAAGATTGGGATTGTAGGGAGGACTGGCAGTGGCAAAACCACCATAATTAGCACTGTGTTCCGCCTGGTGGAGCCTTCTGAAGGAAAGATCATTATAGATGGCATAGACATTTCTACAATTGGGCTTCATGATCTTAGATCAAATCTTGGGATCATCCCTCAGGAACCCACGCTTTTTAGTGGTTCAGTTCGCTACAATCTGGATCCCTTATCAGAGCATACGGATCAGGAGATATGGCAGGTAACGTACTTTTGAAGCAATTTTCACAATTAATGTGAAATGTTTGTTTTATCACTTCACATTGATCGTAGAATTATTTGAAAGGTCCTTGAGAAGTGTCAACTTCGAGATGCTGTTCAGGAGAAGGAAGGTGGCCTAGAGTCTCTAGGTATGACGGGGAAATTTTTTGCTTCTGTCTCTGAAATAAAAATTCATTCCGAGCAATTTGCTTTACAGTTCTACACGATGGATCAAATTGGAGCATGGGACAACGACAGTTATTCTGTTTGGGACGAGCATTAATAAAGAGGAGGAAAATACTAGTTCTCGATGAAGCGACAGCATCCATAGACAACACCACAGATGCTATCCTCCAGAAAACCATAAGAAGAGAATTTGCAGACTGCACTGTTGTCACAGTGGCACACAGAATACCAACTGTTATGGATTGCACAAAGGTTTTAGCTGTCAGCGATGGTGGGTTTGTTAATTTTTCTCATCACAGTACCAAAAACTCGTGTTTGTTTTTACTGTCTACAGAAATAATGAATTATGAATTTCATCCGCACAGGAAAAGTAGCAGAGTTCGATGAACCCATCAAGCTTGTCAGCAAACAGGACTCATTATTTGGGCAACTAGTTCGAGAATACTGGTCATATCCTGGAAATGCCAGTATGCAGAAAGAATGAAAAACCAGCTAGAAGCCATTATTACAAGCCAAGTACAAGATAACACATTCCCTGTCATCTTCACCAAGCTGATCTGTTCTATGGGTGCTTTAACCAGCGAAAAAAGATTTTTGTACGGCATCCTACAACCTACGAAGTTTCCTGTCATTGAAATGTATTCTCCCATAAAACATAACAAAAATAAAGGAAGACACCGAGGAAAATGGCACTCTCATGGGTTCAACCAAACATTTTTGTAAGTTTCCTAGGTTCCCGGGAAGGTTTTCAAGGCCTTTAGTATTTCATGCTGTAAGCTAATGGACAATATTCATCAGTGGTGCAAATTGTACATTGATCAAATAGTGAACTGCACCAGAAAATACCAGTACTTTTCCCAGCAAATCTGTTAATGCCCCCAAATCAAAAGGTTGAGAGGGGAAAAAAAAACCATTGTAGTTCATGCTGAAGTGATACACCTGCTAACCAACAAAAAAAGGGTGGGAATAAGGCGTGACATAAGGTAACTGGAGACGAGTAGCATCCAATTAGCCACCATATATCTCGAATCCTGCAGCAATTGAAATGATATGGATGCACCTACAAGAAATCAAACCATCGTGTGATACACGCCCGCATACAGAAATTTCTTCTGGGGTAAGTATATAGTGCGGTGTAAGAGGAACTCTGAGGCATTTTATCAAACAGCTTGAGATCTAGTGTCAATCGACGAATGTCTTTACTTCATCCTGAAATTAGTCCAAACAAAACATCTACTACATTTGAGAAATAATAAGGTTTTTAGAGAACAAGTATAAACCAAAAAAATCTCGTTCAGTCCATAATTTGAACTGATGATCACAAATAAAATCCATTGCCTAAGTGAAGATGACGATTCTGAGTCACAACTTCATTGTATTTTCACATATTTTACCAACTTAACAAAATAACACCATATGTGACACATGGAAGTGTCAAGCTAGCACGTTAACCAGTTTTGAGAGAAGCCTGCTACTGGCCTCGCGCTTCATCTATAGGAACCAGCGGGGGAAAGAGAAGAAAAAATGGCAAGTAAATCGGACACAGCCTTTATACAAAGTACTAAGGGTTCAAGTTAGTTGATTCCTGCATTTCCAGCTCCCAGATAAGATTTCTTATTTACAACACATTCTCAGATTGCATTCCTTCCAAAGCAAAGATTACATTAAACAAAACCCGTTTACACCAAAGCCAGTTCCCAACTAAATCTCCATTCCCGCAGCAGTTTAGGCATCTATCCAGAGGACCAAGGCCTAATGGTGAGCTCGGCCCTGATATGCAGAACTCCATTGATGAAGAACTGGCTATCGTCAGCCATCAACGAGGTCCATGGAGTGCCAAACAGGTTTCTATAGCCAACGGCTTTCCCCCCGGTGAATTTGTAGTTCCCCCTATATTTCACAACAAACTCCTCCTCGGGTTTTTGCCGAGCAGCAAATTCATAATCTACTGAAAAGCTTGCCAGACCCTTCTCTTGCATGCCCAAGAACAGCCCAAAGCAGTGGAAGGAGCTCTGCTGGTCCATGTTGCAGTGAGCAGATAGGAAGAACCCTTGCCCACCAAGGTGGAAAGCCTGAGAGTAAACTCGGCCTGATGGGAAAAGGTTCTGGCATTCTTCTTTCTTCAGATCAAAGTACACTATACACTGCTGGCGTGGGAGTTCAAACTCTATCACCTTTACTGGCCTGTATTTATATGCCCGCTCGGTGAAACGGTGAGGAGCGGCGCTGGATTCTTCTGCAAGGAGTGCCCGTTGACGATAAGGTGGCTCAGCTTTGAAGAAAAGTGCCTCCATCACTAGCTTTGAGGCAAGCTTGGGGTCCAAATCATTGCAGGTCATGACTTTCCTCAGCTTCCTGCATGTCATGTATGGGAAGCGAATGAGTTTGCAAAGCCGAGTGCCAAGAATCTCCCTTCGCTCATCCAACTTTGGGTAATGGGCCCTGGCCCATTTCAGGGCAAAATCGTAAACTGCATCTTCTGAAGCAACCTGGAGATCATCACTAGATAGTACTGCCTCAATTCCGGCCAGAGGAAGGTTCATTACCTCTTCCTGGAACCTGGAAACGATGATATCAAATATCAGTTCCTAATCTCATCCTAGAACATTATCATAATCTAGCTCTAGTCAATTAGCAAACATGATCAAGTTTCATGCATTCTGCCATCTCCTACAGGCTAGCAATACATCCCCTTCAATATCAGCCTAAGATCAAAAGGTTGGCCCTTCATGGTCCGTATAAATGAAACTGACAACAATGGCTGTTATTTTCCGTCTTATTGTTAAATTTCAATGTTTTCTTCATTCTTGTCACTTGGAAGGGAGAGAGGCTTCAGCATTGAGCTTACTTATTTATGTCCTTGTAACGTAAAGCAAGGAATGCAATGGCTGCATCAGTCAATGGCTTTACAGCATCAGCCATTAAGACACTTGAAGGAAGGTCCAAGTATAACAGAGCTGACTCTGAAGTCATAGGAAAATTCAGCAACAAGCGGCTGCAGTATCTCACGCATGAGGCAACCTCGAATTTGTCAGAAGCCATCAATACATCTAACAAACTCGTAGGCGTGTTTGATGTCAAAGTGCAGCTGTACATAAAATGTAGGAGATCCATGAACGCAGCCTCCTCTGCTCCACCACAAACACACATATCATAAGTGACGTATGCTAAACAGCACCCCCCCCCCCCCCCAAAAAAAGAAAACGAAAAAGAAAAAGGCAGATTCAAAGACATCCTGTAGGCACTCACCTGAGGCATGGATTCGCAAAGTCACCTGTCTCTGTTCAGACTCCCTCATTCCATTTGAGAATAGCTACACAGAAGGCTGAAGGATAAGTAATAATGTAACATGACCAAAAAAAAAACAAGAAAAGATGCATGAAACAAGTCCAACTAAGATCTTTTACCTTGTAGAAAAAGGGGCTCTTAGCAGCTAATATTGGGGAGCTAATGTGAATCGTCTCAACTCTGAGAATAGCAGAAGCATCCATGCTCAAGTCACACTCATCATTTTGCACTGTTTCGTCACCTGCAATATCTAACACTGATTAGTACCACATCAAAGAGCAAAGAAGAATTCAATCACTCAACTATAAACAATCCCTCCAAAATTTACATGATGACCTTAAGTTACTGAATTAGCAAACAACTCAAACGCTTAACTTGACCCTCCCTTTCACTTGTGAAGAGAGGAATTCAACAAAATAGAAGATACACATAAGGAAGACAATAGGCACCATGCACAAACTTCAGACTAATTAATGAGACGATGGAACAGATGAAGTCAATCTCACACCGTCAACAGAAGGTGCCTCTTCAATCATGGCAACTGCTTCACAATCTAGACTTTCATAAGCAACACCTTCATCTGAGTCTGGCATGTTGCAGGTCAAAATCTGGTCATCCGTCTGGACAAGGACATCTGCACCTGAAAGCAACAGGATATCAGTTCTATCAGCAGAATGAGCATGGCAAGCACAAAGTTTTCAGCAAGAATCCAACTTTGACAAATGAATAAAACGAGACCATTGAAACCAACATCAGCACATTCGCGAAGGCATGCTTCAATCAATTAAAGAATTAAACAGTTTCCAGGTCAATCCAAAGGGAAAAACCCATGCACATATCAATTTGATTGAACTGCTGACCATCCTTGCAGTGGCATTCTGATTAACTAGGTTTAGCATTGGCATTCTCTGACGCAATCAAAAAACAACAATGCCTAAAAAATCCCAAATTGTCTGAAGCTCAACACAATCCGAATTGTCTATTGCAGAATAGAGAAAACATAACAAACCAATAAATGCGACAAAAGCAGCAAAAAATCATAGCCATGAAGAAATCTATGGATAAGAGTATGGAATTCCAGCTTGATAACAAATTAACAAGCACCCCCATATCATTGTTCAACACATTACGTAATTGCAAACAGATTTAGCATAATTGCAAACAGATTCATTCTGCATATCGGCTTAATAGTAAAAAGAACTAAACATATTGCATGATTAAAGCATGTACCCAGCAATTTGTTACTCTTAATGATCAGCCAAATTAGACCCTAGAGCACAATAATTCACGACAAACAAAATTAAACAAGAAACAATTGAAGATTAGCAAACAAACCGTTCTCTCTCTTAATTTCCTCCCTCCTGCGCTTGCGATGCCTAGCCCAATCGGCAATCGTGCTGCAACCCTCGCCATCGGATTTACTCTCCGGCAAATCAGGGATGATCTCAATCCTCAAAACCCTATCAGAGAAGTTGCTGTCATTGAAAGCGAACCCAAAATCGGACTCAGAATCCAACAATTCTCGCCGATTATTATCGTCCCCACATTTCGAACACCCAGAATCCATGATTGTTCTCGGATTCGCCAACTCCATAACTCGAATTCAGCGATTAATGAAGATGATTAAATACCCACAAACCCTAATCCCCAAATCCTCTGTCTCTCTCTCTCTCTCTCTCTCTCTCTCTCTCTTCAGATTACAGCCATGAATTGAGAAGAAGTTGTGAGATATGAGAATTGATTGGTGATTACAGATGGAAGATGAGCCAAACTGAGGCTTGTGGGATTTTCATGGTTTTGATTTCGAGTTTTTTCGCTGGAATTGAAACAGAAATCACGATTGCCTATTTGTCTGAACTTGCATGAATTATAGCCCCAAAAAAAAAAAAAAAACAGAAGTCGATAATTGGCAGTGGGCTAAAATTTTGGGCTTATTTTGGAGACAGAGGTACCTAAAATTGTGGGCCGAATAATGGGTTGATAAATGCGTAGCCCATAAAAAATATATATGCAATTTACAAAGGGTTTAGCCTATTGCTAGGGTTTGGTGAGAAGGGTCAAGGACCATGGAGTGTTCAACAAATAATGAGAGCTTTGTCTATGGGTGTTGGAGAATTCCACAATATGTGTCTTAACTTGAATGATGATTTTTAAAAAAGAAAAGGAAAAAAAAATTGAATGACTGTGTAGGGTGAGTCAAAGGTGGCAAAAGTTCACCCAACTTGCGAATTCGATCTGAAAGACGTGTCATTTGATTGGATTTTGATCGAAAATTGAACCGAATTTTCAACCCGAATATGAAATGGCCCAACTCGAGTCAACCCAACCTAATAGTGACCAGATGTCCAAATTGACCCGATCTGGTACCTCATTAACTTGAAATGACCTTGATCTATTCTTGAACAAACAAAAAATATAGAACAAAAGGAGCACATGAATGGTACCTTTATTTTGCGTATTGTCTTTTGATAGTGAACATTATTTAGGTATGCCTAAAAAACAGGGGTCATGATTCGTGAAGTTAAGGTGGATCTGTGGGCCGAAGGATCGCAGGTTGTAGGTTTTGAAAACAACAAAACGCTGAGAATTAAGAACTTGTATTCCACTAGAATCCAAAATAATCCGACCCAAGTCCAAAATGACCTGATCATATCCAAGACCCAAGAGTGACTCGACCCGAATAGGTTAACCCGAACTCAAATTGACTCGATACTTAAAAAAAAAACTCACCATAATTCAAACTTGTATGATTAAACCTAAAGCCGATCCGATTGATCTAATTACTACCTATAAGTGGGTGATCTTAATGTAATAATAATTATTTTATATGTTGTCACTCACTACTTCTACGATTTATAATGTTGATAATCATGTCTTCAATTCAAAAAGGGCGAGCGAGAGAAAGAGATAGAACCAGTCGGTTCAATTTATTTGCTATGTTTTCATAGTCATGATATAAAGGAAGAGTTTTCATTGAATTCATGTATGTTTCCCTCTTTGTTCAACCTGTTTTACTCTTATACATGTTATTTGGCATGTATAAGTCCAAATCGATCACTAAGTTTCATAATTTTTTTAATTTATAATTGTAGGCTGAATATGAAAAATAAAATGGGCTTGAAAGAAATCTCTAACTAACAACCGTAATCGATAATCAACATAGATTAGTTCAAGTGGTTGAACACTTGTTCCTCTTAAGTAAGCACTCCAGTTTAGAGCCTTATGAATAGATAAATTCTGTGGTGGGAGAGCTCTACCCCTTATCGAGCTAACAGCAGCTCGACTCCAGTGAAATTGATGATCCAAGACCAAAAAAAAAAAATTGTAAGAAGACTAGGTACTTAAGGATTGTTCGACTAGGCTATCCTTCATGAGAATACAATGAGATTCACAACACGGAAAAACTTACCATAAAACAGGTCATTTAACTATGTCATATTTTTTATATCTAGAGTACGTGTTGCTTGTTCTCTTCTCGGTACTTGTGCATGTGCTTATGTATACGTGTAAGAAAGTTTAGATATATTAATTTGCACGAAGCTATGCACATGAAGAGGGCATTAATCATATCATATTAGCAACTAAAAAGGAAATTTATGAGTTTCACAATCACATGGTAGCTTAGCTTATATGGTGCATTCCACTAAACCACTAGTGATTAAACAAATTAATTTTCATATTACAAACTAATTAAACTAAGAAATCAACGCTTGAAATGGAACCCATCTTGGCATGCACAATGTAGTATGTGCCCTTGACTTGACCCCTTTTGGTAGCTCACCACATAAGCCTCCTTAACCTTATTCTTAATCGGGTAATTAAGATGTAATTGCATGTGAAGAAGTGTCGCTTAATTATTGTAATTAGCACCCTAACATGGCATGTTTGCCTTGATCAGTGGAACTTCAAAGTACAATCCAGATATTCTACTGACAGCTTTGTTCGTAGTCATATACTATACTATATAATCATTAAGTTCGAGGTTTTTACAGGTCATTTGAAACTGACCTCTCTACTTGCATGAATATTTGCAGAGATAAGACTGTCTATGTACATCTAAATTTCTCCAAATCCTATGAAAGCAAACTACACCTTGAAAGTTGTTGTTGTATAAAAATTACGGCTTATTTTTTTGGTAGGAACTTTAGATTAATCATCTCATGAGGATTTTTTTTTTTTTTTCAAAAGAATAATAATAACTGATTGTTAGTCCATTGATGAGAACGAAGAGGACTATGTGCGAGTAGGCTGAACATCTCACAAGTTCCCTCTTTTTTTTGGCTTTTTTTTTTTAATACAATGGTGTTCTTTAATTTGGCGGTGAAACTTAAAATAAATTTGAAAAACTAAAAATATATGACTACTACACTTAATATTCGTGCCAAGTGTGCCCTATTCACAAGATGTCTAGTCCCCGAGCTTAATATGTGGGGACATTCCTTAATCACTTACTACCACTGATAGGAATACTCTAAAAAGAAAAACTTAATTAATCATTACAAGGAGCAAATTATTTATATTTATATTAAAAAAACTATAGCTTCGGCTCCATAGGTATCTCACTACTTTTAAGATGTATAAGATATAACATTGATCGAATTTTAATCAAACTAATTATTTATATTTAAAAGAAAAAAAGCATTTTATCGAATAATTGAAAATTCCTCAATTACTAAAGCAAAAGTTGAAATTCTCAAGCCCAAAAAATTCTGAAGCTACTATATATACATATATACTCAGCTAAATTAAACATATTGGGCATCGATAAGTAAAAGAATAGGAACAAAAGAACAATGCTGATTCCAAATGTAAGTTTGGTTGGTACAATGGTCCTCATTATCCTAATTCTTAGCCTTTCTTTTTAAATTTAAAAAAAAACTATGATCAATATAATTCTATTTGTTTTCATAAGAATGAATTATTAATTCTTGATGCTATTAATTCTTGATGCTCGAATGGTTCAAAAGTTGAAATTCCTGCATGATAATCTAGATTATGTACTCCCAATTAGTTGATATTTTGCAGGAAGAATTTAGCATATAGCGTTATGTGCATTTTATTTAACGTCGAGTTCTTTTCAAATAGTGAAATTTCAGATGGTGATGATAATACGTAAGTTCCATCTAAGAAAATACTATTCATTATACTAAAAGAAGGAATCGAAAGACAAAGGTCGTGATCGGCAATAGCATTTTGGATCACGTTTAGTGTTTTGACCATGTCAATACACTAAGGGCTTGTTCTTTTCTTAGTAAATTAGAGTGGGTAAAATGGTGAAGTAGATTAAAGTAGGTTGAAGTAGGTTGAGTTGGGTTGAAGTGGGTCCAATTTTTTTTATGTGATAAATTGAACTTTATTAAAATAGTGGAAGTGGGTTGAAGTGGGTTGAAGAGGATTGAGGTTAGAATTGATCTACGAAAAGAACAGAGCCTACTTACTTAATTTTTAGCGTTCGGTAAACTAGTATTTTGACTAACATTTTAAATAGCGTTTAGCGGTTTATGCAGCGCTTTTGAAAAGCTAATGGTATTAACGTTTGACAATCAAAAGTAGCCTTGCATATTTTTCAACCAAAAAAATATCATTTGAAAATTTTATCTTTGAAAATTATCTATATCCTTTTATGTCAATTTACATTAATCAGTTAGCCTAACAGCAAAATTTACCGAACATATTCGTTTAAACCGCTAATCTAAATAGCTATCCGCTAACAGCTAAATTAGAAACGCTATCTTCTATCTGAACCATTATTCGCTGCCTAAACAGCTGATTTTGCCGAACAGACCCATAATATGAATGTAAATATTTCTATTATATTTTTGAGAAAAAAATTAAAGTTATGACGGAGCTAAATTAAACCAGCCGTTTTACAACTGATTTCTCAAAAAATTCTGGCATGTCATATTCAAATTTAATAAGTCTTAAGGCGATTTAATTTATTGCCAAATTCTGACAAAAAAATAAAGATTTACTATGCAGTGCTAGACATAATTCTTACACATACTGTAAATTGAAAATTAAAATCTTGAGGACCTTTTTCTTGTTCTATATGAGAAGAGTATGTGAAATCCTTAAACAGAAAAATTGCATACCATGTAATGTTTACGTTTCATAAGAAATTTTAAACAAAAAATACTCATCAAATTAAATGAGCCATGAGCCAACAGTGGTGTCAGAAAATGGAAGAAAAGATGAGGATTTCAAATGAAAATGGAAAGAATGCAAACTACAGAGTGATGATGAAAAGATCAAGAATAGTAGTTGCACAGCAGATCATAGATGTGCATGCAAATGGGTGATAAGAAATCAAAGAGAAATGTGGGCAAAATTATCAAGAAAACACATAAAAATACAGGCAACAAAATTTGCTTTCAAATTTAAAAGAAAAAAATAAGTATTTAGTAGGAATATCACCAGTTTTTTTTTTTTAAAGAGAAGATTGCATAGAGACAGAGAGCAATTCGATAAGTGGTTTGACACTTATTCTCCCCTTAAGTAAGGTCTTGAATTCAACTTTTTGGAATTGAAAAAATCTGTGATAGAATAATTCTTTGGATCAACAGTAACTCGACTTCAGTAAAATAGAGTATTAAAGACCCCCACCCTAGAATTTCTGGTTCCCTGGTTCTCTTGCTACAAAATCTGAGCCCATATTTTTACGTCGGTACTTGTCACAATCTGCCATTTTCTCCCCCCCTCTCTCTCATCTTTTGTTAGATTTGAATATCTGAATTTGTTTAATTTGGAAAAAATTTGATATGGTTATACATTAATTGTCTGAATTTTAAATATGGATATAATATTTTTTATATTTTTATTGTCCGAACCTGATTTTGACCTGAATTTAGGTTTATCTAAATTGTCCAATATGAGATATTGCTTCCTAACAAATTAGTCCCATGAAAAACTCATAATTTAGATCAATTATGAATTATTAATTTTTGGTTAGGTAAATGAAGGATTATTAATTTTTTACTACTTTGTTTTTTTAAAATTAATAAAAAAGACCCTTATTTTTAATACTCATTTTAATTCGTACTACTTGATATAATAAACTTTTGACAAAAAATTGATAAATTCAATATAAACTTACCTCTTAATTAAGGAATTTGATTTTTTTTTTTCATAAGGAAGATTATCTTGAGTTATCTTTGTTTTTATAAAAGTTCATCAAGGTACGTGCTACGTAATCCTTCAAAGATTCTCAAATTAACATAAGGTGAGTTTTTGTGAATTTGTCACCTATGAGACATTCAATATGTGAGGGTATCATAAAAATTAAAAAAAAAAAATTCCAGGTCGTTTGTATTAATATCAAATGAAACATAAGATACTAAAAGCAATTATTCGATAAACCAATTACATACCACTAAGGTGAAAATGAATTGTTCTTGCTTCTTGATTTAAGTGAGCATGTATTGCTAGCATACAATAGGTCTAGGTCTATGGACGTGAACACTTTTAATTTTTTTTGTTTGGTTGTGCTGAAATGCGTACAAATGTGGGTCATCAACAGTTGGTGTTTGCTAATGCTCTTCATTATCCAGGTCACGGACCATATCTGCAACCTACTGACTTTTTTATTTTAATTTTATTTTTTGTGTTTTATTTATTTCTTATTTCTCCAATTTATGGAGTAAACATTTTGTTTTATATATTTGAGCAGTCTATTATATCAAATTGAGCATTTTGGTCCACTTGCTTGAGCATTTCATGGGTCTATAGACTCGAGACTATAATAATATAAGCGCTGATTGCTAGCATGGGATTCATTGACATTATTTAGCATTTCTTCATTTCAAGAATTGAAGATTGTGTTTTTAGCATCGTCATTGAGGTTTTGGAGGCACTTTTATAAAGAGAGCGACTTAGAATATTGACTTATTATATACACCTATAATATATACTTATAAAATAAATAAGAGCTAAGAGATTCTTTTAGATAAATATTTTCAAAGTTATGTTCAAAAGAGATCCAATGTTTACATGCATAAAATGGTTTGTAATTTTCTTTTTTCTTGGAAAAAAGTTGATTTTTATTTTAATATAAATGAATAGTATTGAAACATTTAATCTTTAGTTAATTATAAGAAAATTTTTAAATAACATCCTATTTTAAATAAGATTATTTCATATTATTTATATCGTCAGATGTACTAATATCTTATATGATAAACGAGGCATATTTTTATGTATATTTAATTTGATAAAAAAAGCTAGCTCCATTAAGAAACCTACTTATGTGAAACATGTCTAGTATAATAAGTGCTTTTTTTATAATTACTTATTTTATTTTTGATAAATAAGGGGCAAATTAAATCCAAAGAAGTACTATTTGATTTGACATATGGAAATGAAATGAGAATAAAATGGGAAGATTTTAGGAAAATTATCAGTACCTTTTGGCAGACAGCTCTTTTGCTGATTAGATAGATTGTGATTTTCCATGGTGACCGCGAATCTTTTATCTCATGATGTGATCTTTCCCACAAATTCATTAAAAAAAATAAGAAATATAAATATTATTATCTATCAAGAATTTATCTTTATTTTTCCACATTTCACATGAAAAACCCAGAATGCATTGCTATTGGTTCTTTTCCAATTATCTCCACCCCTTCTTGTCGTGGCTTTGATATTTTAATTTAATATTCACATAAGAATCAATTTTAGGTTATTTACACTTTAAAGTTAAAGTAAATAAAAAATTATTAGCAAATGCTTGGTGTTGTTGGCACTAATTTATGAATTAAATAGTTATGATTAAAATAATTATAATTAAGCATATGAATATTCACCAATTACTCTTAATGAAATGCTTGCAGTTTGTCTGCAAAATTTAAAATATGCAAATTTTATTTCTTACTGAGTAATTATGTGACTCAGGATTCATCATGAGATCCTGGCCATATCATCTAGGTTAAGGTCAACTTAATTTTTAGTCTCGAATTGTCTTTTTCACTGGAGTCGAGTTACTATTGGCTTAATAAGAGGTAGAGTTCTCCCATCATAAATTTTCTCCATTCACAATACTCGAACTCGAGATATTACTTAAAGAGAACAAATGTCAAATCGCTTGAACCAACCTATATCGGTTAAGATCAACTTAGTTATATGTGATGCATTACTTTGGGGGGGGGGTTAAAGGCTTGAAGGGCTGCAAAAGCACGATGTCCACCCTCTTTAAACATTAGGTTAAATTATCATCTGTTGCCATAACAAAATACAAGGAATAATTCACATGAGGGGCCTGTTTTATTTCGCACTTTAGATAGATAGATGTAAGGAGTTGTAAGGAGCTGTAAGGAGCCGTAAGAAGATGTAAGGAGCTGTAAGAAGATGTAAGAAACTGTAAGGAGCTGTAAGGATGGATGTAAAGAGTTGTTGAATTGTTGAAGAGTTGTATAGTATAATTTGTTTTACAATGAACGTTTTGGATGAAAAATAATAATATTAAAATAATATATTTATTAAAAATAAACAATTAATTAAGTTAATTACACAACAATAAAATATATTAATCCTCATAAATTTGATGAATAAAATTTCGTCCAAGATTTTTTATATGAATATTAGTTTGATCGAATAAGCAAAGTATAACCAAAAAAAAAAAAATTTTTTTGACAAAATTGAATATAACTCTTCAAATAAATTCCTATTTTAAGTAAATAATTTTAAATATAAATAAATGTACGGTCATCTATAATAATATATATTTCATGTCGAAACTCAAATATAGTTTACGTCATCATATTATATTTTTATGTTTATGTGAATGTTATGTTCATAAGATATTTATAAATTTTGTATATTGGTAGTATCATTAAAAAAATATGCATATTTCTGTAACTAAAATAAATGAATGTTATAGAAAATCTATGAGATGTAAGAAGATGTATGAAGATGTAAGAAGATGTAAGGAGATATAAGAAACTATAAGGAGATGTAAACTCTTAGTTAAATTCTAAAACATGCGAAATAGAACAGGGCCGAGGTCACCACCTTTGTGAAAGATATCATGTTCAAAATCTATCCGTTTTATTACATTTAATTATTAATTAAGGTGAGATAAAATATATGTATTATTCACATTTTAAGCCAAAGATGATCGTATAGAGGGTATATCAAAGTACATGTAAAACCTTTCTCAAAGCCTTTTAACAAGCAACTTAAATTTTTGGTGGATTTATGATAAAATATTAAATCATTTTATTTAGAAAACCTATAGAAGCTTGAACAAGGTTAGAAGTATTTCATCTTTAAAGCCATAATTCAAAAACAAAAACACTATTAGTTAGGAGGCATATGGTAAATAGTTGTTGGTTGTTACTTGTTGGCTAGCTGTTTGAATTAGTTCTTTATTATTAATTGTTTATATAGTTGTTTGCATGAACTATTTGCGTAAATTGTTTTTTGTAATAATATTTTGTAAATTAACAATTTCTAAAAAAGATGTGAAAGAAAAAAAAACCTAATGCCTAAAAAACTATTATCTAAAAGTATATAGTTTGAACTTTTTGAAAATTAGCTTTTACCGCTATACCAGAAGGCTAATTCAAAACGCTATATGAACAAATAAATAAATTGTCAAATTAATTGGTTGACCTTGTCAAACAACTAATATTGTTGTAAAAATAATTGAGTGAAATTCTTTCAAAAATCTCTTTACCAAACATATATTAATACTTTCAATATAAATAGTCTCCAATCATAAAAGTCTCCAAGGACTTAGGCCCTGTTCTTTTCGTGGGTCAATTCTAAAACATCAACCTCAACCTACTTCAACTTATTTCAACTCACTTCAACCCACTTTCACTATTATAACCAAGTTTAATTTATTACATAAAAAAATTCTACCCACTTTAACTTGCTTTAATCCAATTCAACCTACTTCATATTTTTACCCACCTCAATTTACCTACGAACAGAACAGACCCTTAATATTACGTTATGATCTTTTTGGACCTTATCATTTATATTTTGAGAAGTCATAACTCATAACTATTTAAATGGAAATGCTAGGACTAATAATACCTTTCAATAATTTATTACTATATACTAGGTAGCGTATTACTTTCAAGAGCATAAAATACATGGCTTGGTACATTTGGGGGATTGAAAAGCACCAATAATTGCTTGGACACAAATGAATACAGACAATAAACCCGGGATGACTAGATTTGCACTTTTTTCACCATTCAACTTTCCAAAAACCTGTTTTTTGTAAATGTTATTTTTTCACACATTCTCATTGAAAAGTGAATGCAGCCTTCAATTTTATTAGTTTATTAAATAAAACCATTTGCTCACTAATCACTTAATTACTGATTTCATAGTACAATTTTTTTTGTTAACAGCTAACAACTGCTTATGTCTTTTACTTGGACATAGATGGTGACATTTCAGATTTGGTTTTTGTACTTCTAAACAGTAGATACTGATTATTTATACAAAATAAACCGATCATAGAAAGTATATTTTATTAGTTATTAAAGCAGAAGTATATGAGACTGGATCAAGAAAAACAGTAATAATCAGTTGATATATAACACTCTTTAGCTCAAACACATGTGTTAGTTAAAGGCATGATAATGATGAAAATAGCCATTAAATTCTGTTTTTCTAATCAAAGAGCAAACAAAGCTCCTGCAATTATATTCCTTATATCAAGTTAGGCAATGAAAAATTAGATAGACGTTTTCATCCCAAGCTTAGCATTAACCAAAAAATAAAATAAAATCATATGGTAATTGAATTTATTGAATTAGAATCAAATCCAATATGAACTCACTTATCAAATGTGCTTTGAGATTCAAACCGTGTCTATCCTTTTAGTACTCAAGTAGCAACCCTCCCCCTTATATTATGTTGGATAGGGTGAAAAAAAATAAAATACAAAACTCAACTTAAACATAATGTTTTTAATGATGTTATGCATATAATTTACAATTGCATTTGTTCTATCCATGGTACAAGTTATTGCCTATACTAGACGTTTACAGCAGGACATGGGGGGAAACTCAGCGTTGATAAAAATTTGAGTTTGGATCAAATTCGGATTGGATAAATCGGATAACATCAAAATTCGGACAAGAAATTGATGTTCAATATCTGAGTTTTTCGGACCGGACAATTCGGACTAGACCAATTCGGGTCAAAATCAGGTTCGGACAATGGAAATATGAAAATTATTGTGTCCGAATTTAAAATTCGAACGAAAAATTCATAATCATACCTGATTTTTCCTTATTGGACAAATTCAGATATTCGGGTTAGACAATTTTTTGCCAACATTAGGAAAACTCTAAAAAAATCTACACTCAAACTAACTGTAATTTACCTAGGCATTACTACCACAATTAGATTGCTATTTGCCTACTTGTATATTAATTAGCAATGTAGCATAAAGAATAATGCTAATTGTTGTGCAATGTTAGTTGACTTAAATATCTCAAAATAAATATCGAAGATTTAATTAAGATATTGCTCTCATTGTTCTTTCAAAAGAAAAATCCATGTAGATTAGCTTATATATTTAGCAATGTAGGTGCTAGCACTACATAAACTTTACAATGTGATTGTTTTGCCTCGTTATTCCATGGAATTGAGTAATATTGAATGGTGTTGCAAGTGCTAAATATTGTTAAATAATTAAGAAATAAAATTAATTAGATACTTCTTTCAACAAGTACTTAATTAATGGCACTGGACAGTACTAATGGAACTCAAATGAAGATGAATGGTGCTTAATATTACAGAGTAAATATTTTTTTTGTTTGGTTGATAATTTGAGTTCAATAGGTTGAGTACAAATCAAAGTATGAAACCGCGTATAAGATAAGTATACACATATTTTCCAGTCAGGACAACAAAACAACTAAATTATATTTACCACCGAAAGGTGTACAATAAAACAATTAAAATCTACCTAATCTTGCAATGATAAATTGAGTGAATTGTGTTATATGCTGATAATAAATATTTACCGTAATTAAAATATGGTTCCTTGATCTTTTAAATTTCTCTATCAGCCAGGTTAATTACTCTTCCTTTGATGCACTATTTATTTCTTTTTTCTCTTTGGGTTTTTTTGTCACCAAAGTGTGCTATATTCTTGATCTTTCTTTGTTTTGCTTAAAAGTAGGAAATATATTTTTAAAAAAAATTGAAAAAAGGTGGCAAACTGGCAGGACAGCCAATCCCAGCAATATGAAAGCATATGAGCGTGATATTAATTACTACACATCAACTATTAATTACTTAATTAATTATTAAATTAATTGTTTAGTATAATACCCTACAATATTTTTTTTTTCTCTTTCAAAAAAAAAAGGAGAAGTGGAGTCTGATTCGACCAGTCTCTTGGCCTATATAAACGTAGCTCCTCCCCTCTCTCTATGTACACCTCCATTGAGAATTGCACTCTTTTTCCCTCCCCATGCCATCTCTTCAAATCTATTGAAATCTCCCAACTCTTGATCTCTAGTTGTAGGGTTCAGCTGAATTATGCTTAATTGTCTTTTCTTTCTTTTTTGTTTTCTCTTTTGATATTGGTGTGCTCTTTTCTTTTTTTTTTTTTTTAAAGACTTAGAATCAGTCTTTTCGCTTGCAGAAATAGAGCTGCTAACTGTTCGCATCTGAATCTCTCAAACCATGTTCAGATAAGTTATACTCCACTATTATTGTTGTTGTTCTTGTTGTTGTTCTCCTTATTTTTTTGGGCCTTACTTGTGTTTGCATGTTACCTAAGTTATTGTCTTTCAAAGCCTCATAGGAGAGATGTAGTTAGAGTAGAGGGAGCTTCCTTCAGTCCACTCTCGGGAAGGGGATAAGATTGAGCTTGCTGTCGATTCATTCATCCACCTACTGTGCCTATGTGTAAATATATACATACTACGATAGGGAGAGAAAGAAAGAGTAAATTTTCCACATCGATCCAAGTCGAAGATCAAAGACACAGTAACTGCGTGAATGAGTCGAGAGTCAAGTTGAATCTTATGCTTCCTGCGCTTGGACTGAAGGGAGCTCCCTTTTTCCATCCTTTTTCTCTTGTTTACGTGTATATTGTCATATTTATTACATATATATGTGTGTAATGCAAAATAATATATATGCGTGTATATGCCCTACTTCTACTTTAATTAATTAGGGTTTAATAAATCTGAGTTCTGATGTTCTATGCTAACGCGAAAAATTGTCCAACTTTGGTAGATCTGCTTGCTTTCTTCAACCATGGTTTAGCTAGTTTTAAATAATCTAATTTTTTAAACAGTATTTTCATTAAAATTATTAATTCAGATCAGCTTCATCATGCATCATCAGCATGCAAAGCAAATTTTTACATAAAAGGTGAATATTTTCGATACTTATGGTCAGTCTATCCAGAGTTATGCTCATATAATAATTTCTGAGTTATTTAAAATTATATATACTTATTGTGGGGTTTAGTTTAGAAATATTTATTTTTAAAGTATCTCATGTCCTATTTCTAGGGTTTTAACTGTAAGTTTATGCATACTAATTAATTTGTTTCATGTACGAAAATGCATGCTTATTTCGACGAACTGTTGGATGGCAATTCATCGAAAATCTGATCGTCGGAAGGATTTTTTGACGAAATGTTCGATGGAGTCCGTCAGAAAAACAATCGAAAATTTGATGGCCGAAAAAACTGCTTTTTTCTTATTGTTATTGTTGTTTGGGTTATCATTTAGGTTTTTACTATATATATGTTGTTGAAGCAAATGTTGTACAGTAGGAGTACTGTATGTATATGCTTTTGTGATTTGTACTGCATTGTAACGTGGCATGTGGAAGCAATATTCCTTGGAATTTGATTGATGCAAATTTTAAATATTGGTAGAAATTTTAACAGGCAGATGAAATTCAACTCTTAAAGTACTATTTAATTTAAGGAGACAGTTGCACTAATTATTATGTATAGTATTGATCCAAAAATAAATCTATATTTCGAAGTTAAGGAGTTACAAACATTGTAAACTCAATCTTCTTGAGATGATGAATGTTTCATAAGACATTTTAGGGTTGGTACAATCGATAATATTTGCATTTGGAAACACAGCAAGTATGACACTGATTAATCGTCATCTATAATTATCTAATGAATAATATGGCGATATTTCTTTGTGTAACGTTGACCCTTTATTTCTTACACGATATATGCGATACAATGGCTAACTGCAGAGGGTTTTGAATTTCGACGCTATAAGGGCAAGCGAACCCTAATTAAGGATATGTTGTCCCTCGATCAGTTCGTGTGGTGTTGTCATTTGCAAATTGCTAGCTTGAAGGCAGCATAGCCAATGTTGCATTAGACCAACAATGAACTTCATACCATAAGAGACTTCATCGTGCCTAAAGTTATTACCTTAACTAGAAGATATAATGCGGGATCAAATTTTATACTATTAGTCTCGAGAAATTGTATACTATATGTGTGCCTGGTTTAAGTCCTAACTCAGCTTAGTGCCTTAGCTATCTTGTTTAAATAGATGTTACATTTAAGGTATCTGAGTTTTTTTCCTCCTAGTTTATACTTTCATTTCTTAAAATATCTAATATCTTATTTCCTTTGTAATTTAAAGAAGGATACATGCAAAATTTACTTCTAGCATTGACGAAATTCAAATATAAATCACCTTATGCTCTTAGTTATTTTAGAATATTATTTTTATCAATTATTATATATAAGAAAATTGATAACCCTTTAAATTAAAATCATTTGAGTGCAAATACATTGAAAATCCAAACTTTGGTAGACAAGAGCTTGGTGATCAAATGCATATGAGAAATTTGATTGGCAAATGGTGTGGTGGGTTTGAAAAAACCAAAGGCCATGCACCTCGAAATGATGATATATAAGATTAATGGTAATGGCTCAGACTAAGGGTGTCTTGCTTATTTTTAGGGTTTATCTTGGTACTAGTGCTTCCATCTCAATGGCAAATGATTGACAAGTGCCAAAAATGTTACCGTTCGTTTTAACTGGCTGTCTCAAGTTTATTTTCCCCCTCCTTTTCTTTTTCTTTTTATAGTAACTCTTTAAAATCCAATGAACTACTTAAAGAAAAATTGTATACGTAATTTTTTTTTTCCGATTATTAGTTGGGCATGATCCTGATAGTAATAAAGAAAGATAAAACAGCCACTACACTGCTCACGAGAAAAATAACTACTACTATCTACATACTGCAGATCGCAAAGTAAGTTCAATAAGCTGCTAGTTTCGAACGTAGGTATCAATAAAGTAAGCTCGATAAGCTTATATGCTTGGGTACTGTGGGTTTGACCCATTCCCCTCTCCCACATATACAAGGTCCATTGAGTTGCCATGAGATAGGGACTCAGTAGGTCGGCATGCTTACCTTTCATTAAAAAAAAAAAAAAAAAGATCCACCCTTGACCTACATCTCAATCCAAAGCTCTAAGCATTCCCCTCAAAATGCATGAGATGATCACATGTCCTCCCCAGGCATTTGTCATGCACCCTACAATGTGGATATCTTACAATCTATTTTTACGAAGACTTTATGATTTCTTGCTTTGATTTATGAAACTCATACTTAATTTCTCTTGTTTCAGGATATCACCATTAAAGATTTTTTTAAAAAGAGATCAAGTTAGATACTGAATGTAATTGCATTGTTTGATAATTCATGTGTTTGTGGCAGTTTGGAATGATATTATATTATAAACTGTTTTAATATTTGAAAATTGTTTGAATTGAAATATCTTTTTTGGTCACTTTTTCACAGCTATACTTGATAGGTCTACAAAGTTAAAAAAAAAATAATAATTATATATCATCCTTTAAAAAGTATAGTTGGTCGTTCTGCTTAGCCTGTGCAAGTGCTTGAAGAGGTATAATTAATTAAGGTCGCCCACATCTGCTTTGGATGATTAAAAATTTGAAAAAAATTTTATGAGGCCCGATATTACATTAGTTAACATCTTACTTTTACACTTTCACTGCATCCACATAAAGCTAATATAGGGAGCATAAACATATAAATTCAAAAATATATATGGTACTCTCAGGAGTACATACTCCCATGTAAGTTGTGACTCATAAGCAATTATATATTAAAACATAAAATATATGACAAACATATCCTAAAAAATATATATATAAATTAGATACAGACGCACATATTCTCAGGTGTACATAATAATTTGTAATATAAATTTTCATAGGCCAAATCCTAGCTTGCCCAAAAATTTTCTAAGTTATGAATTTTTTAGTGCCCATCAAAAATAGGTCATTGATTCCTATCCTAATTAATTGATCTGAATAATCCCTAGTTTAGATGATAATTAAAACTAGGTGATAAGATCAATGTTGATCTTCTCTTTATTCCCTGGGTCCATTATATTTGCTGAGAAAGTAGATAGTATTGTTGTTTTAGATTAATTTGTTGAATGTCTTGTCTAACCATCTAGATTGTCAACTACTAGTTGTCGACAATGGCTTCTTGTTAATTTGTTTAATAAGAAAATTTTCCAATCAAATGTAAGAGAAAGAAAAATTGCAAAATGTGTAGTGGAATTGGTATATAACTGAAAATGATAATAATTAAGTAATATATGGCAGTATTCAGCCAAAAAAAAAAAAAAGTAATATATGGCAGTGTATTCTAGAATTAATGATATAATCCATTCAACAACAATACTACCTTTCTTGATATCAAAAGATATTTAAATAAAGTGATTACAAACTAAGCCTGATTTAGTGTCGATTTAGTTCGAATTATAACTAATTAATAAATAGGAAGAAAATACAATTAAAAAAATAAATAGTTAGATAGACTTTTATGTGATTCAAATTATTGCGTCAATCCATTTCATGTTCAACTCATCTAGTTAAATTAATGTGGCATGGGTTTAAATTAGTTTCGTAGAATTTGAATCATTCCGAAATGGACAATCAGATGAGTCAACATGATATATGTGGTTTTACTTGTAACGATATGTTATAGAAAAGGTAAATTATTTAGGATCATCTTTTCCTTTTTTACGCGCTTTCACAAACATAGAGGCGCTACTAGCTAATTGCCTAATTTCATTGTTCTTTGAGAAAATATAGTGCTTTCCTCTTTCACTTTCACTTCAATAATACCATAGTTAATAATTACATAATAAGTTTACTTGGCACAATAAATGTGCCCCTTTTCGAAATTCCGAGTTTATATCCCAAGAATTCCGCCTTTGCAAGGCGTAGAAATGTTAATATAGATGTTTGAATTGCAAAGATAGTGATTTTGTTAAACCCTAAATTTTTAGCCTATAGAGAGAAAGTAGATGAGAATTAAGATTTTAAAAAATAGATTTTGGTGAAATTTACCATACTCTAATTAAAAGAACTTCCTAAAATTATTTTTTTATCCAAAAATTAATTTTTTTAACTGTCCCAATAATGGAGACTTTTGTGAAATGAAATCAAAGAAGGAAAAGAGGAAGAAAAGGACATTGAAAAAAGTCTAAGACAAAAGCCCATGTAACTTGGCTTTGCTAGCAAAATACAGTAGATATTGTTCCCTAAAATCTAAATGATTGCACCCAAACACCCATGATATGGCAAAAACAGGCAACAGTGTGCCTTTCATTTCAATACAGCAATTTGCCCAACATTTCTTTTTTGAAGAAAAGTAAACAGTATTTCAATACAGCAATTTGCCCAACATTTCTTTTTTGAGAAAAGTAAACAGTATAATCGAGGAAACCATTCTTTCAAGGGTTTTTTCTAAATTATCCTCAAAGAGATACGAAAAAGGTCCCTATGAGAAGAAACCACATTCTACACATTTGTGGAATGAAGAGATAATCCAAACTCAGTCAATCAGTCGGCCGCACTATTACTTTGTCTAAAAATGTGATGGAGAAAGCAATTTGCCCAACGTATGTCTCTACCCTCTAGAAAAAAAAAAGAAAAAAGAAAAAACAAAAAAGAAAAAAGAAAAAGAAGAGACAACCAAAGAACTTTGATGGAGAAAGGTCACCTACAAGAACTGTTGATGGGGGAGAACCTAAATGTGAATCACAGCAATCTACTGTTGTAACTCATACCTTTCAAAAGGATATTAGGACATCAATTGGGTCGATAGAAAGGGTCATGAAGTAGATTATTTTATATGTATATTATTTTGAACTATATTTTTTGGGAGGATGATAAGGAAGTTAATTATACTAAGACGATGATGACATTGAGTATTTTAATTTTTGGTATCTCCCTATCCCAAAAATTGACGAACTTACTTGTGTAATAATGATAATAAAATGATCATTCAGGCACTAAGAATTTAATAAGACATGGAAAAAATTATGGGAAATCAGTTAAAATTCTCAAATAAACATTGTATTTTTTAGCACAATACTCATCTAACATCATAACTCAACAACAACAACAATAACAATACCATCACCTCTCAGTGTGAGTCTCGCTTGCACAGGATCTAAGATACACAACAATCTACCGTTGTAACTCATACGTTTCAAAAGGATATTAGGGCATCAATTGGGTCGATAGAAAGGGTCATGAAGTAGATTATTTTAGATTTTCAGTAGTCAGTGTGACCCCTCAATGACAAATTTGCCTGTATTACAAATGATAAATGCATTCACTCCTGTTCTATCTAAATGGGGCCTTAAAGTCATTGCTTTTTAAATTTTTTTTTCCCAATAAAACCTTAATTGTCTTGAGAGTTCTATCTTTGCTATTATTGCCTTCAAGATTTTCACATAAATCATATCCTAAAATTTTGGGGAAAAAAATACAATTGTGAGATTATTTAAGTAATTGTGCAAGTTGCTTTCATCCAAGTGATGTTATTAACATTAAGGTAGATATAAAAAATTTTAACTATGGGCATTCACTATTCATTCATACATGCTGATGATGACTATTCTTTGTCTCAAAATGCCCATTTGATATCATATTTGCTTTTAATTTTTGAATTTATGGATACGAGTTACTATATATAATAATTTTTATTTTTTCTAAAGCCCACTACCTATTTTCATAGTCCCTTAAAAAAAAAAATTAATTTCTTGATATAGGTTATACTGTGTCATCAGGTCTATAAACTCGGTATCTCATATAAGACTTATAAGTGTCATCTTCCTCTCCCCTGCCCCCCCAAAAAAAACACAATGTGTTGGATCACAATTCACAAGAGGTTTCCAAATCTTATGTGGAACACAACTACAATGGCCCAAAAATTAGCCCAGTTTGACAATTAGGTCGATGGTGCAAAAATACCAAGGCCCACATGCAAGAAGGCCCTGCATCCGGGTAACGGATCCAATAACACTTTTACGGGCTCATAGAATCCAGCCCATAAACACACCCAACTCAGTTTTCAGACAAGAAATGATGTTGGATAGACACAGAAATGATGAGGTGAAGACTGAAGAAGAGATACTAGCTCAGCCATGGAGTCTGACAAAGAAACTTCATAAAGATTTAAGTTAAGGTCAGATAAATTTGAGAAGAAGAAGAATAGAAGAAGACGAAGACGACGAAGAATGGAGATATTTGAGGTGGGACCATGTGAGAGTTCATACAAAATGGGGTATGAAATAGGGCAGAAATTTTCATCTGTAATAAAGAGCAGGTTAGCAACAGACCTTATCCTTCAAGACCAGCTTCGTCCTTTTGCTGAAAGCGAGCTCGGAAAGCCTCTCATCATTGCCCTTTGTGACAACAATCAGAGCAAGTTCTCGCGTTACTGGGATGAGCTCGTAGGGACTGCAGAAGGGAGTGGTGTGCCTGTCCTTGATGTACAGATAACAAGTTCCACTTTGCTGTAGAGTTAGTTAATCCCTGCATCCCTATAATCATTTGTTGCATTTTTCGAATAAGGTTTAGGGAGATCCAAATGCAGTAGATTATCCTGAAGAGATTGTTTTTCTGAAAAACTCTATATGCCAATGCTCTTGATTTCAATGCATTTCACTAACCTAAGGCTACTTGATGTTACTATGTAACGGAATTATATTGTCTAATTCTGTAACGTGTTTCTTACATAAAGTTTTAACTGTCTAAACAGAAAATGTATTTCGATTTTTTTTCCCCCTCCAAGGATATAATTGCTTACATCTCAGTCTCCTCACCCCGTTAAGGGAGGACCCACATTAGGTGGTGGTTTTGTCATTGTTGTATTGTTTTCGACAATTCCCTTCTGTAAAAAGGGTATCTAGACTCAGCCAATTCATGAGCCCAATCGAACTGAGCCACCAACACTGATCACATGCTCAATTCCGCACCTTAGCTTGTCAGAGGGCTAGCTAGGTCTATTAGTTGTGAGCACTTCTAGTTCTTGCATTTTCATCATAAGGCACCCTTTCTTAAGGCTTTCCTTTGAAATCAGCCTGCTTAAGATACGGAATGAAGTTTTCCTTAATGCCATTCAGTGGAAAGATGACTTTGCTAATGTTTGTTTCATTGCACAGATAATACTAATCAACTTCAGAAAGGAGATTTTACCATTTATCCCAAAGACTGAAGCTTCCAAAGTACCTGATGACACACCAGATGATTGCTCCGATGTTCTGGTAGTAGCTGACGACATGGCCATTGCAGCACATAATGAGGATGCAAATGTTGCTTTAGTCGGTCACACGTAAGCATCATCTTGTAAAGTATGAATTCTGCAAGTTCAATCCATCGGATGAATTGAAGTAGGAATAATCTCTGTTCTGAATATCAACCTTTACCTTTACTCTTCTGTTTCTGAGTTAGCTGGGCGTCTTCAGAGTGATGTTGGTTTATTTATTTACTAAGTTTAGATTCGCACGCAATGCGTGTTAGAGTTATGAAGTCTTAATAAGTACACATACAAGTAAACATTAGTTTGTCAATGAAATAGTAATAATTTATTTTCTGCAGCTACTTGATCCAAGCAAATTTGGGCGATGGGCAGTCCTTTACAGCATATACCTATGCAGGAGAGCTCCCCAGTTGTGCATTTGGCTTCAACAGTCATGGACTGGTAATTTCCTCCACTTAGTATGCACTCAAGGCTTACAGATTTTTTTGAAAGTTTGGAAAGAGTTATTGTAATAGCATAAAAAGCCTAGGCTGAAGATAAGTTACATAGAATAGTGAGATATCAATATAAGAAGATGAAAAGTACTTCCCCCAATCTTTGGATGACACTCTACTTCTAAGGCATGTTCGTTTTACCAGTAGCATAACGATTACCTCTCCTCACCGCTTACAGCTAACTCTGATCGCTGCTTACAACTTCCTACTGTGCTTTTACAGAGCTTTCTACAACTATTTAGCGCTCCACATAGCCCCCTTACTGTGCACTAGATCCCCCTTTTTGGGGGGAGGGGGGTTGAGCTACTGTACCACTAGATCTTACCGTGCCTTGCTGCAAATTGCTAGTTTATACCACTGAAATGAACAGATCATTGCTAGTTTATACCACTGAAATGAACAGATTGTTCGTTGAACTTCTCACAAATATTAAGAGAAACTGAAAGAAAACAGTTGCAATGGGTTGCAGAGGAAAATACTGGGGGTGAGAGTGGATGGTTAGGACAGTCGATTATGCACACTCTGAAGTTAAAAGCAGAAAGTCATTTGACACAATAGTGGTAGTTATTGGTGGCTGAATTTACCAATTATTTCTTCTACAAAATTAACGTTCCAATTTCCACCTGAGAGATTTGCTAACGTACCTTTGACAATATCTTGTAAGGCATTCACATTGAATTCGGTACCCCCTTGTGAAGATGAGATTGCGGCCGGTGGCATAGGGCGGAATTTTGTTTCAAGAGACCTACTTGAAGCAACAAGCATAGATGATGCTCTAACGGTTAGAATCTATATATGCTGATATCCATATCTTTGAGTTTGACACTGAAATAGCTTGTGAGACTTAAGCCATCATTATTCATGTATCTTCAGAGAATCCGTTCATCAGAAGTATCTGTTGGGCATAGCTATAACCTGATTGACGTACCACAACGCAATATTCTAAATGCGGAAACAGCATCAAGAAATCGAATTTCAGTTTGCAGAATCAATTCAGAACCATTTTTCCATGCGAACATGTACCTTCACCTTCAAATACCACAGGTAATATGAATACAAGATCAATATTGTGAGAAAATTACCCTTCATTGATCAAATTAATCAACTTCAATACAAAATGTCATTCTGACTTTGCTAAAGGTGCAAGATGAAAATTCAAGAAGCAGAAAAGAAACAGCTGCCTCGCTACCAAAACAATCAAAAGATGATTTCCTGTTCGTTCTTGGAAATACAGATGACAAAAAATACCCAATCTACATGACAGGTACACAGCTAATTGGGGTTTGATCCCTTCTAAATCAACCTTGTGACAGTACAGATTCTTCCATTTTCAGGACCGACATTGTACACATTGTGCACGGCTTTGTTTGACTTAGATGCACGCTCGCTGTCAGTTATTGAAGGCAACCCAAAGGAAGGAAAAACTGCTCATGTATTCCGCCTGTGATCGAAGGTTGGATGTCTTGATGAAGGCTCTTTGGTTATCCAAATACTTGACATAGACTTGCACTGAAATTCCTCATAGAGGCTCATAGAGGCCTATAATGTGGCCATCCAAGCATCTCATAGCTGCAACCTGATAGCAGAGAAAATCAATATTCAGGTTCCCTTGACCCAATCGATTGTTTTGTATCTTTTTGAAGGTGAATATGTGAAGATTTAATCATCTATTATTAAATAGGAAGTAGAGTTGCTACCTTTCCATGGATTTCATGCTTAATAGGACCATCCAGTTCACCACCTAATGCCGCCAATTTTGTCACCGTACCATAGAGATCAGGAACTGTGAATGACAAAAATGGTGAATGCGCTTTCGATATAACATAGTCACTGCATACATTTTAACACAAACATCAGCTCAAGACACAGAATAAGCAAGGCATGACCTCTAAAGAGCATGTGCTGAAAGAGTAATCCAACCAATGATTTGGGGGCTTTCACTTACGATAAGTTGGACCCCTCTTTCCAACCCAACAATACATCAACGAACCCCCTAAAAATAGATTTGAAGCAAGGATTATCCACAAGTTTTAGAACTTAAAGCAACTTGAGATCATTACTTTTAAGGGTGTTCCCAAAAGCATGACAAATTAACTGTTCATGAATCAGTGATATACTGATACCCAGAAGGAAGTCCAATTAACAAGATAATACATGATTCACAACGAAGAGAAAAGAGGGGACACCCTTGTTTTTGCTCATGTTACCAGATACCCAAATTCAAAAGTCAAATAAGCATTCTGCAAATGCAAATGGCAAAAAGTAACCAGGAACACTGCCCTCACAAAAGCATCATAGTCACAAACCCCATCCCCTCCCCCCCCCCGGGCAACCCAAAAAAACCAAGCAATCTTCAGCTTCCCTTAACAAAACTGATAAGTTGTGCCCAGAAACAAAATCCAATCAGAAAGACCATAAATTTGAAACAGCTATGCTTATTTCTGCATATACTAATTAGATAGTCAATTCAGACCAACTAGAATTCTGCGAGAAGCAAATGCAAAATTTGAAACTGCCCTCAGAAAAGCAACAATCATACTTCACAAAAAAGGAAAAAAAATCCCCAAAAACCAAGCAATTTTGAGTTTCCCTGACCAAATCCGATAACTTGTGTGTGCCCATAAACAAAATCCAACCAGAAAGTTTGAAAAGGGTATCCTTATCTATGCACAAACTATTTAAACAATTCAAGCCCAACTAAATTTCTGCAAGATAAAAAATTTGAAACTGCCACTAGCCACTGCATTCATATTAGCCCAGAAATGAGTACATAGATCAAAATCAAACCAAAAAAAAAGAAATAATGTCAACAAAGAGGAGGGTAATTATTGATTACGAGGATGGTTGAAGGAGAGCGAGACTCAGAGACCCAGATTGAAGCTCGGCCCAACGAAGAGTGCAGAGATTGACGGTGAAGTCCAGGCCTTCGGAGTAAAACGTCGCTGCTTTTGGCACGTCCTTGTGAAGTTGCAATACCCACCTCAACTTCGCCGCCGCCATCTCTCTCTCTCCCCTGCGAAGAACTGCAGTTTCCGGCGTGGGGTCTGTCCGTTGGAAATTTACAGTGAGGCTGGAAATTAAGCTGACTCGTGGAGCTCTTGGGCTTGGGTTAGATTCAAGTTGGTTGGAATACGTATGAAATTTGAATCCAATGTAAAAATCTATAATTTAACTTTAATTGTAATCTTTGTTGGTGACTTCTTAAGCAAAATCGAATGAAAAAAGAGAGCAGAACCTGAGTTGAGCTTTGAGCTATGCAATGTTTATTTGAATTAACTGAATTGGAGCAAGTTTAAGCTAGTTGAATTGCATATTAAATTTGAATCCTGTATAAAAATCTATAATTTAACTTTGATTGTAACTGTTGTTGGGAACTTTTTAAGCAAAACCGAACCCCAAAAAAAAAAAAAAAAAGCTGAGTTTGAGCTTAGTTTTGCGCCATGTAATTTAACTCAGTTACATTCTTATCTATAATTTGACTTTAGAGGCTCATCGAGTTTAAAGCTAAGCTTGAGCCTCACAAGGCTCGACCCATCTCAATTACACTATTTTCTTCAACTTATTTTTTCGAAGTAAGGTCAATTCAACAAAAACAAGTTTGAATTCAATTCAATTTAGATAAATTTAGCAAAAATAAATTAAATCCTACGCAGGACCATACTCCATAGTTGTGGCCTTTGAATGGAACAATCTCTCTAAGTAAGGCTGGAAATAAACTTTTTTCGTCTCATTCAAAAGGCAACCAAGCAATCTGGTTCAAACAAGTAACAGCAGGAGTCCATCCTACTTAGGATTAATGCTCATATCGTATGACTTGCATTGGTTTGATATAATCAACTTTGTAATATAAACAAATTGCTAATTGCATTTTTGTTACAGGTTTAGATAGAGTATTGCAAATTGCAATAAAGAATTATCCTAAAATTATAATTAGCACAAATAATATGATCATATTAGCATGGCAGCATTGTAAGATTGTCTGTATTACGTTGTTACTGCATTATACCCAACCGAACAGTAGCTACATGCATGAAAACAAAGCTACATACCTGCCACCATCGATATTCAACGACCATTCATTACAAAACTTGATTGGTAAAAAAATGCGGAAAAATTGCTGAATTGGTTATTGTGACAACCATTCAGTATGTACAAATTTAAACCTCAAAGTGCACATTAAGAGAAAACTACCACCACCACCAGCAGAACCACCCATTACTGCACGCTAAAGTGAGATTTGAGGAGACTCAGATATACACAACCTTACCCTCCATAGTAAAGAAGTCCCGAGACGAAATTTTCATACTACAAATGAAGTAAAACTTCACAAGAGTATTGTTTCTGCCACCTACCTTCGTCTTACTTCCTCCAAACACCCATCGAAATCAAAGAAATATCATTCCGATGAAAGCAATGATATCCTTCAAAAGCATATCACCAAATAGTGGCCAAAAGAAGGGGGAAAAAAAGGTATACATTATTAAACTTCCAGAAATCCATCATGTTAAACCTTTTAGGAATTTCAATCTTGATCGCTGCCCCTTTGATTTATGTTCCTTTGATTTGGGTTCCTGTAATTTAGCTGCCAACACGTTTTTTGAAGATGAATTGGAAATTCTGGGATCGGGAGATCTCATAATATTCATCCACTGTCTGACAGGGCTGGCGTTCCTCCTCAATGCAGGATTACCTGAGCTAACGTCCTTGGATTCATACTCAGCTGGGAAACTTCCTCCTTCTGAAACCACCAACTCGCTCATTAGTTTATCAACCGTTTTTGAGTTTGATCCATGCCTTTCATCATTGTAACCCTTCTTCCTTTGTTGGATTCCCTCTTTGATTAATGCATCATAAATCTCAGACTTCTGTAACATGTTTATTCCAGTTGGGGTCCCTTCACCTGTTTCTGTAATCCTGTCATCCATTTCTTGGGGTGCGTTCTGAGGATCAGACATTTGCACACTGGTGCAGGGACTATGACTCTTCTTCCTTCCACTTAAAACAAGCTCTACCTGTTCCTCGTCATTGCAGGGACCTGCTTTAGATATCTCATCAGCACGTGCATCAGCAAAGGCAGGATCTTCATGGCCTGTGCATTGAGGAGCGCTCGTCCTCTCAGGAATAGATTCGAGGGATTGGTGCCTATAGCGACCCTCTTTGGGATCTCTAGGTGACGAGTTATCCTTAGTCCTCACTTGAGAAATTTGGCGGGCTGCAATAAAGGCCTCTATTTCAGGTCTTAATCTGTCAATAATTGAGGACTTTTCTCTATCTTTCATCTGCATCCTTTCATCAAGCCATGATTCAGAAATATGTAGAATCAAATTGTCATGATCCACCATGTCAGTCCAGTCCTTGTCAGACTTCTGTCTGACATCATGCACGTGCCTCGCATATTCTCTTATACCCTTGGCAAACTCATCACAGAGTTCTTCTAACAGCTCAGTTGATTTTCTTTCTTTCTCAAGCTCTTTGACAGTGGTTGATAGGGAAACCTTGATTTCAAACAGCTCGCGAGCTAGCTTCCGATGTAAGCTTTCAGACCTTTTTCTCAACTTCCTTTCATTTTCCAATTCTTCCCTCACAGAACGCAGAGCAGCATCAATCCGCTCTTGTTCTTTGCTCTTCCTAGCTAAGTTCCCCTCTGATATTTGTTTCATCAACTCATCAACCTGATGACGATTTGCCTGCTGATCTCTGAGCAACTCTTTGATCTTAGTACGAGCATGAACAAGCTCATTTTTCAGTGATTTCACCAGAGACATATTGGATGCATGCTGCTCCTCCAGACTCCATATCCGGTTTAACACCTTGAGCAATTCAGTGGATGTTTTAAAGCTATAACTTGACTCACCAATTCTTCCCCTTAATTCAACAGAACTATCAGGAGTTGCAGCTGGGTTATATGCAGCCATCTGCACAAATAGTCAAGCATATCTTAAAGCATGAACATAGTAGTACACACCAAAAAGTGAGATTTATACAACAAGAGGAAACTCAAATACTCAATACCACACTAGGCATTATTCAGACTGTTCATTTCATTAGCATCCGATATACAAAATGCAACACCAGTGTAGTGAATACAATTTGGCATGAGCCAATAGTGCATGTCAAATTGACCACAAACATCTCCATGAAAACAGCTGAGTTGTACCCTTGCTTCTCACTCATATTTGATAGACTAGCAAATGGCTCATTCGGGTTGGCATATGCACTGTTATTTTCAGGTTGGCGTGATCTTTAAATGGGACCTCTCCAATTGCAAGGATAAGGTTGCCTATCTCTTGATATTTCTAGACTGCACTCAAAAAGGGATTTACATAGGTGACGTTGTAGATGGAACATTCGAAATGGGTTTAAGGGGGATCATTTTGGATGATATCCATGTCTACTTTTGGATTGTCCAATGAACTTGTCAGCAAAACGTAAACAACAGAGGTCAAGCAAATTTTGGTTTGGTTTGGTTTGGTTTGGTTTGGCAATGGAAGATTTGAATCAAATCGAGGTAGCCTTATTTCATTTATGGATTGGATCTCATATAGGGTTGGCCAGCAGGGTGATCAGGTATGGATCAATTGCCAGGTCTAACTCAATCTGTTAGCAGTCATAATAAGACATCCAAACAGTGGCTATTTCAGAGATGACAACACAGATTTGCTAACTGCCATAAATCCAACCTTGTGGGATATCGTGAAACTCCATTTTGAGGTACTCATATGCCAACATGGCAACAACAACATGCTCAAATGTAGAGTCCCCCTTCCTAACAGAAGGTCTACAAATTAACGTCCGAACATGCCAACAAGAAATTACATTATGGTTAACAAAGGAAGAGACGACTATTTATCACTTTCAACATTCCATCACTAGATATATATCTCAATTTCGGGCAAATATAATTCAAAGAGTGATAGATAACTACCTCCAAAGAACTACCATAACTTGCTGGAGATAAAGGCTGCAGAGCATGTTTATTTCTTTCTGAGAATTGATGGTGCCGCATCAATGATGCTGCAATATGTCTCCTCAGACTGCCAGCACTTGAAGGCCGCTGTAAAACAAATCAAAGAAATGGAATGGAAAATTAAATTCTCCTTGATCCAAATTTGTGAAGGGAAAAATGCTGTCTTCCCTGTTGAATGATGCAAGCAAAATGAAAAGCTAGATCTTTTTCCAATTACCAAGAGCTTCAGCTTTTGTCTACCGCAAAGGTTAAAGCAGCAAAATAAACTCGCATCTCGCTTATACTTTCATTTGAAGTATTGCCAAAGTTCTCATCATTTCACTGTAATGCACTCTTGTTTCTATAGCCATGAATACTCAGAATATTTAGAAGTAGCCTTTATAATACCCTTTATATTGGGTTATTTCTGTACGATATTCAGAAAATGTTAGAATAAACTAATCGGAATGACTAGAGTAGACAACGAGCTGAAATATGTTCAGACAGCCGATCAGGTAAAACCCTATACATAAAGCCCTACTCCATAGAAACTCAAGATAGTCCATGGAACCTTATGTAGCTGGTATTCTCGTGTCAAGAATCAGACAAAACCCTAGTATTTCAGCAGAAATAAGGAAAGTCTGAGGATTATAAAATCAAACAGAAAAGCCGAAGCAAGTGGTTACAATGGCATATATGTAACATCAGAAGCAAACTAAGAAATGTACAAGCACAACCATCAAACAAAATCCACACAGTAACTACATTTTACCACTCAAGATTGTCAACTCCAGACTAAACAAACTGTCACATCACAGGACAAACTAACCTGTCAAAATGTTCAAGAAGAAACTGCAATTACAGACTGGCGACAAAATCATCAGTTGTGGAAATCCCCCCCTCCCTCCCCGGAAAAAAAAAAAAAAAAACGTACTGCTACAATCAGAGCACAAGTTTAAGCATAGGGCCAACAGCCCACCAACTGAATTCATAAAGACAAATACTACCCATTGAATCATCAATCATCAGTTAAGGTCAAAAGAGGGAACTCACAATTTTATTTTATTTTTTTTTAAAAAAAGGAACAGAAAATTGAGACCAATGGGTGTGGACCCATCAACCAAAAACTGAACTCAAATCAAAATCATCAAATGGGGACTAAAACCAGAGATCCTCAACATCAGAACAGAAAGTTCGGGAAGCAAGGCAAACACAACATACACTCAAATAGACCAGCAAGACAGCCTACAAAAAACCATCAATTGAGAGTGCAAGACACTTGAGACTATCAGGAGTCCACGTGTGAGAAAGATTCTTACATGATGATCATCAGATACATCACCTTGACGATCAATAGCCAAGGTGGGAGGATGATGGCGATCAATTCCCTCTTCCTCATTCAGCCGATGATGGTGGTGGCGGCGAACCCGGTGGTGATTATTACTGCCCAAGTACATTGTAGCAGCAAGCTCCCTAGCTAAGAATTGGGTTAGAAGAAGCTGCAGAAAAACAAGAAGAGGGAAAGAAAGAAAGAAAGAAGGGAAATGAAGAAGAGAATTGCCTTTAATTATGGCGCTTTGAGCTCCACCAACCTCCTTCCATGGGGCCAGGCCACTGGAGTACTACTAGAATAAGGGTCCCCACCACCATCCATTTTGCATCAGAGAGCCAATAATAACCCTGGTGCCCACAACTTTTTCCCAAGCCAAATTTCTTCCCTTTTTTCTGCTGCAGCTGTCCTTTGTGCCCCACTTCTCTCTGATGTGTCTGCTTTTATCTAATTTGCTTACTTTCTCTCTTTCTCTCTCTATAAATTCCCCTTTCTCTCCCTGTAAAGATTTCACCTTTCACCTCAGCTTCACCCTCTCTCTGCCACCTCTGCCCCTTCCCCATCCCTCTCTCTCTGCTCTGTTTCGTGGGGAAATTGATTTGGGTGTCCCCTGAGCTTTCAGTTCAGTACTCTGTTTGCTTTGCTGTTTTTGTTTTATTAATGTGATTTTTCTCTCTCTCCTATCCTATGATTTTGCCTGCTACCTCCTACTCGCAGGACTTCTAGTGAAAGAGTTACATCAACATCTTCTGTAGGAAGGCAAAGGTATGACATTGATGGGAAACCCTGTGCTGTTTTTCTTTGTCTTTTTTGATGAGTTTTTTCGCCCCCCCCGGGGGGGGGGGGGAAGGCCTTTCCTGTTGGATGAATCTCCCATGGTCCTAGGGCAGTAAAGTTTAGGCAATCAATGCCAACATCATGTGCTCCACATATAACAAATAACAAATGAAAATGAGGATGTCCAGCCCTTTGTCAATTTTTGTTGCATTTTAGCAGAATTTAGATTTAGATTCAAAGTAGCTTTTTTAAGAAAAATGTTTTAAAAAAAGCAAAAATTTTCCAAAGTAATGCACATGTTCAAGGTCCAAGTAATAGCTCAATAAGCTGCTTAAGGCAGATGAGCTTTTATTTTCATTCTTATACCATAAAACCCAATAGTGAAAAAAAAGAGGTTTTGTTTTTAAATGAAATGATGTAGAGCAACACACATAGATCAATGATGATATTAAAATTGAAAGATTTTTTAAAGAATTATTGATTAAACTGGCTCGATCACACTGGAGGGGAAGGTGATTTCAAAGGTCGCAAAATTTAAGTATCTGGGTTCGATCATCCAGCAGAACGGGGATATTGATGAGGATATTAGCCAACGGATAAGAGTGGGTTAGCAAAAGTGGAAGTCTGTATTCGGGATGCTGTGCGACAAGAGAGTGCTGCTAGGACTGAAAGGCAAAGTCCATCGGAGGGTAGTTAGACCAGCTGTTCTTTATGGATCGGAGTGTTGGCCTCTAAAAAAGATGCAGGTCCAAAGGTTGATGGTAGCTGAGATGAGAATGGTCAGGTGGATGTGTGGTTTTACGAGATTGGACGGGATTAGGAATGTCGTTATCAGGAGCTTAGCCGAAGTTGCCCCTATAGAGGAGAAGATGAGGGAATCGAGACTTAGATGGTTCAGCCACGTTAAGCGGAGAAGTGTGGCCGCCCCAGTGCGGAGATGCGAGATGATCGTCCCCCCCGGTGGAAAGAGAGGGAGGGGTAGACCGAAGAAGAGCCTAGAGGAAGTGGTTAGAGAGGACCTGAGAGATGTTGGTCTGACGGAGGACATGGCTCAGGAGAGGAAGCTGTCGCGGGATAGGATTAGAGTCTCTGATTGTAGGGGACCGGCTCCGTAGGTGGCTGTAACTTCGGTGGGGTGGGGCGGGGCGGGTTTTTGTGTGCTTGTCTGCAGGTCGTGCTTGGTTGGGCTGTGATGGCTTCTAACGCCCCTGGTTTGTTAAGGTATGTCCCCGCTCCTTATTTATCTGCTCTACATACCCTCCTCCCCCGTTGGTAACTTGGTTTGCAATCGTTTCCTCTTTAAACCGTTTTCCAAAAACTGTTTTGTGGGTCTTTAGGAATCAACCTCTCTATGGGTAGGAATACCGGTAGGGGTAAGGTTGCCTACAGCTGGATCTCCCCAGACCCCGCGAAAGCGGGACCCACACTGGAAGTTGTTGTTGTTGTATTGATTAAACTGACTCAAATTGAAAATTAAAATAATTTAACATTAGGAGTTAGCTCATTTAACTATGGAAATCTTCCACGACCATGTTATGATAACATGAACATGAGACAATAAGAAAGCTAGAAACAAAAATATGGAAGAAATAATCATCTCATTAAGATATGATACGTCTCCAAGCATACAAGTTGGCTAGCTCAATGGTTGCTTAATTGCCTTTTTGTTTTTTTGTTAGAGATTTTGTTAGAGAGTTCAAGCGGACCACTTTGTTTTTATTTAAGACGATAACATTTTCTTTTATAAGGAGAATCGTTAGGGATCCCCTGATTTTACCCCCCGACCTAGGTCGACTCATGACCTTCACAGGCCATGGACAGGAAAGAAAAATGTTGGCACATAACCAGTATCATCCGTCTATTTGACAAGAAAGGTTCTATGCATAGAAAGCCCTCTTGGAAAGTGCTAGTTTATGTTATTTTAATTATTCCTTAGCTTAAATATCCAAATAAGAACATGCATTGACAATTTGACATAAAGCCATATATTCTTTTCATGTGTTAGGGCAAGCTTTTCAATCACTTTCTCAGCCATTTGTGTCTTGTGATAGGGTCAACATTACTCAAACTTTTCATTTAAGTATCCATGTTGGACTCTCAAATGTAACAAAACAAAGTATTAACACCTTAGACAATCCACTCAACTAAAGAAACGCTTCTGAAATTTCTATATTGAACACTTGTATTGCATGGGGACTTCTGGTTTTTTTTGGGGGGGGGGGGGGAGTGGGGAGAGAATATGCAAGGGGCTTGTGCGGAGTCATAAGAAACTGCTCCTTATATCTCGAGTCTTAATAGTGGGAACCCTAAAAAGATATCTCCAGCCAACCAGGGCATCTCAAAAAGTAGGGCATCTCAAAATGAAAAGTAGAAAGATAATCAAGCACACCCACAAAGAAAGGAAAGATAATCTAAGTTAGATGAATACTCATTAAATTGAAGTTAAAGCATTACCATGGACAGTTGTATATGATTTTAAAACCACTAAATCTGGATGGTCCCCCTAAGATTAGCTAGAATTTCCAGACCACAAAATTAAATAAGGCTTGTCCCTGCCCTTCTATTTCTGTGTGTGATCAAGAAATACACATGCATCAAAGCACAAGAAAGGCCCGATTGTCCATACTGAGCAAAAGGGGTAGGACTCAGGAGATGTCTCTACAGATAAGGGTTCACATAACTGAAAAGCCTACAATTGGCTCTTTAATATTATCAACCACCGAGTTCAAATATAAATATTGGACGAAAAACTTCAGAGAGAAGGCCACAATCAGAGTTGCAAGTCCCATGGGTAATTACTTACAACAACGATAGCATTCCCATAGTGAATCCTGTGTAAACAGGGTTCACAGAGAATTCGATATAAGCAAACTAGTTAGCCTTGGGGGGATCACAGAGGTGCACAACTACATTTAAGCATAAGGGTTCAACTCTAATAAGTTCAGTGAGGGTTGGCATGCATGCTCTATGTCACGCCAGCCATAAAAAGCCCCCCGCCACAGTTCTTATCACCCCTCACTCTTGCTCCCTCTTTTGACCTCTTGCAGGGGGGGGGGGGGGCATGAATAAGATTAAAATGGGACACCTAGGATCTAAGTTGGTCATTATTGCCTTAGACTCTCACAGGCTCGTGGCTAGGGTTCAAATTCCTAATAGCAGCCATTTCCATTAATTGTGCTAGAGGGATGGAGGCAGTGCAGCTGCGCCGTAGGGTCTAAGCATGCCTTGAGTTCTCACAAAATGGCACTTGCCACTAAACCCCGAGGAAAATTCTGAGATATAGAGCTGAAAGGGATCACGCCTTAACTGAAAAAATAGGTGGGCACCTCGATGTTTCAGCACTAACAGGATAACAAAGGGAGGGAACGTAAAAATGTGGGGTTTCACATTAATAAAACTAAATTAAATTTTCAGTTGACAGCATAATCCTAGTAGAGCATATGTACCATACAAAAGTTTTGCGTATTAAATATGTAATGTACAAAGGTTTTGTATATCAAGGAATTGGAAATATTGAGATTAAGAATTTAGAAATAAGTGAAAACAGAGAATAAGAGAAAGGGGGTGAAAATATAATAAGGCACAATCCTCATATATTTCATTAATGGACATTACAAAACAGTCCAGACACTTGTATGTTGGAGCAAAATCCCAGCTCGCTGAATTGGAGTCACCATTTCTTCTACTCCTAATAATACCATAGAATTTAGAGAAGCAAAGGGCAAAAGGAGGAAGGATCATAAAGGCTTTTTTTTTTTTGGGGGGGGGGGGGGGGAGGCTGCATCTGTGCAGCGCAATGGCTGCACTTGAAGGTTAACAAAACCAGCCTAAGTGGGATTCTCAGGGTATGAGTCTATGGATTTGCAATGGGTGTACTTCATTCCTTCCCCTTCTCGTGCCCCCAGGAGGAGAAAAAGAAAATGAAAAAAGTCACCTCAACCTCCCTCCCTTCTCCTCAAGTATGCCCTTTTGTTAGGTCTATGAGAGCTGAACGAGAACAAACCAGCAGAGCAACACATTCAGAAAATTGGCCCTCGGAATTCTGAAGTATTGGCATACAGCACTTCATTGGAATCACATTATCTAGCAAATGCATATTTTCCTCCTAATGGACAAATAAAAGCAGAACATATAGTTACATAAGTAGGAAAAAGGACTTAACTCACCAGACCAGCATCCTTGGAAAAAAGGCCCACAAGATTAAGCATAAGTACGAGTGGCACGATGTCCTAACTGAATGGGAAGATCAGAAGGTGACCTTACCGCTATAGGATGTCCGCCTTCTTTCACCATGAGCAATGAATGAGCAACTTCTAATGTATAATATTTGTTGGTTATCGACTGGAGAAGAATTCAAGCAGGACAACCAATCCAGGGAGCAGAAGCCAGGGCGGAGCAGAAGGTGAGCCTTACTGCGATAGAATATCCGCCTTCTTTCATCATGAGCTATGAATGACATAATATCTGTTGGTTATTGACTGGTGCAAAATTCAAACAGGATAACTAAGTCATGAAGCAGAAGCCAGGGCAGAAAGGAAATTCCAGAGGACAGATGCAATGAAACTTCTTGGAACTCAGGGATTTATGTGGCCTTCCATTCCATTTCAAGTGTGTAAAGGCAATCTATAGCTGCGGATTCATACAAGCTTGTCAAACCCACACAGGAAAAGACATTAACGAACTCTCCAAATCATTAGAAAAGCTTGTTCGGCACGTAAGAAATTTGTTCCTATTCTTTCGCTCTAAGAAACCAAACACCAAGCCCCCTAGGTACACCAGACTAACCCTGTTTCTCATTTCTTCCTGCTACAAGAGTATTTCTTCCAGGTTCAGCAACCGCTTCCAAGCAACAGGATATGTTGTGATATCACATGCTTGTCCACACTGAATATTGGCCAGAAAGATCACAAGCCGGCACACCATGAGAAAGGTGTAAATTTTTCAATCCTCTCTCAATGAACCACAAAATGGAGAGTCCCATCATGTACCATCCTATCAGCTTCCCAATTCAGGTTTGAGGGGTAGTGTACACTGTACCCAGGGGATCACACATCTTATTTTAGAGCTATAACATCAATCGAAAGACTCAACCTTCTCCAGAAGCTTGTTTGGAGTTGGCATTTTCTATGGAATAACTCAGTGATGACCTATTCAAAGAGATTGCAATCACACAGTAACCAGAAACTTCTGTGCCAGGAGGCTCCTCACGCTTTCGACAATGTCTGGTGATATGAATCACAAACAAATGGCTTATTTCCCTGTAGTTGTAATCCATAAGCACGTTAAACCAGAAGATGAAACAAGATTCCGACAGCCTCGACACGAGCCCACATGGATCATTCTTGCGGCTAAACATGACACGTCTTGGTCTCGAAGATGAAGTCCTCGACAGGTTCTACTTAAATCTTGCAGGATGCTCAACATTATTCCATTTCTCACACAGGCCCTTTTATAATGGCAGAAGTTAGAAGAAGCTCTACAATTTGCTCCCCCAAAAAAAAAAAAAAAAAAAAATTCATCCAGGAGGACAGATCTGACACATACAATAAAATTTTTAGCTGCTCATTCTTTGCAATTGATACTGATTTGTTTATATTCATAAACCAAATGAAATGGTTGCGGATCCATTAGTATACTGAAGAAACCTTTAACATGACAAGGTATTAAAAAGAATAATCAGCGATTGAGACATAAGACATCACAGACGACTGAAAAGCCATAACAGAATGGATGGGTGATCATGTTTCAATATACTTAACTGCATGGGATATTTGTGTCGCTGAAGACAGTGTGTACGCAGCCAACCCCAAAAGACACAAATCAGAGGGTTTAGCAAAATTAACATATTTTAACTCCAGCAAGCGAGCTTCAAAAGACTCAACAAAACTAGCTGTCAGTTCTAATTAGCTGTTAGCTCTTTTACCAGCTCCAACCATTATATCCAAGTCCTACCTTTAGTTCTTGTTGGCTATGGAGATGGGATTAGGACAAATTGGTTGGTAAATTGATCTTTAAGTCAGCTAATCAGTATAAATGGACATTGTTTACTTGCCTATTAAAAGGGGCAGTGAGATCATAAAAACTAAACGATATCCATTAATCCTAGAAGCTATTTCACAGTCTTCTGACAAGAAAGGCCCTAAACTCTACCTTTGCTAGCAAATACTAACTTCTGAACATTGATAACTGTGCATAGTAAGAGTTACCCCATAATTTATCGGCAAATCAGGTATCACTTTCAGAAGAATCACAACACTAAAACTTTTCATTGGTAGATCACCCATACAACAAAAACAGTAATCTCACCCCTACAACAATCAATTCTAAAGTGTGGTGTCATAAAGTAACAGACATGAATCTATAGTAACCATTCATCAGCTGAACCTCACATGGAATAGCTGTCATTAGACTCCAAGTACAATTCTCTCAAATTGCGGAAGTTCTGATTACTAGTGATCAGCAGCACAGTTTTCAGTATTCCACATTATCTTTACCAGGAAGCATTTAGCCTATCAGATGACCCACAATGAAGAACACTGAATGCATTAATCAACATTGCACATTTGATATTTGGGATAATCCTCACTGGGTATTTTTCATTGTTGCAATAACAGTCCCTTGAACATGTTAAAAATCACTGAACCCTAAATCTATTTCTGCAAGTAAATCAAAATCATGAGCATTTCAGTAAATCAATACTGCCCTTATCTTCCACATTCATTCATCCTAAGATTCTGCATTCCTAGCAGTCCACTGAGAGATAAACCTTTTTTTTTGGGGGGGATAAGGAGATAAACTCACATTAAGTTCCACCCAGATAAATGGATTATCAAAATCTATAAAATTTGATCGCATATTCGCATGATATGAGGAAATCCCATCATACACAATTTAGGGAAAGAAAAAAAAAAAAAAGGGTTTTTTCCAATTGATGAGAAAAACATAATCTCGAAGTTAGAAGGAGCGCACTGATTAGAACAGTAGAGGCAATTCCACAACAATTCGAAAGCAATTCGAAAAGACATTCAACCTGAAAGAGAAAAATGCTGGCGGAAAGACACAACCACAAGGCTAAAATCCAGCATCGAGCATTGTTCACAAAACGTTTCGCCCGCGTATGAAGATGACCATAAAATAACATGAAGAACAATTTGAATCGGAAATTAGTACTTATAATGTCCTTCAAAAAAAAAAAAAAAAATTGTGCTTATCGAAGACCGTATGGGTAAATGTTAAGCCCTTTGCAATCCATTTAGGAGAAGGATTGCATAATTAGTAAAAGGTAAAGTTGGTCAATAATTCTTAGGTTTGGTTTAATTGACTCGAATGATAAAAGTGCTAGTTAATGGTTCTAAAGTAGAGTTGTTCATTGATTTCGGATCGGCCTAGGCCAAAGGCTGAGTAAAGCTCACTTAACAAACTGAAGATCGCATTGGTCTACAGTCGGTCCAGACTAGAACCGGACCAGTCGCAGTTAGATCGGATTGAGACCGGGTCGACTATGGACCAATCTTAAGTGGGCCGTTGGGCTAGATAGCTAATAGACTTGACGACTTGTAATTTCCAGAATTATGCATGCTAAATTTTGGGCCTTTTAGGCTCTCAAGGAGTGAAGACCCTTTTTTTCTTCCAATAGATCCATGGTCACCTAATATTTTTCCTCAAAGCATTGCTTCTCAACCTTCTGCAGTCTCCCTCTTCCCTTACTTGGGTTTCCCATACTTCATCACCAAGTCCAAAGCTGCCCTAAAACTCACTTTGTTCGGTTTAGGCGGTCCCCCCCCCCCCCCCCCCCCCGCCCCCCAAAAAACCCGAACTTGAATCCTAGTCCAGTTCTTGGCCCACCCGGTCCAAACACGAACCGGACCAAAGAACAACAAGGACAAAAGACGGGACCGAAGATAGGACCAAATGGCCTCGATCCAATCTAGTACAACCCGACCTTCGGGGCGGTTCGATTTTAAACTGTTTAATGAACAGTCCTAGTTCCAAGACAATTTGAGCTGTGTTTCAAATTATGATACAGTCTAAGTCGATTTGGACCTTGAAAAACTTGTTATCATTGATAAACAAACATGCAAGGTGAACTCCTGAAAGAGGGAGTGTTCCTTCTCTGTACGAACCCTTGATGTTCTAGTTAGACTATGAAATCAATGGAGAATTAGAGAATAATCTGAATGAGTTAATAGCCAATGTACCTCACCTTTATCTGCCCTACCTTACAGTATGATTGTGGCTAGTTTTTACTTTTTACTTTGCTAGGGTTTATTTACGGCTCTCCAGGGGAATCATATTCGGATTTTACTGCTTATGAGATAAAGTTTTATCCATTAATACGCTTATTCCTCAACATCTTTGCCCTTAGCCGGTAGATAATAATGCACCATATCATTTACCCCTACCGCAGGTTTATGATCACTTGGTTGTGAATGCAATTGGTTAGGTTTCCATTGTGCTTGCTTGTTGATCTTAGGTCCGATGTTTAACGTTGGAGACCTGAGTAATCCATCTTGCAATTCTTTGTTGGGCTTAGTTTTGGGGCTAAGGCCTTGGCTGAGGCTCATTGACCAGTTTCCAGGTTTGAACCAAGTTATTCGAGTGATTTAGTACTTAACCCGTTTTCTTATTGTGCGTTGTGTTTTACAAGAAAGAGTTAGGAAAACAATGATTTAGTCTGGATTTACATGTTGATTGGGTCACCTTAATTCATTGTTTGAGCCAATTTGGTTTCTGGTCATATTAGAACACATGGAGCGGTTTACTTGTGAGATGAAAAAGAGGAGAGAGAGAGAAGAGAATGGGTGCGGCGGGCACTCAACTCCAACAAGGGAAATCTCGGACTCCTGATGTAACTCATGAGGTTTTTCTATTTTATTTTAGATTATTTTAATTAGTTTTTTTATTTTTTTAATTTGAAAAATAAGGTTGTGTATTGTATAGCGGGTTGATGGGTATTATTTTATTTGGTGAGGCAAAGTGGTGAGCCTTTTACTGCAGAGGGTGAGGATTGTGTACCAAAAAATTGGAGAGAAGTCTGATGTGGCAATGGTAAGCCCTCACTGGTGAGCCAAAAAACAAGCTCATTAGTGGGAGCCTACCACTGGGTTTGCTCTTAATTCGGTTTAACCCATGCTATTTAATTCAACCGCTTTTATTTAAACAGAATCTATTTTACATCACTGCCAAAATAAATGAATTATACCACAAAATCAAATTGGTGGTTTAACAATACATGAATCAACCACCGTCGGACTAGGGGTGGGCAACGGAATGGGTACCCATTGGATTAAGCAGTTGGCCCGTTTAAAATAGGGTTAATAAAGGCCCGGGTCAATAATGGATTGGGCCAATAATGGGTTAGCCCATTAACGCATATTAACGAGTCAGACCGGACTGGCCCATTTAGTGACCCATTATTTTTTTAATCTAATTGACCCCCTAGTTTATATGTTCCAATTAGTTAAACTTATTACCAATATTTTGTACATACCAATAATTATTATACACTGTTTTTTGCGCAAGTTTGTTCCCTTTTTTAACAGGCCCAAAGGCCACCCATGGGCCGACCTGTTTATTAGCTTAGTTGTGCATTTTCTAACTTGATTTTGGACTAGTTTAATTTGGTTGGAAAGTTACATAGACATTAGTTGGAAAATTAATTCACCAAGAACACTCCTTAGCGGGCCGGGTTCATTGGCCCATAACCCAACCCGCCCTATTGATGAATGTGTTGGGCTTAGCCTGGCCCATTTAGTTAATGAGATGGCCCAGCCTGGCTCAACCCTGCCCATTGCCCACCCCTAGTCGGGACGATTCATGTATCATATCCTCTAAAGCATGTACTTTTAAAAATTATGTAAGTTCATAGGTATTAACTAGCATACAAAGTTATATGATAAATACATGAATTAAAATCTCATGTGACTCATGAAAGTCTGTACTTTTTAGAGTATAATATTTTTTGTTATTATAATTTTGAACAATATAAATCCAAAATAGTTAATATAAAAAATTACTCAAAATAGCTTTTAGGAAGCAATTAAACAAATGTGGAAAAATACTAATAGACGTTATAAGCAATTATCTGTCTAGATTAAGTAACAAAAAAGCCCCAAAAGCACTTTTTGATAAAAAATTATTAAAAAACATTTATCAAATTAACGTGCTCATGCACTATATCCACCATACAATGAACAATTCATCTAATAAAAAAGGGAAAGATTTAAGATGAAATTGTGTGTATTATCTGCACTTTGTTGTAACCTATAAAACAATAAAAATGAAACCCCATAACCCAACTTACGTACATAATGTCACGTCAAATTTTGATGAAGATTGCCTAATACAACCAATTAAGGTTGGTTCAAACAAGTTGACATTTGTTTCCCTTAATAAGATTTTGGGTTTGAGTCTTTAAACAGAGAAAATTTATAATAGGAGAATTTTATTTCTTTATGAACCAACAGTAACCCAACTTTAGTAAAATAGATATACTCAAAAACGTCAAACAAAATGTCAAACACAAATATTTGCATATAAAAGAATAATAATTGGAAGTCGGGACATAGATGAGCCGTGCCAACTCATGAGCTCTCGCAAGCTTGCTTGCTTTTTGGCTGGCTAAGTGGGTAGCTAGCTAGCATGTGGTTATTCGAGCAGAGTTTCGAGTTTTTTGAATTCGAGCTCATGAGCTTAATTGCCTAACCTAACCCAATCTAGCCAACTAGTCTAACTATCAAGCCTAACAAGCTTCTACGAACCTTTCTAAGACAAATATACCGCGGATGATTTTTTTGATAAAGAAATACTAGGGATATGATGAATAATTAAGCTTTATATGCAGGTAATTACTTTGATTAATAATAGCTGTTACGATCAAACTGTCACGACAATGGGTTTGTTTTACCTCCTGAGCGAACTTTTCCCTCTTTTCACCTTCGTTGCCTCATTGCAAGTTAGACTTTTCATTTGCTAATATTGTGCTCACATGTGAAGGTTGAGTTAGCATAATTGCACAGTTTGTATGCCTGCACTCCTAACCTTAGTACTCATTGACTGATGATACCGGCAACCCATCAACCATCAACAATGCTACAATCATGATTGTCCTATGGCTAATATATTAGGTACCCTTCCTTTTCTACTTCACCTGGAGAGCGTCAAGCGTTATTGTACATACAAACTTTAAGAAGTGCAGTTCATATTCAAATCTTAAAAAACAGGCTTTTATCCAAGTCTTAATAAGTCGACTTTAGACTAAAAGACAAGCTTTTAGAAGTCGAGTTGCGTGCCAAACCTGAGTCCAAATGCAAGCTCACAGGCTGAGTTTCTAGATTGACAAGCTCGACCTCAGCTCAACTATCACTCATATATATTGGGAAGTACGCTTTCAGTCAAACTTTTTGGACCGAAAAAGGGGTGACATAAGTTAAATTAGAAGAAATCCAACCAAACTTTTACATAATATAACTCAGAAAATTTTACTAATTGTGTTAATAAAAAATTACTGGATTTTTAACCAAGGTTAATTTTTTTTACAGCATAAACAAGATCAAACTGCATGGGCGGCGATCGTAGTATTTGAGTCAATTTGACAAATTGGGCACGGCATCTATTTATTTAAGCCACCATCCGGATTCATTCAGCTCTCCACTCTCCTAGTCGCGATGAATTAACTTCCTCTCTCTCTCTCTCTCTCTGTGTCTCTACGTCGTCGTTCTCTCTCTTAAGCTGCTTTCATCAAATTGCAGAAACAAAGGTCGTAGTTACGAGGAATTCGCCGCTAATTAATTCGGTGTTCATCATCATCATCATCATCTGGTAGATTAATATTCTCCAGGTTCTTCTCTAATTCTCACTCTTCAATCTTCGTAGTTTTAGTTTATGAGCAACGACTCAATCAATTGATTACCTTAGCAATGCGGATTAATTCAACTTGTTGATTAATTAATCTGTTTTGATTGCCTGCCATTATGGATTCAACTTCTTGTTGCGTGCAATTGAATTAGGTCTTTCGCTAACTTTGATTCAGTTAATTTGATCAATTTTATGGGAGTTTTTATTTATTTCCGTTTTTTCTTTTATTTAATGGGAATTTGACTTTTAAAGGGTACGAAGGATGTGTAAGTTTGGGGCTGTTGGAGGGGCCTTTTCGTCTTTTAGTCAATGAGTTAACGGCGCCTGCATTGCTGGGGGATAGTCTCCCACTTTCAAGAAATTGGTTCTGATTTCAGTTCCAATTTTTAAGAATCGATTTGATTGGTTTCGGTTTTAATTTCACAAAATTACATATTTTTATTTATTTGTTAAAACAATATTTCATATTAAAAATTGATCCTAGGAACTTTATAAGAAATATGCTTCTTTCCTTTCTTTGATTTTTTTATTACTTAAACTCTTTAATTTTGTACCTGTCTTTATTTGCAATAATATAAAACAAGAAAACATTTATATAGTTTAAACTTTAAACTAGACATTGGGCTGAAAATCAGTCTTTTGAATTAAGTACTATGTTATATTAGAACTAGATTCAAAACCAGCAGTTCTAATTTTTCATTTTTTAAATCTTTTTTTTAATGTATAAATGAGGTGTAAAGTTTGATGTAAATAGAGATCAAATTTAAATATTATTTGATAACAAATTTTAAAGATTTTACTTTCGATTCTAATATTATTTTCCAAAAACGAGCAAGTTTGTTCACTACGTGACTCACCAATAAATGCCCATGCAGTTTGAGAAAAAATTTGATTTTTTTTTTACCAGGAAATGACGAATTTGCCCTCCAAAAGTCTCCATTTTGCTCCATCCAAAGTTTGCCACTAGCAAGTGGCAATAGTCAACGAGGATCCCACGACGTGGAAGCAAGCTACTAGCTAGCTATACGTCTGCTACTTCTATTATAAATAAATTTCCAAGCAGCGGCCATCAAATTTCATTAATTAGCAAGTCATGGGCTGATATATTGTAGGGCTGTCAAAGTCTGACCCGATACGATAATTCGACATGAACCTGACCCAAATTTACTAAGAGAAACACGAGCCCAGCCCGAACCGAACCATTTCGACTCAAAGTCGACATAATTTGGCCGTTTAGTGTGAAAACTTATTATTTTTCAGTTTTGAGTAAATCTAAGTTATTTTCAAGGCCAACACGAAATTGACCCATACAGTAATAAGTGGAAACATAAATTAGAAAAAGAAAATAGATGTTTGATTCTTGTTTATTTTTACTGTTATTAATTATTACAATTGAATCCCCATTTGGTGGTCAACTCCGTCGCTTCTTTGGGAAAACTTGATACCCTTTTTATGTTATTTGCGCTAAATTTAAAGAATACATTAGATGAATCTAAGTTGTCTAATAATGTAATTCAAAATAGGCTTTTAATTGATAAAGACAATAAGGAATTAAACATTGTATTTGTACAATATTATTTGACAAATGAAATAAATATTTTCAACAATAAACACAGGATAAAACAAGTGACAATTATTGAAGGCTATTGGTCATCTGGAATTGACCATTCTTTTAAGATACATGGTTTAATTTTTGAATCGTGTAAGATACATAAAAGAACATAACAGTTGGTATATCCGTACATATTTGCTTTTTTAAAAAAAAAAAAAAGCCAAGTCCAAGACTTTGAGCTTTGGTTGACATATATATTTGAATGAGTCTCAGAATATGATAGGCTTATGGCGTTCTTGTCTAAAAAATATCTAATTGGCTTTGACAATTGGGGTATCAGTTATTTATGTTTTATTTTATAAAAGCTAATGTTCAGATCATTCTAGACTCGCCAATCCTCCTGATATAAAATGGAACTTGAGATCCCGCTCCTGTATCTTTTTTTAAAAATTTTTTTATAGAATAATGTAGCAACTTGAGTCCAAGACTTTCTTCTTCCTTATTATAAAAAAGATTAGCTTGTCTCGGATGATATTATTGTATTACGGAATACGGATTCAAAATGTGGTTTTGGCTCGATACAAAAAATCGTTCTAATGCAGTAATTTGTTCCACATTATGGTTGTTGCGGGATGCAAACGTGGTTCCAGCAGCTCAAAAACTTTCATGATGCGACTGGTTTGTCGTAGAATGCCCACATTTTGAATCCATATATACCTGTAAGATGTAGCTTTGGATGTTACATATGCGTAATCGACTAACTACTTATCCCATGACAAGGTCTTAATGAGATTGTCTCTTATAAAAAATTATCTTATCTTGTAATAACTAAGAATTCCCCCCCCCCCCCCCCAAACAAAAAAAAGGAACCACTGAGATTGAATAATTACAGTTAAGGAATGTCCTTGGCCTTTAAAGAGCGTTTCTTTGGGTTTATTAATGTATCTATTGCTGTATAGCTTCAGAATATTTGACTCTCTATTCCAAGCCGTTGACATTGATTGACCAGTAATCAAGGAAATAAGATTTGGGTTTGTCGATCTCCTACATGAGACTGATGGGTGGCTGTTTTCAAACATCAAACTTGGTCACGGGGCATTCTCAGCTTTTTAGTTCCCTACAATCCACTCCTGAATCCTGATTCAGTGGATACTTTTAAACGTGAAAACGTCATACTGCAAGTTGTATCACTGATCACATTATATATTGCTTGTATGTCACATTATTTACCTACAAAAACTGAAGTTTGAAAGCGTCTGGGCTCTGAGGAGTGGCTATGTGATATTTCTTACGCTGTCAACTGTATAGCTGGTTTCCTGGGCACCTTACAATATATGCAAATGTATATTAGATTTTGGATTGTGCATTGGATCTTGGGCATACACACACACGCACACACACACGCACACGCACAAAAGCTGACAGTTGTTGTTCATGTGAAACAGGGCATTAGGTGATAGTCTGCTGTTTGTTGGGCGGTTCTAATCACAATTTCTGTCCAAAATGGCTACCAATGCAACCAAATGTCCACCACCAATGAAGGCTACCTCCAATGGAGTCTTCCAAGGAGAAAGCCCTCTTGAGTTTGCCCTGCCGCTTGCCATCTTACAAATATGCCTTGTCCTCGTCCTTACTCGCACTTTGGCTTTCCTGCTCAAACCACTGAGGCAGCCTCGTGTTGTTGCAGAGATCATTGTAAGTATTTACGTCTTCTGTTATAACCATATGAGTTAACAGGCATCAAGTTGAAAGATATTATTTATTCTTTGTGCATCTGTTGCATCTCACTTTGAGTGATTGGCAACTGAGAAAAGTATCTTGTTACACTCTCCAAATGCCATACTTGCTAGTTACTTTTGTATCTTATAGAAGGAATCTTTATATATTGGTGTAAGCAACAACTTTCCATGATCGAGATGTGTTGTTTTTGTGATTATCTGGTGTTTTTCATGGAGACAGAGTTTAAGAACAGACATAACAACTGCAATTTCAGAAGTGCAAAGCATGATTTTAACTGAGAGAAAATCTATAATTAAGGTTAAAGATGGTATGGCAATATTTGCAAAAGTCCTATTTTTCTGTTTGAAAACAATATGAGCTGTCGAACATGTTACGAAATCCTTTCATAAAGCAGGTCTCTATACGTTTAAAGGATTAGATAGAGCGTTATTTTTACCCTACTAGTTTTTGAACATGAGAGTTAGAGGCTGATTCTCATGTTAATGTTCTGGATGACGACAAAGGAAGATGTCTGACAAAGCAAAACGAGAAGGAAAAAATCCTTTTCTTACTGTAGTGTAGGTGGTTGGACCTCTCAACTCAGTGGGCTTCTGTTGGTTAAATTAAGTCCTTTACACAATTTGCAATTTAATTACAATTGGTCTGGTCAGAGTCAACTTTAGGAGCATCCAACTTTTTCCCTTGAAGAATTCCAACAGAAGTACACCTTCAAATGCTTTGTAACAGTCCACTATATTTTCCCCCTTTTTTCTTTCCCTTCTTTTTGTTGGCGGAGAGGGTGGGCTGGGGGGATGCGGGGACCTTTTATTTCCACGGCATAGATGACCCCTTTCAATCTATTGGACTAACTGCAGCCCTTCCGTATTCATAGTCTTTTTGAACTGATTTCACCCAATGATTCAAAATGCGGTTTTGGTCGCGATTGCGGTTTCGGTTGCGATATGGAAAAATCGATCTAATGCGGAGATCGCATTCCATATCATGGCTAAAACGCGGTTTGGCCAACTCAGAAACTTTTTCGATGCAGCCATCGTCGCGGATCGGCCACATTTTAAATGCATGAATCCCCCCTCATCCCAAAAAAAGTCTTGTTGTACTGAGAAAAATAAAGTGTGAAACTCCTCACAAGATAAGTTCTATCTGCATTTGCATATGAATTCTAAAAAAGCTGCTCAGTTCTTTTACGTTCTAAATCTGTTGCTATCGCTGGACAGGGAGGAATATTACTTGGGCCATCTGCTCTGGGTCGTAACAAGCATTTCTTGCAAACGGTTTTTCCGCCGAGAAGTCTGACTGTGTTGGATACACTTGCCAATCTTGGCCTGCTGTTCTTTATGTTCCTTGTAGGCCTGGAATTGGATCTAAAAGCATTACGTCGAACTGGGAAGGCAACAATGGGTATTGCTCTTGCAGGGATCACTTTACCCTTTGCTATGGGCATTGGGACGTCATTTGTTCTTAGAGCAACCATTTCTAAAGGTGTGAATGAAGGCCCATTCATCGTATTCATGGGTGTAGCTCTTTCTATTACTGCATTCCCTGTCTTAGCCCGTATCTTAGCGGAGCTCAAGCTTCTAACCACTGACGTGGGCCGTATGGCCATGTCAGCAGCTGCAGTCAATGATGTAGCAGCCTGGGTTCTACTTGCTCTCGCTATATCTCTGTCTAGCTCAGGGAAATCTCCTATCATTTCTTTATGGGTGTTCTTACTGGGGACGGCCTTTGTTCTTTTGTGTGTATTTATTGCCCCTCCTATCTTCAAGTGGATGAGCCGGCAGTGCCCTGATGGCGAGCCAGTTGATGAGATGTTCATCTGTGTCACATTAGCTGCAGTTTTGGCAGCTGGCTTTGTGACGGATACTATTGGAATCCATGCCCTTTTTGGGGCATTTGTTCTTGGTATTCTTGCTCCAAAAGATGGTCCTTTGGCCGGTGCTTTAGTGGAAAAGGTTGAGGATCTTGTGTCTGGGCTACTCCTTCCTTTGTACTTCGTTTCTAGCGGTCTGAAAACAAATGTGGCCACAATTCAAGGGGCTCAGTCATGGGGACTACTTGTTCTGGTTATAGCCACTGCCTGTTTTGGCAAAGTCGTTGGCACCGTTGCGGTGTCTCTCATCTGTAAATTTCCTCTTTCGGAGGCTCTAGCTCTTGGGTTTCTAATGAACAGCAAAGGCTTAGTGGAGCTCATTGTTCTTAACATTGGTAAAGACAGAAAGGTAAGAGTTTAATTTTGTGGCCATATATGGCTTGAGTATATTATCAATTCTGCATCCTCATTGTTTACTTGATCTGATAATTTCATATCAAATGTTGTTTTTCTTTCTTTCTTTCTTTCTTTTTTTGGTTGCTTTATAAAGTTTAATTAGAATCCACAATACACAGTAGTCACCCCGGCAAAATGATGACGAATATCTGTCATCCTTACTTATAGACCTACTTCCATATCTAGCCTTTGTCCAATGTCATGAACCGTTCTGTTGCTTGTTTGCTTGTTTAACCCAGGAAAGAGGAGATCTCAGCTAGTCAGCTATCTCTTAATCTCCTTGTGTCAAATCAATATTCTCATACTCCCAACCTGGTTGTATTTTATTCTGCAAAGCCATGATCACCTGATTCTTTTCTCCAGTAACCACAACCCCCAACTTCTTTTTCATTGCCATAAGCATCCATTCGAGGGCAGCAGGTGCTTGGGCCTTTATTGCCAAGGCCGCTTCAATTCTCCTACCCCCTGCATCCAATACTTTTCTTTCATTATCTTTCTCCACCCAGGCTATTACTGCATTGTCATTCTTAAAAACAGTGTCCAAGCTGAACTTCCTGACACCAGCTGGGAGCACCACTCAGTTTGCAGATGAAGGCATCTCCTGTATCCTCTGCTTTCTTTATCTTACCCATCACAGACTTACTAGGAGATGCCATTGTTAGTCACAACCTATTTACACCAACTTCATCTCCCACATTTCCTGCATTATTATGTGCTCTGCCAAATCTGATCCATCAAGCATACATATATGTAAAAATTCATCCATTCCTTTTTTCACCCCATAGATTAAAGCCTCTCATCCCCAATACAAATTTCACCCGGTCCTGCACATCCGTGACCCCGAGCTCTCCGGTACAAAACCTCATTCAGAGCTAAACCAGACATATTTAACAACGTAACACTTCGCAAAGAGATGGTGGGGTTTTTTCACGAGCCTGTGCAACCTCCATTACTTGTAACCTACCCTTTTTGCTGGCAACAAATCTATATGAATCCTCCACAGAAATATCTGTGATCTCTCTGTCAATGGGGAGTTCCAGATTTTCCTCAAACTACCATCACTCCGATTCACACCTCTGTAAATTGTGTTGGCTTTATAGGCTGACTGTACTGCGTCTGCCCTGCTGTTCCTTCTACGTATGTACCTGTCAATCTTATTCTGTCTAGGAATGAGAATTTTCATTCTCATATGGACACTGGTCTCATCAAATAATTCTCTCTGTTTTGGTTCATCGCATTTTCCTCTACTTCTCCTCTTGGCTTTGGTCCGAAATCCAGACTTCATGGAATCCAAGGGTCTTTCCACACACGAATCAATTGACCATTAACAATCAAAAAGCACACCCTTTTGCACAAGACATTGACACATTTTACTAATCACTTCCAAAGTCTTGGAGCCCCTAGACTTATTACATATAAATCGAGCAATGAAACTCTATGACATCGCTTGTTCGTGAGCACCTGGACCAAGGCCTCTTGCTTTTGTTAAGTGCCATCCCCACAGCTCAGCCAGTAGAGACTTTTTAATATCCTAGAACTTTCAAAAACCGAAGCCTCAAGTTCATTTTGGCTTATACAACTCTCAAGAAGGTGATGGATGGTGTGCATTTTCCTCCTTCACTCCCCACCAAAATCTGCTAATCAAAGGCAAACCAACTAATTTATAGCAAACAATGGTAGGGAGTAGGTCAATACTCAAGAATGGTACAAGGATTGACTGAAGTACTGAACTACTGACCTGATAAGGATGGCCAGATTCACATTCGGTGGTAGTGGTGGGGTTGGTTCTTGATCTCCAATTTGATAACTAATATCCAAACTTTTTGTTTATTCAGGTCTTAAATGATGAAACATTTGCCATTATGGTTCTGATGGCATTATTCACAACCTTCATAACAACCCCACTTGTGATAGCGGTATACAAGCCGGCCAAGAGGGGAGTTGCGAAGCCATACAAGCTAAGGACGATCCAAAGAAAAGACCCCAGCACTCTACTCCGAATCATGGCATGCTTCCACAGCGGAAGGGACATCCCAACAATCATTAACTTAATTGAAGCTTCCCGTGGGACAGAAAAGAAGCAGGGGCTTTCAGTGTACGCAATGCATCTCGTGGAGCTCTCTGAGAGGTCCTCTGCTATCCGGATGGTCCATAAAGCCCGAAACAATGGGTTGCCCTTCTGGAACAAGGGGATACAACAGGACTCAGACCAGGTTGTAGTTGCTTTTGAGGCATACGGGCAACTTAGCAGGGTCCAAATCAAGCCCATGATAGCAATCTCCCGCTTTTCTGACATGCATGAGGACATATGTGCTAGTGCCGAGGACAAAAGGGCTGCCATCCTAGTCCTCCCATTCCACAAGCACCAGAAGCTTGATGGGTCATTTGAAACGACAAGGCGTGAGTTTAGGAGGATCAACAAAAGGGTCCTTCAGCATGCCCCTTGCTCGGTTGGCATCCTTGTGGACCGTGGGCTAGGTGGGCCAGCCCATGTAGCTGCCAGCAGTGTTTCCTCAGTGATCACTGTCCTTTTCTTCGGTGGACCCGATGA
>JAKOGI010000338.1:550000-612500 GCA_029747015.1 Carnegiea gigantea
TTAGAGGTAAGCAAACGCTGTTTCTTCCCAGAAGAAAGCACTACCTGCATACATACACGACATGCGAACAACCACTACCAGCACTAAGGCACTGCAACTAAAAGACAACTACGGGGTCGGCTCTCTGCGATCTAAGATCTTAATCTTATCCCGCCACAGCCTTCTATCCTGAACCAGGTCCTCCGACAAACCTACGACTTTCAAGTCCTCTCTAATCACCTCGTCCAAACTCTTCTTTGGTCTACCCTTCCCTCTTTTGCCTTCGGGGATGTTGGTCATCTCACATCTCCTCACGGAGCATCCACACTCCTCCTTTTTACATGGCCAAACCATCGGAGTCTTGTTTCTCTCATCTTATCTTCAATGGGAGCTACCTTAGCTAAATCCCTGATTACTCCATTCCTAATTCTGTCTATTCTCGTAAAACCACACATCCACCTAATCATCCTCATCTCTGCTGCCATCAACCTTTGACCCTGCGTCTTTTTTAGAGGCCAACACTCCGATCCATAGAGAATAGCCGGTCTAATTACCATACGATAGACTTTGCCTTTCAATCCTACGGGCACCCTCTTATCACACAGCACACCTGAGGTATACTTCCATTTTTGCCAGCCCACTTTTATACGCTGGTTAATATCTTCATCAATATCCCCATTCTGTTGAATGATCGAACCTAGATATTTAAACTTATCGACCTTAGGTATCGACCTCCCATCCAGGGTAACTTCTCCCCCCGCATCTACCCTTCCACTGAAACAGCAGTGAAGGTATTCCGTCTTCGATCTACTTACTCTAAAACCTCTAACTTCCAGCGTATGTCTCCATCGCTTCAACTTGTCATTAACTCCCTGCCTGGTCTCATCTATAAGAATAATATCATCCGCAAATAGTATACACCATGGTAACGCATCTTGAATCCCTCTTGTAAGTTCATCCATAATTAGAGTGAAAAGAAAAGGACTTGAGGCGAAACCCTAATGCAGGCCTATATCAACGGAGAAGTCATCTGTGACCCCTCCTGACGTCCTAACACTCGTCCTACTTCCCTCGTACATATCTTTAATAACTCGAATATACAAGGGTGACATTCCTTTCTTTTCCAAGCAACTCCATAACACTTCACGCGGAAATCTATCATATACTTTTTCCAGGTCAATGAACACTATGTGAAGATCTACCTTTCTATCTCTGTACAAACCCATGAACCTTCTAAGGAGGTAGATCGCCTCTATGGTTGACCTACCTGGCATAAAACCAAATTGATTCTCTGAAGTCGAAATATCCTTCTGCAATCTTCTCTCAATCACCCTCTCCCATAACTTCATAGTATGGTTGAGCAACTTTATATCCCTAAAATTATTACAATCTTGAATATCACCTTTGTTCTTGTATAGAGGGATGACTGTACTGGACCTCCATTCTCTGGGCATCTTAGCGGTCCTAAAAATAACATTGAAAAGTTCCGTTAGCCACTCTAATCCTTCTTCACCCAAACACTTCCACACTACCACCGGAATCTGATCTGGCCCTTCTGCATTCCCATTGGTCATCTTCTTTAAGGCCTCTTTAATCTCTTCCTTGGCGATATGACCACACATTCACGGATCCAGACGCCACTCACTGTACACTCTGACCCTACTACGGGAATCTTCCAACACTTCCCCATTTAGGAGTTTGGAAAGTACCTTTGCCATCTCTCCTTGATTTCTGCATCCTCAGCCAACACCTTACCATTTTCATCCTTGATACACCTCACAACACCTAAATTTCTTGTTTTTCTTTCCCTAACCCTCGCCAGTTTAAAGACTTCCTTCTCCCCTTCCTTGATCTCCAGTGTGCGATATAACCTATCAAAAGCCATGCTCTTAGCAACCGCCACGGCTTTCTTGGCTACCTTCTTTGCTGCCTTATATCTAACTCTCCTAATCTCTCTCTCTTCATCCGCTCCGCTGTTCATTGAATTAGCGTAAGCCTCTTTTTTCTCCTTGACTTTCTCCTTGACGTCCTCGTTCCACCACCAGGCAATGTGATGTAATGTAATTGATAAAAGAAAACGGACAATAATTCTACAATCGAGTTGCATTCAATTGTTTTGCACCAAATCAAATATGTTGTAATACAGTAAGAGTTAAAGGTATATACTTATTTGCATCCAATGTATTGCAATCTAAATGATAGAAGAAAATTGATTATACTTCTGCTGTTGGTTACATTGCATAGCATTGCATTCCCTATTGAACATGTTGAAAGACAGTAAGAGATTAAGCTATATATTTATGTGCAGGACTTTGAAGAACTGGCATAGCCCATTGCAGGAGCAGCATTGTGGGTATTTGGGTCATACAACTTGGCATGATTCTAACGACTTTGTAATTCTTCATTATGATAACTTTTCTGATTCATCGTGTGGAAATTTAAGATTTTAACTGTACTAGGTTCTTGATGTAGAACTAATTGGCACGGCCTTATTGCATGGATTGGGTTAGTTTTCTTATTTGATGTGACTATGTGAGTTAGAAGGTGTAGGAACTAAGAAAAGGTAAAGCATGTTTCCTGAAATTTACCACGTTTCGTGGCTGCTACTTGACTATCGCAGCAGCTCTTGCAATATAGTGATTGATTCCAGTGTACAATGTCTGACTTTTTTAAATTTATCACTGACTTGTGTGTCCAACGGACTGCTAGTAAGGCTTAAGCTCACTTGTTTTTATTTATTATTACTTCTTATTGCATCTGGAATTGATATAAATACTTGATTGACCTCTAGACATTGGATTCAACATTCTTAATGCTGGGAATGAGTATAACCCATGATAGTTATCCTGCTCTTTTGCAGAACCCTGCAACAGGTCTATGTGACTCTTCCTTAAGTTTGACTCATGCAGCCATGCATTGCCTTTCAATATGCAACTGGCATTACCTTGTCTGAACGTGTTTGGATCAACATAAAGAGTTGAATATATTCATATTCATTATCCTTTTCATTATAAAATCGTATGAATAATCCAAGGTCAGTTTTGCAGGAGTGCGAGATCCATAATTGCCAGAGTCAGTATAAAACAGCAGAACTCATGGGTGATGATAGTGAACTTGGCGCTTTGTTTCTTTCTACTTCAAATCTGCACAAAGCAGATGAATGCAAAGCTATCGAGATAGCAGGCCTTGATACATCGGTCCAGCAGCTGCTTAAGTTTGCGTTTCTTTTTGGGTCACTCACAGTTCAGGGCACTGAACAAGCTCTTGCTGCTTCAGATTTTGTTAACAAGTTTCAATCAACTAGCTTCTTTGGGGACCTTAATGACATTAGCACAGGTTTTGCTTCAGTTAGGAAAATCTCCCTGCAACTTTTGCAATTGTTTTATGTGTTGAATTTTAAGCTATCTGATAGACCAAGGAGATCCCACTCAATGTACAGAGTACAGCATACTTAAACCCAACCAAATATCGTCTGCCTAACTAAGTTGTCTTGTATGTTTCCTTGCTTCAGAACCACCCCCCCTCCAGCAAACAGCCCCCCGCTCTCCTCAATGGCCGGGAGGGGGAGGGGGGCTCGAACAAATATCAATATAAGCCAACTGCTTTGGTGTCCTTCAGTGCTTGAATTGTGTGCTTATTTCTCTTTTAAGTTTTTATCCTTCTCCGAGGAATAACTGTTTTTTTATTTTTTTTTATTTTTTTTGGAAGGGGAGGGAGGGGGTTGATTTATTTCATTGGTTTTTTGTTCTCCTCCCTTAAGAAGAAATGCATGTCTATCGATGATATTTCGGCTTTGTGATATTTAGCCGTGATTAGTTGTTATCTCGAATTTTCATATCCTGAAAGGGAAATTTTCATGGCTTTTTTGTGGGTGTTCTATGTACATTATGGCATCTGACCCTAAGAGCTGGTCATTTGGCTGATTGTATCGGTTCTGCAGGCATTCTTGTTGATATTTTTTTCTGAGCTCGGTGACAAGACATTTTTTATTGCGGTAAGCATGAATATAACCATATTTGATGCCTCAATGCTTATGCTGTGCCATAGATTGGCAGGCCTTATTTTCTCAATATAGGGCCCCCGTCCCTACCCCCAAAAGAAAAAGAAAAAAGAAAACTGAAGTATTTACTTATGTTAGTGTCAATCAGGCTAACATTTCCCCTTTATCAGCCGAAAAGATCTGATCCACATTAGAATTTCAAAGATGTTCCGAATTCTTATTTTTCATCTTGTGCAGGCACTATTAGCTGCCCGAAATTCTGCTGCTGTTGTTTTCGCTGGCACTTTTGGTGCACTTGCGTAAGTTATTTTAAATTCTTGGGGATTAGGGTTATTTAATTTCTCGTTATCAGTCCTTATGGAAGCATGAACCTTGGACTTTTGGTTGAAATCATGTAGAAATATTAAGAGGAAAGGTCTTGACAACAATCCAGCCTCTGGGTTTCATGAGACTCTGATTCAATACCACCATATAAAATCTGCATCCTACATATTATGAAGAAATTGATCTGATCTTGGGGAAGAGTTATGGAATTTTAAAAATAACAGGCATATTTATGATGTCAACAGGGTAATGACTATAGTATCAGTAATTCTTGGACGTACATTTCACTACATTGATGGGATCCTTCCTTTCAGGTAAACTTCCTGGTGTTATTTCCAGGCACCATCACTCCTGAAAGACTATTAACCTGAATGTATTTTGGCTTCACTTCTCAATTGCCATAATTTTCCTACTTTTAATCAGAAATCTACTTCACACAATTAGGCAGTGAGCATACTCAGTTTATGGCTTCAATGCAAAACAAGGTCAATTGGGGTCTGTCTTTCATGCACTTGAAACGACAGGGAAACTTGTAGGCAGTGACCACTGCATGTGGAAATTATAATTTATGATCCTTTTTATGGGCTAGCCAGCAATTTCAGCATGTCATGTAATCTGTTTGCTAATTCCGGTTGTTTGTCAGCGTTGTGACAACTTGTTAAACTAGTAAACCCCATTAAGTAGTCTTGAAACATGTAGCAGAGATTGAACAATAAATTGGTGAGTTTGACGGAATTGTGTCTGCACTCCCATTTCAGACTTATAGGTTGCAATAAACTCAAGGATGCCTTACGTGTTGGTAACATAATTCCAGAATGAACTATTGAAATTGTTTTTATTAAGCAGGCTATTTTCACTGTTCTTCTGGGAAGATGGATAATGTATTGATGTTTGATATCTTGTGGATAATTTTTATTAGTCCTTCTGACAACACCGTGGTCAACTTACCTGCAGTTTTGGCGGAACTGATTTGCCTATTGATGATATTGCTGCTGTGGGCCTCCTGGTAAATATTCATTCTATTTATAGCTTAAAAATAGGGATTCTATGCTGCATATAATTGTACATTATGTATTCTCAATGTTGGTGATATTTACTATACAAATTATTAATGATGTTAATATCTCCAGGTGTACTTTGGGGTCACAACGCTGATTGATGCCAGTTCAAGTGACAGCCAAAAGGTAGAAGAAGAACAGAAGGAGGTACTTGCATTCTTGATGCACAATCTTCTTGGTTGTTTGGAAACGGAAAAGAGGATATGATGCTGAGGAAAAAAGATTGTGTTTCAAACCAGGCAGAGCTGGCAGTTTCAGAATTCTCTGGAAATGGTGCAGGCATCTTAGCTGCTGCAAGCACAGTCATAAGCACCTTTGTGCTTGTTTTCGTTGCTGAATGGGGTGACAAATCATTTTTCTCAACAATAGGTGAGTGCCTCAACCGAGTCTAGCTGCATTGGTAGAAATAGTGAGGGCATTTATCCTTTGAGATCCATGTCTTCAATAACTTTCTGGCACATATATGCCAGGAGTGAAAGTGGGCCAATCTCGACCTCACTGGACCCCACGAGAACAAGATCCATAGTTGTTTCATTTCTAGATATGTAGTCACTTCACGGTTCACAACAACCCATTGTGATACAGCATAGAAAGATAGCATTCTTCTGACTCTTTACAAGAACTATAACCAACATACTCGGGTTCTTCTGAAGTAGCTTCAGAGAAATCGAAATGCAGGCAGCCTACCCTCTGCAAGCAGAGAGGCTATTTGCAACGTGAAAATTTGCGTACTTGTGATTCTTTTACTTTGTTGAAGTAACACTTTATATCTATGTATTCATTGTACAGTTTGTGTGTCCCATATTGAATGGCTCCATTTCATTGTTCAAGTGTAGTCCCTTTCTCCTCCCAAAGGATCATTTTCTCTGTACTTGTGCAGCATTGGCAGCGGCCTCATCACCTCTCGGAGTCGTAGGTGGAGCTCTGGCTGGGCATGGAGTGGCCACCTTGGTAATATATTGACAATTACAAATCTAGTTAAACCTGGATTTAGCTATGGAATTAGTCTGCGATTATTATGCATTTTCCTTCCGATGTTATCTGATACAATGCTTCATATTTACATCGTGAGCCATTGGTCTTCGCGCAGCTAGCCGTGGCAGGGGGATCTTTGCTGGGTACCTTCTTGTCCGAAAAAGTGAGTTTTCGCCCCAAAAAATAATCTGTTCACTTTCACCACTAAAACCTCCGAAAGAAAGATGGGGGAAAAGGGCAAACAAAGAAAAGGAGTTTTTCAGCTCAGAAATGCTGATATATATGTACAATCAAATTCAATATGCAGGTGATTGCATACACAGGAGGTGTTCTTTTCCTGGTCCTTGCAGGTATGACATTGATAGAGATCATTAGAGGTTAGATCTTGATTACTAAAATTTGGAACTTAGGGCAGACAATCATGAAATTTTAAATTTGTAAATTTTTTTTTCTTTTTTTTTGGGGTTCGCTTCCATTCTCTGAGCTAAAGTACTCTCCAGGAACTTTGCAGCTTAGGTTCTTTCTTAGCACCGCCAGTTTCAGTTCCACATTCATCCCTTTTCTCTGATGTTCATATGCTGCATTACTTCATAGAGAGAGACAGAGGGACTGATGCCTAACACTGGATTCATGGAACCTCTATTTTGTTGGTGTTAAAGTTTTTCTTTTTCTTTTTTTCATTTTCCTTTCTTTTTTTTTTTTTGGTTTTTGTATGCCAAAATGCAAAAATATGTTGGTTTTACTAGTGGGTTAATGATAATAAGTTGGGGACTAGAATTAATCATGTTTCTCTCTCTCTTTTTTTTTTTCCTTGGGTTGGGGGGGGGGGGGGGGTTTGAAAAGCCCTGGTTAATGGGAATACCCTGGGCCTTTGTCAACAGTTGGTGATTGATTGATTAACATTGGTCCATTAAAAATGATATTGAAGAGCTAAAATTAAGTCCATGAAAGAGATAGATGTTCTTATTTTTGCGATGTTCATTATTAATTATTGTTTATTTTCTTTCTGAAATTAAAAAAGATTTTTTTTTGGGGGTAAGAAGGCAGCATCTGAAAAGGCATATTCTTTCTTTGTGGAAAAGTATTTGCAAAGGCATAGATGAGACATGTCCACTAACCACAGTTGGACGTGTCCACTAATGCAATCTTTGTGAATGTGATGAACACTACTAAGGTCGTGTTTGGCAATAATGTTTTGAGTAACATTTAGTGTTTTGACTAAGTCAGTATATTAATTAGTCAATTTTTAGTGTTCGGTAACCTAGTATTTTTTGACTAGCATTTCAAATAGGGTTTAGCGTTTTAAGTAGCATTTCTGAAAAGTTAGTAGTATTAGCTTTTGGCATTTAGAAGTAGCGTTTCATATTTTTTTGCCAAAAAATATCCTTTAGAAATTTTATATTTGGATATTATCTATATCCTTTTACGTTAATTTACATTAATTAGCTAACCCAACAACTAAATTTACCGAACGCATTTATTTCAACAGCTCATCTAAATAGCTAGCTGCTAACAGCTAAATTAGAAAGGCTATTAGCTATCTAAATAGTTATGCGCTACTTGAACTACTATTTGCTACCTAAACAGTTAATTTTGCCGAACAGGTAGCGAATAACTGTTTAAATAGTTGATAGCGTTTCTAATTTAGCTGTTAGCGGATAATTATTTAGATGAGCTGTTGAAATAAATGCGTTTGGTAAATTTAGTTGTTGGGTTAGCTAATTAATGTAAATTAACGTAAAAGGATTTAGATAATATCCAAATATAAAATTTCCAAAGGAAATTTTTTGGCTAAAAAATATGAAATGCTACTTCTAAATGTCAAAAGCTAATATTGTTAGCTTTTTAGAAATGCTGCTTAAAACGTTAAACCTTATTTGAAATGCTAGTAAAAAAATACTAGGTCACCGAACACTAAAAATTGACTGATTAATATATTGACTTGATCTAAACACTAAACTTTGCTCAAAAACGCTATTGTCGAATACGGTCTAACTACAGTTATAAATGTGTGATAGTAAATTTAAAAAAAAAAAAGAAAGCAAATTAAAAAGGTCAAAAATAACTTAGGGAAGCATGGGAATCAACCAACCAAGAATATACTCAAACATTACTTAGCAAGGAAAAACCCTTTTGACCCCCCATCCCTTTTGATATTTTGTTCTTGCTCTTTGAATTTTATCCAATCAATCTACCTTTACCACTTTGTTCTTGGTTCATCTTTCCAATCAGGATTGAGAATATGGAATAAAAGTACAAGATCCCTAATCTTAAATACTGATCAAACTCATATGGAATGAGATAAGATTTGTCTTATATATAATTGAGAATCTCCTTCTCTTGGAATCAGCCTCTCTACGAGCAAAGATGCCGATAGAGGTAAGATTGTCTACATCTGGATCTCCTCAGACCCCGTAAAAGCAGGACTCACTCTTTTATTAATCCTTGTATCATGAGTCCATGTGTATAGATATAAAGACGTACATTTTGGCAAATAATATTTAGGCTTTTTTTGACAGGGTAATTATAAAAAATAATGGGTGTTTCAGAAAAATTAATACAAATTACAAAATATGATAGTCTGGGTCGATAGACCTTGAATCACCATATAATTTGTACTATTTTTCCTCCAAAAGATGAAAAGTATACTCTCTACTCTACTCAGGATTCTTTAAATGGAAAGCCAAGTAGATGTGGCAAAAAGTCAGTTGTAGATGTAATTGTTTTGTATAAAAAATACAAATAATTAAAATGTTAGCTAATAATATTTAAATTCATATCTCTGCTATCCTGTAGCAAGGATTTTTTTATAAAACAAAATTATAACATTTAAAAAAGTGATACCCGTAGGCTGTTTTTTTTTTTTTTTTTTTAAAGGCATTAAGTGATGAGTTGTTAAACTACTACTACTAAGGACTGGTAAAAAACACATTGAGGTACAAGAATACATGAGATGAAATTACAAAAATTATCTTTTTGTTTTCCCCCCCAATCATTTAACTTTGTGCAGCACATAGTAGATCTAAGGATTTGTGTTTTCTATGACTACAGTAACAATCTCATTAATTATCTTTTTTTTTTTTTTTTTCCCTCGTGTCTCTTTATTCCGTTTGTCTTATGTTTGATTAATATATGGTTCTGTTATGATTAAAGAAATGCCGTTGTTCTCCACCAAGGAGGAATCAAGCTGACTATTTTATCATCAAACAATGTCAATAGCTGATTTGTAGTCCAAATTGACATATTGTCATTGAATATTATCATCAGGAAGCCAATATGACAACTGATGTGTTAGCGTCTAATCTAGTCGTAGTTGAACGTGGTATTCCTCTTGTGAGTCTCACTAGTCGTTCTCCTCCCCCAAATTTCTCTTACAACGACTATTGCCGTGGACTTCGTTGGGGTCGTTTTCTCACGCATGATTCGTAACTAGTAGATATAATGTTCAAATTGGGTGGATATAATACGATATATTATTCTCGTAAAATTGAGTAGATAATTATTTTCAAATTGGTTTAAACTATATACCTTAAATCCAAATATTAATTGCCTTTTGGGATACAATTTATAAAAGACATGACAAAAGTGTAGATATCATTTGTTGTGATATCTTGAAAGGGCTGTGGTGAATATATTCTTTGACATATTGTTCCTTCAACTTGATACTCAAAAAGTAAATACATAGATGGACGCCATAGAAGATTAAACTCCTTTTTGTGAGATCCATTCTTTTCTAAGGGAAGCTTTTTTTGTTTCTTTTTCTTCAATTTTCATAAATAAATACAGAAAAGTATACAGATATGAAATTCAAACCAATATTTTTAATATTTTATACTTTAGTATTGTTTGTACTTTGTAAGCCAAGACAAACTTTAACATAGATTTTGCACTATTTTATATACGTGATTATGAGAATTACATGATTAATATAGGGGTGAGTTCGTTAAATTTGAGATGATATCTTATACAATCATATGTCAAAAAAAAAATTAATATTAAATTTTTTGTGGAGCATAATTAGTAGTATTTATTAAATACTTCATTGATATGTACTTAAATGCTAAAAAATATAGATTATACAAAATTATAAATTATACTGTGCAAATAAATATTGATTAATGTTGATCAATTCAATGTTAAATATTGATAATAAATATTTAATATAAGTTGCAAAAAAAAAATGCATTTTATTGAACATTTCTCCTATTTATCTATATTTTATTGTTTTTAGAGATGGCAGATAGAAGATACGTCATAATTTCAGAAATATTTTTTTATAAGGATATAATTTCCAAAATATCTTAAAAAGTTATCCTAAAGACACGAATCTTTTTTGTGGGTCTCTTGGAATCAACCTCTCTACGGGTAGGATTGCCGATAGAGGTAAGGTTGTCTACATCTGAATCTCCCCAGACTCTGCGAAAATGGGACCCACACTGAGAGTTATTGTTGTTGTTGTATCCACCTTTAAAAAAGGTAATACTATTTTATCATAGAATAACAACAATAATTCCTTTTAATGTGAATCTCATTTCTATAAGCCTTACAAATATTTAAATATGAGTAATCTTATTATTATAAACATTCATACAAATAGATATCATTTTTATCAAACATAACCAAATGACCAATATACAGCGTACAGTCTCGAGATTACTGAGAGTGGGGAGAGAGAGAGAGACTGTGAAGACTTTGACCATTTTAATTAAAAATTAAAAAAGAAATCTGTGGGGGAAATATTAAAATGAGAAGCCGCCACCTGTGCGCCACGGCTACCCCCGTCGAACTCGATCCTTCACATTGATTTTGGCTCAATTGTCTTAAGCATTTTTTGTTGGTTTGTTCTTGTTCTCATTTTTCTTCTAGCTCTCTTCTCGAAAGCCATTGCTTCTTGATTTCTTATTTCTTTGAAAATTTGTATTTGTCCCTTTAATTTTGTTGGAGCATCCAAATCTAAATCGGAACAAGTTTTGAATTCAAAAGTTCTATCAAACAGATCGTATGAACGCTTGAATTTGGTTTGATTTAGAGTAGATTGGAGTCGGATTTAGTCTGATTCGAATTGATTTTCTTTTTTGAGAATAATTTTGTACTTTTTTTTATTTGAACTTATTTTGTTCACCTATCGATTTGATAACATGCACCTTCTAGTCATACCAACAGAATATTCGAATATTTAATGCTAAAATATGGAAGACTGACAAGTGACAGTGAGGTAAATTACATTGATTGTCTACTTAACAATAGAGTGAGACCAAGAGTCTAGAGCCAATAGTGTATGTATGTATGTGCGTGTGTCGACTAAGTAGCTAATTGGAGGGTGATGTGTTAGGGACCTAAAAGCGTATTCTTTTTGTTGGTAAATCACATTTTACTAATTTCAACAAACTTTTACCAATTTCTATCAATCCTAGCCAAAAAATTCCAATCATTGTCTACTTTAACCAACTTTTACCAATCTCTTCCAAAACTTCTTACTAAGAAATCCCCACTCATTTTCACTTTTTACTAATATTCTCCAACTTGTACCAATTTCTTATACTCTTTCTCAACCTTTACTAACTTCACTTATTTACTAACCCTTATTTACTGACGAAAAGAACAAGCCATTAAAATTAAGATTGGAGGGTATACTTTAAATTTGTAAAATGTTATATTTGCAATTTAATTATTTAACAAAATAGTCAAATTAGATTGAAGAATCGGATAAGATGTTATATTCCATCTGAATCTGATCCAAATCCCACTCTAACTAAGATTATTTTTTCCAGACTCGGACTCAAATATTTTTTTCAGATGCGAATTGGATTATTTTGCTTCAAATCAGATTAGATTAGAATGTTTCGAATTCATATATGATTACCATCCCTAATCATATCAATATTTTATTCACAAAGACTACACTAAAGCAGATCTTTAGATCCCTTCTTTATACTATACAATCAAAAAAAGCAGTTTGCATGGGAAGATGGATATTTAATGCACATTAAAGCAGATTTTATGAAGTTAAAAAATTATTTTTACAGTGGAAATTATATTTATTCTAATCAAATTTAGATTGTAGATGTCAGAACGCTCGCAGACGTTCAATAAAATTATTCCTTTATGTCATGAATAAAAAGATGCTTTTAACAACTATTTATTTAATTGTGTGGGTCATAAATTCTCTATTTTTACTGAAATTGAGTTACTGTTGATTCAATAAAAAATATAACCATTTTATCACATATTTTCTTTATTTACAAGACTCGAATTTAAATATTCTCTTTATGAAAAATAATTATCAAACTACCTAAACTAATATATGTTAATTTTTTAACGAGTATTTACAGTCACATACACAGGGATTGAGGACAAATTTTTTGGTAAAAAAATTGTGAAAACTAAAATAACAGGGTCCAACTCCGCCCGTGATATAATACTCAAGCTGATTCCCAAAATATTTACATGGTTTTGGCGTCTATTACCCTAGCTGCTCTTCTCTCTCTCTCTCCTTCTCTCTCTCTCTGTGTCTCTCTGTCTTTCTCTCTCTCCGTCTTTCCGATGAAAGAGACTCAATTCACCAGGTAAGCTGCCAAATTTGACCTCTTTTTCCCAATACAATTCATTCGAATTTATGTTGCTTAAAATGATTTTCATGTTCGTCTGAAATTTTGTTGAATTAGACGTGGTTTTTTTGGTTCAATTATGGGAATAAGTCATGGGTTCTCCTCTATTTTCGACTGAGATGTTGATGTCAGGTTTGGATTATAGATATGAGCTGCTTGTGTTTGTTCTTCCTTCCATTTGTCATCAGATGTTAGAGTTTCGTCAATTGTGAAGGTAGTTAATTGGGTTTTAAGATTTGTACATGAATTAACTATATATATGTACTGATGAATTTGACCACCTTTTTCAAATTTGTTTCGCAATTCTGTGTTCACCATTGAATTTTGGTCGCAATTTTTGTTCTTTATCTGATTTTGGTTGTAATTAACTGCTTTATTGGTAAGATTTCAGAAGGGTTCTGCAAATTTGATGTATTTGACGGACATCTATTTTAGCAGAATCAGTGTTCTTATTTACGTGGACCTTCTCCCATATTGTTTGATTAATTTTGACAACATGGATGGCTTTTTTTTTCCCTTTTTAATTCAGATAACATTGGCTATACGCAGTCCAGATCTGGCGGATTTGAGCCTTTGTACCTTTGCTGAAGTTCACTGAATAAAGGTTTGCATAGTTCTTATATCGGTTTGTTCATATGCCTTTTTAATGGTTATTGTTGTCTGTTTCTTTTCTGTTATTTTGTAAGTTTTGTGCCTCCTTCTCTTGGATAGATATTTGAGGTAAAAATTTGACATATTAATTAAGCATAGCTAAGATCAGTTTTCACTTCTTGTAGATGTTTAACTTTTACATAGTGAACCCCCAGTGTGACTCCTCCTTTAGTGTGGTGTGGGGAAATCTAGATCTACGCGGCTTTACCCCCTCCGTGACGTACATAGTGATAGACAGGCTGCAAAACTCTATTGTTTTTGACACTCCGTAAATTGGCCTGTATTCACTTGGGCCTCCATGAGTTGACTTGGTTGAAGTTGAGATTTTTATTTTCTGAATCTGAGTCGATGGACGTATTTGCCAGATTACTTTGCCGCCATCTGCCTGATCATTTGATTTATCCTTTTTCTCTTCTATTAGTTGACTTCTTGGCATGTCGTCACATTTCTGTTTGCATGGATTTCGAGGAAATGTAGCTAATTTGACTATCTTCTGGTTTATGTTGTCGGATGTGTTTGGATCTTAAAAAAGAATCCAGACTGACTCGGAAAGTTCAGAGTTTTTGTTGTTGTTTTCGACAGGAATGCCATGGAGCTATTATTGCTTGATCTAATTTTTGTTAAATATCACTCTTGTTGTCCTTGATTTTGTTTGGAGATGTTGTCAATGAATCTGTCCTTTTTTTCCCGCTGACATATTGTTGTAAATTCGTAATTTGGCCTGAGTGTCGGATTGAAAGATGGGATACTTTTGTGTTCTACCATTTGCATCACAGGATTATCGATTAATCATATCGTGTAGCTTGTTCATAGCTTCATATTGCTTGGAGTAGTTGTTGTGGCTCCCAGTCCTGACATACTTGGTGTAAGAGTGGGAGCTTTCCCCTCCCTCTTGCCTTAAGCATTATCGAAATTTTTATTTTGTTCGGTGCTGAATATTGTGGAAGTATAGTTTCGTATAAGCTTTTGGTGGTCATATTGGTTGGAAAATCATATGCTATTATTTATGCTACCAAAATTTGACAATAAATATGAGATGGGGTGGCAATGGATTGGATTCGGGTCGGGTGAACCATCATCTGCATCCATCACCCGCGTTAATATGCTTCATCCAATCCACCCATTATCCGCAAAAATCTAATCTAATCCATCCATACATCATCCGTGGGTGAAAATGGGTGGATTGGGTTGTGAACGGATGATGAAAGTTTATATGTAATATGTTAGCAAATTTATATAAAAAAGTGAGTTTTGTCTTTTGAAAAATTTTAAAAAGATATTTTAGGTATAAGGAACGAATAAATATCATATTCATCATATTAATTTTGACGAAAATTATAAAATTAACAATATAATTGTCCAAAAAATGAGTAAAATTTAAAGGACAAAAACAAAAAGTAAACTAATTGCAAATAGGAAATAAACAAGTGGATGACTAAGCGGGTGATAGATCGGGTGATGGGTCGGATGGAGCATCACCTGGATCCAATTCAATCCATCAATCTATCAAACCATCATCCATCATCCATCCATTATTCATATATTTCGGGTTTTCACCCACTTTTTGGGGTTGGGTGGAATGGGTATCGGGTGCGGGTGAAATTGCCATCCCTCACTCACTCATGGGATGAAAAGACTATTTTCCATTCATCACAGTGGTATTATTATCAGGTAGGAGATTTTTGAAACTGGTTTCCATGTATGACAATTTACAAGAAACTGTTTATTTTGTGGGTTTTGCTCTTACACATGTTCTTTTCTTTAACATTAGTTGTTTTTGTTGAGTACAGGATGATTTGCTTCTCTGTAATTGCTGCGAAGTATCCAAGTTTGGCCTTGTGTCCATTCTGATCCTGCTTTTGATTTGCGGGGATCCAGTCAACCTCTTTTCCAGTAGCAATGGACCGCTGTGATACTTCTGGATTTGTTAGTGGTGGCGGAGTATACTTATAGGAACATCTAACACTAACATAGGTTTGTAGCGATTAGACAATAACCCGGAAGTCAGGCAGACTGATATATTTGTGACTGAGATTTGTCTTGGAATTGAGTCACACTTTCTTCTGGTTCATGGGCTCTAGGATACCAGGTTTGGGCTTTGATTTTAACTATTTATCAAATGCTTTCAAGAATACTTGGGATCCTCTACAAGGAGGGGGGTCTAGAGCTGAGCGTCCAGAAGTGGATCTGCAGCTTCATCCCACTGGATCTGCTGTCCGTAACTCTTCTACATCGAAAGGAGTAAAGAGGAAGTGGGGTTGGAGTGATGGAAACACGGGCCTCATTGGCCCTTCACTGCGTCTAGGACTGGGCCGTTCATCGAGTTCGTCAGAAAGCAAAGGTAGTTCAGCAGCTTCCGCTACTGCTTGCACTGCGATATCTTCAGCCAAAGAAACTGAGGTAGAATCGTCAATGGACCTTGATTTGGATTTCACTCTGCACCTTGGCAGTGACAAGTCTCCAAGCCCAAAGAAACCTGCTACCTCAAAATTTAAAGGAGATGATTCACAGCTGAAGCTCGACTTGGAATTGAATCTTTCTGCTGGACCTTCGGAATCAGACATCACCAGCATTCATCAAGGGTTGCCTGGGTTGGGACGTCTGGAAGTGCTGTGGAATGTCGGAGCAACACAAGTTATGTATAATAATGAATCAGCCTTATCTCCTTGGAAATCTAATAATTTCTCATCCCCACTTTCTGCATCTCCAGGGGCTGGAGGAACTCATCTTTTGAAGCCCATTCCTAGAAAAGTTGATATGCCTTCCACTGATCCAGATACCTCAGCAAGCATAGCAAGTATGCCTAACAGCTCAGTCACCTGTACTTCCGGGATCACAAAAAGGCCACAACAGTCACGTGGCAGTAGTTCAAAATTGTGTCAGTTTGTTGGTTGTGTAAAGGGAGCTAGAGGGGCTTCCGGTTTCTGTATTGCTCATGGTGGGGGTAGAAGGTGCCAAAGGCCTGGCTGTCAGAAGGGAGCTGAAGGAAGAACTGCTTTTTGCAAGGCTCATGGGGGTGGTCGGCGATGTGAATTTCTTGGGTGTACCAAGAGTGCTGAAGGACGCACGGATTTCTGCATAGCTCATGGTGGTGGACGTCGATGTGGTCATGAAGGTTGCACCAAGGCCGCCCGAGGAAGATCGGGTTTGTGCATAAGGCATGGTGGTGGCAAAAGATGTCAAATGGAGAACTGTACTAGGAGTGCAGAAGGCTTGTCGGGCCTATGTATCTCACATGGTGGAGGGCGTCGATGCCAATATCCTGCTTGCTCTAAGGGAGCCCAAGGAAGCACAATGTTCTGCAAAGCTCATGGTGGAGGAAAACGATGCACTGTTGAAGGGTGTACGAAAGGTGCTGAGGGAAGTACACCTTTTTGCAAGGGTCATGGTGGAGGGAAAAGGTGCTCTTTCCTAGGATGCCCGAAGAGTGTCCATGGAGGCACGCCTTTCTGTGTAGCTCATGGTGGTGGCAAAAGGTGCTCCATTACGGGATGCACCAAGAGTGCGAGAGGAAGGACAGATTTCTGCGTTCGTCATGGCGGGGGGAGGAGGTGTAAATTTGAGGGGTGTGGCAAGAGTGCACAAGGTAGCACTGATTTCTGTAAGGCTCATGGAGGCGGAAAGAGATGTGCCTGGGGCCAACCAGGGTCACAGTATGGCAGCCAAGCCGATGGCCCATGTAATTCTTTTGCTCGGGGGAAAACGGGCCTTTGTGCAATGCATGGAGCCTTAGTTCAAGACAACCGGGTTCATGGGGGTATCACTTTGGGACCTTTGTTGCAGGACCCAAAATCCATTAACTGTGGGGAGACGATGAATGTTGACTTGATTAAAACGGGATTCACTGGTCTTAATGCCATTGGATCGACTGCCCATAATGCAGAAATTCCTCAGCTGTCATCCGCTGAGAAACGTCCTCACCCATCTCCAGTTCCGGAAGGTAGGGTCCATGGTGGGAGTTTGATGGCATTGCTCTCTAGTGGTTTGAATCTAGACCCAAGCACCAGCAGCAACTACTTTGGTGGTGGTCCCTCGGTGCCAATGGAATATCAGGTAACCCAACAGAGCTGGTTATAAGCCATTGTCCCTCTTGTTGTGCCTGGTTTCATAACCTGTTTCAGTTTATCCTTTCCTCTTTTGTGCTTCGATATTGTTCCATTTGTGTCAAGATGATAATGACAATAATGATGGCAATGATGATGATGATGAAAATGATCTCATCTCATTTGTACAATTTCGATTTCGGTACTGCTTCATTTGTGTCAAGCTGATGATGTCAATGACGATGGCGGCGACAACGACGATGATAAAAAGGATCTCGCATGGACAATATTGATTGTATTTGAAGGTTGCAATTTCAGAATCAGGAGTAGTTCCAAGTATTCTTGAGTGTTTTGATGTCATAGTTGTGTACTAGTGTCCTATGGTAAATATTATTATTGTTACCTCCTGGTCAGCAGGGGCAGGGCTTATAATAAGATTCAGCAACCCTCATTTCATGTAATTTGTGTTTGAGGCTCTGTTATAAATACCGTCTTAAATTGTATATTTGGTGTACTTGGTTTTCTTTTGTGTGCTAAGTTATTGTTCTTTGGCTTTGGCATATTTATGTATGAAAATGCTCTATTGAATTGAAACAAACTTGACTCCAAAATCCGTTTCCAAGTCGGACCAATGGCGCTAGATTAAATTTGTGTAAAAAGCGAGATGTTTTACAGAGTGATGAAGAGTATAGAAAAATTGTGGAGCAAATCTTTTCTAATGTGCGATTTTCATTCAAAGTTTTGATCAACGCCAAGCAATCACGTATAGCAGATGGCATAGGTTTTTAAAAAACTGGGATTTGTCTCCTCTTACAAGGGAAGATTAAACACATAGGTTTTTCATTTCTTTTTGGACTCCCCAAAGCTTCATATTTTTTTTTTTGCGGGTAAAATGGCATACCTCTTCTCACAAGACACTTCTTAGTTCTTAAGTAAGTGTCTTATTTTAATTTAAAATTATATTGTTGAGTATTAAATTTAAAAAAAATATGATTTAATTGAATGGTAGAAGGGTATTAGCGTTTATAAACTGTATAAAATCACCTTCCTAATTATTATTTGTTATAATTATAAAATTACGTGTATCATATGTTTTTGCGGATAGAGTTAATTCAATTAAAACGTCATTTGTACTCGTTGGGCGTAGCCAACGAACACTAGAGGTACATAATTGTTAATTAATCATAGTTGTGAAAATTTGGATATTTAAATCCATATAATCGCTAATTCAGGTTAGGATAAGACACTTAAGACATGTCTTACAGCAACACATATATTATCATTTTTTTTTTTTGCGATTTCTGTGCCTAAAAACAAAGCAAAATGATAAATATCTTCCTACTCACACCTTTAAAATGTTTTTTAAGCCTACTTCTTCAATGATTTTAACTTGATTTAAAGTTATATTATCATATATTAAATGAAAAAAGACGACATAATTGAATAGCAGAAAGGCAATTGGTTGGTGGTACTCTTACTCTGGTATTTTGGCGACCCCCCAAAAAAAAAAACAAAAACGACGACTGTAAAGTCTGTGATGATCTAACCGGCAAAAAAATTGCGTTTTCCAGGAGTCGAACCCGGGTCCATTGCTTGGAACGCAATTACCCCAACCGTTGGACGATAAAAGCGGGTCAACGGGTGTCCACACTCCGCCTGTAACTGTACTTCCCTGAACAAGCTCCTCTTGTTCTCAAGCGCGGAGATGGCTTCAATGGAAAAAGAGAACCCCTAAAATCAGAAGCTTTGGTTGAATCTAAATCTGAATTTCAAGATTTTATTTCGATTCGATTTTCAATATCATCGGTAGGGTTTTCTTCGTCTCTCACCTAGACCTAATCTTTAGGTAATGCCAATACCATCTCCTTGCTTGAGATTTCTTTTCATTAGACAACGATTGTCGTTTGTTTTTACAGATTTTTTTTTTTGGGGGGGGGGGGGGGGGGATTAATTTGTTTATCTCTGTTGATCAATTGCCTAGGCGGAGCTTTCTTTAAGTAAAAGGGGTGAAATTTGAAGGATTTAACAGAAAAGAGTTCTAATTTGATTGTTGTCTTTTGTTAATTGGGAAATTCATAGATGCATTATGTTTGTCCAACCTAATTTTGTGTGATTGTATAATGGGTTTTTGTAAGTTTGATTGTTTGAACTGTTATGGGTCTTTTTTGGTTTCTTTTTTTTCTTTTCTTTTCATTGAATCAAGCTTGAGTTCAAAATATCGATGCGGTTTGATAAATGAGTGACAACCAGAGTTTGAGTTTGGGATCAATCAAAACTCGACCTCGACAACAACAACTACTACTGCTACTCTCACAGTATGAGTCCCGCTTCTGCGTGATTTGGGATGATCAAATGTAGTTAGTCTTATGTCTGCATACATTTATGCAATCATATTCAACAATCTGTTCCACACATTACCACCTTATGGCCTATTTGAGAGGATTAGCCAGGCCATATCCCCATCAAAGTGCAAACAGAACCTTAACATTCGAGAGCTCACCCTCCTATGCCGTAAAGTTGTGTCTGAAACATGTAAGCAAGCATGCCTTTTTTGCCATAACTTTGGTTAATAATTGCTTTCATACTCTTTTGTGCTGATATTGGTGCAGACTATGGATATTGAAACAAGCCTTTGTGTCTTGGAAACTTCTCACAGGACATTGCATGCCTTGAATAGTGTCCACATTTAGTAGTAGTGGTTGCTCGTCTATGGTTGAGTGGAGGAGGTAAAGTTCCTTTCACGAGAGGTGTAGATACTGGACATCGGTTTTTTCTGCACTAAACCCATAAACAAAGACAGGATAGGAAAGAGAAAGGATAAGAGCATCGAAAGCAGTCAAAGTTTTAGGGATGTTCGCTTGCATGGAAATTATGTGCAAATGCAATTTTGTATAGGTAGAACCATCAGTGATATTGGGATGCATTTCTATCACTTACTGTACAATTTGAAAGACTATAAGACGCCCAATCAGTTTGTTGTTTGACCTGAAAGTGGTGAGGATTGTACTAAAAAGAGTGTTTTTTAAAAGTACTGGCAAAATGGCTACCTCCGATGAAGAGATAACAAGGTTGTACAGAATTCAGAGAACACTTATGCAAATGCTGAATGACAGAGGCTATATTGTGGCGGATCATGAGCTCAACATGACAAAGCAGAGGTTTATAAGTAAATATGGCGAGCACTTGAAGAGAGATACCCTCTCCATCCAAAAGGCCAAACGAAATGATAGCTCTGATCAGGCACGCCATGGATTGTTGATTGATTGTGTTAATATTATTATCTTTTTACGGAGGTTAAAAATGAAGGGCACAATGTTCTTTTAGTGACCCGATTCACAAAGTGGGAATTGCATGTGGTTGGTGCTCTCCTCCACCAAGTTTGTGACTCTTCGCTAATTGGTTTTCTTTCTGTTCTCCAGGTATATGTTTTCTTCCCTGAGGAAGCGAAGGTTGGTGTCAAGACAATAAAGAATTACACCAATATAATGAAGTCAGAAAATGTGCCAAGAGCGATTTTGGTGGTTCAACAGAACTTGACTCCCTTTGCCAAGACTTGTATTAGTGAAATATCATCTAAATTCCACTTAGAGGTTTTCCAGGTCAATATTGATCTTCACTATTTCATTAATTGTGATTGTTTTCTTGATCTGTCAGTGCAAAGAGCAAACCCGCAAGTTGCTAATAGATATGAGAAGGCTTGTTGTAAACTTCTGCAGCAAATGCATCTGTCTGTAAATTAAGGAGGCACGGGTGATAATGATTTGTCATGAGTGCAAGATCCCCTTCCATGAGATGCATCGTACGTTTCATAAGCTGAGGGAGCATTGATCATAACCCAACTGTCGAAAGTTTTTGCTGAGACATCAGTTTTTTTCTCGCTTGGATCATGCTTTCATGGGTTAGGTGTTTTGTTGCGACTAGGGTTAGACCTTAGCCATACATTTGCTGAAGATCGTCACTGGACTTGCACAATGTTTAAAAATGGAGCAGAAAAGAAATAAAAAAAGTCGCTTTCCGTTAGGCCAGATATGGTGAAATGAGCAAGTTGCACGAATTCCTTAGATTTACTACTTTAACGATCTCATAGTCAACCTGTATTTTCATGTGTACGACTGATGCTTGTTTATTACTGCTTCAGGAGGCAGAGCTCTTGGTCAATATTAAGGAGCATGTTCTTATTCCCGAGCATCAGTGTCTAACAGATGAAGAAAAGAAGACCCTGCTCCAGAGGTACACACTGAAAGAGACTCAGGTTAGTGAATCTGATATTAGTACATGTATCTGATTAATTGTTGCAAGAGAACCAAACTTAAACAAAGATATATTAGCTTGACAACTCTCAGAGTTGACTTCATACATAAAGTGCTGACATCTTGGGCTTGTACTAAATCCTATTAGGTAGTGAGTTCAGATCACTATCTTGGAAAACTGTTTGTCTACTAATAGCGTCTTGCTTAGATGCTCCTCCTCTTATCATTTGCTAATTTTGTTGAATTTCAATTTACAAGAATATGCTGTTCCTAGACTGGCTTGAGGAGTTGGTGTTTCTGTCATCGTGAGAGTCAATTTTTTTGGGAGCTAGGATACTTCCAAGTAGAATGAGATATCATGTTGGTTTGCCCCTTCTCATTTTTACATGTCAATTCGCGTCCCTACCGATCTCTTTTTTTTGGGCGGGGGGGGGGGTTGGTGTGGTTGTGTTTTTACTCTTATTTCTTTACATTGGTGTTCTTCATCCACAGATGGTAGAGGCCAAAGGAGCTAACACCCAAGTCGAAGGCTTTGTCATAGTTTCCAGTGTATTAGTTTCTTGAGTCTCTGCTAATTTAGGCTGTGATGAAAATTTACATCTTGATACGGATAGCATGCTTCTGAGTGACTACCTGTTTGTTCTTTCACCATATTGCCCATGACGATGCACTGAAACCCCCCTCCCTTTTTTAACACCCGTTTCTGTGTTTTTGTGTGGGGGAGTTCAGCTACCAAGAATTCAGATGAACGACCCCATTGCAAGGTACTATGGACTCAAGCGCGGACATGTTGTGAAGATCATCCGGCCTAGTGAGACTGCAGGACGATATGTCACATACCGCTATGTTGTATGAGTTTTGCTGGTTTATGATTATGAAGTTTGTTCTGTTGGAACCATTTCAGTTACCGCGTGTGTCTTCATCGAGGGATTCTCTGCATGGAGTGACTGGGTGCAACGTGTCTTCAGAACAATCTGAAAGGACATGCTTGTTTATCATACACAAATATTGTCAGATTTATTATGTCTTTTTACTGTGTAGATTTTTGATTTTTGGTTTGGAATCTTTCATGAATAGGGATTACTGCAGGATTTTTGAAGAAAAATAGATATGTTCAATAGAACTGTGGTGCGAAAACTTGAATATATCTCTTAAAGACATGATATATGCAAAGAGTATAATAGTGAATGTCCGTTCCATATTGATGTATTTATTGGCCGGAAGTGCGCATATAAGCTTATGAGTTACTTCATCCTCTGTCAATTGCTATGGCCAGCATAGTAGCGATTGCTATAGCTCAAATTGCTGTACATATGGGCAGAGTCGATAAGCATATAGTGATTGGTGTTAGCATCTTCATTGTTGGTATGTATGTGCTACACAAAGTCCCAAGTAAGCCACAACACCTTTTAGTGGCTATTTTGCTTTGATATTTCACAAATTGCCACTGCTATTTTAAAGATTGGCACTAATGTAAAACCTTAAAAATCGATCTACTAGATAACTCTATTTAGAGCATTAGACTTCAGGACTTTAAAGTACATTTTCATTTGGACATTTGCAAAAACATTTTAAGACTTTATCAAATATATTTCACACTATACTAAAAATTTGAAACATCTTGGAATCAGCCTCTCTATGAGCAGAGATGTCTGTAAAGATAAACTGTCTATATTTAGATCTTTCCAAACCCTTTGAAAGTCGGACTCATATTGAGAAGTATTGTTATTACTATTTATCAATATATTTGAAACTTACGTTATCATATTCAAATAATACATGTCTTCGCTAAATTAGAGAAAAATAATGAAGTTTTGAGTCAAAATTAAGACTTAAGTATAAAAAAACTTAGCCCAATTGTAAAAAATTGAACTTTTGAGTCTAACACTAAATCTACAATGCTTTTCCATTATCGACATCAAAAAGGAGAAAAATGTAAAATTATCTAAATTTTCATATAAAAATAAAAATAAACTCAAGAAGAAAAATACAAATAAGCAATCAAATGGAAATAATTTAATTGGATTAAATCCTTTAAGTTTAGCCAACCCAAATCCACGTTAATGTTTGACTACGTAGAGAGAGAATTAAATAGTCACTGTCCAGTCCAATTTTTTGACATTTTGACCTCTAAATTTTAGCCTTGACAATTGACATTCCTCTGAATAATTCCAAACAATAAACTTTCAGACAAAAAAATAAAAATAAAAAGACAAACTCACCTATAAATGCTATGACCCTTCTTTCCTTCTTATTTCCCCTTCCGACATCAATACAAGTCTCCGCCCTTTTCTCTCTCCTCTCGTCTACGGGTCTTCTTCAGTCCTCACACTTCACAGCTCTCTCTCTCTCTAGAATGGGCAACTGCAACGGCCTACCGTCCACCCTCTCTCAGCTCCGCTCCGACGACACCGCCGGTGATTCTCTCTCCTCCGCCGCAAAACCCTCTCCACCGCCGTCTGATCCACCTCCGCCGGCCGCTGATCGCCGGAAACCTGCTGCTGATCAGCGGAAACCTCCGCCGGAGCTTCCGACCTCTGGCGCCGGCAACATTGGAAGAGTTCTCGGCCGTCCGATGGAGGACGTTCGATCGACTTACATTTTTGGCCGAGAATTAGGGCGCGGACAATTCGGAGTTACATACTTGGTGATTCACAAGGATACTAAGGAGCAATTCGCCTGTAAATCGATTGCAAAGAGGAAGCTGGTTAATCAAGATGACGTCGATGATGTTCGTCGAGAAGTTCAGATCATGCACCATTTGACTGGTCATCGGAACATAGTTGAGCTCAAAGGTGCGTATGAGGATCGCCATTCGGTGAATTTGGTCATGGAGTTGTGTGCGGGTGGTGAGCTGTTTGATCGGATCATTGCTAAAGGTCACTATTCGGAGCGAGAAGCTGCGAAATTGTTTTGCCAGATTGTGACGGTTGTGTATAATTGTCACTCTATGGGGGTTATGCATAGGGATCTGAAGCCGGAGAATTTCTTGTTCTTGAGCCCTGCTGAGGATTCACCATTGAAAGCCACTGATTTTGGACTCTCTGTCTTCTTTAAGCCAGGTATGTGTGTGTGTATTGTAGAAGGCTTTTTTGGTCTTTTCTTTCATTAAGGATTGTGAATTGTGAAATGTCGGGTTATAACAGCTGAACAAGTCAGCCAATGGCAGTTAGTTCCCCCCGGGGGGGGGGGGGTGTGTGGGGGTAGAGGTATAGTGGCCTGGTAGCTAAAAAAGGAAAGTAGCAAAGTGCAAAATTTTCAAAACATAGCGGTAATTGAAGCTAAGATCTCAGCTGGGAATGGTTTTTAGGCTTGTGGGTTTAGCTTCTTTTTTTGTCCTTTTTTTTCCATGTGTTGACTGCTTTCTGAATGGTGGGTGGGAGTGTCAGTTGTCTATGTAGAGGGATTTGGTTGAGTGATTGAATGATAGTAGTGATATGGCCAATGGCTATCCAAGCGACGTAGCGAGAAATGAGGTGCGGATATTGAGATTAGTACAGTCTACAGATGAGTATATCAACGTTCCAAAGTATGGAGCTTTGATTAAATTGCTATATTGATTGATATAGATATTGATATTGACTTGACAATATGCTCATGAGTAATTTTTACTTTTGTTGGATTTGGAAAGTGTATGTTGTTTCATCAAATGTGAGATTTATGAAAAACATATTGATTTTTTCTTCATATAGTGACGTGTTGATAAATTTAATGTAATTTTCTTCTTCCGGCATTGTACATACCATATTTGCATGATATGATAGCTTTTGATTCAATCTGCCACCATACAAGTATGGATGAAAATTGTGTCAAAAAGCTATCAGATGCAAATATGGTATGTAGAATATTGGTAAATTAAAATATCACTGTATGTAAAGTATACTTTTGCAGACATATGTGGGAGATATGCAGGATTTCGATAACCATGTTATTTTTGTCACCTGCTAATGAAAGCCATCACAAAACTATGTACTTGCACGTGAATGGTGTTAAGTGATCAAATCATCGATTATTAAGACCTTTTTTGACAAGCTTTAAATAGGTTTTCCGGAGGAATAGCGATCAAATAATGATTTGTGAAGAGCTTTGGGATCTCCATTCTTAACCTTTTAAGATTTTAAGGCACCAAGAGTTGCTTTAGGATGACTGTTTTTCTTTTTTGAATTGCTTAAGAAATGCTGAAATTCTAAAAACTTATTTCAGTTTAACACGAAGGGGTATATGTAAATTCCTCATTTGCTTATTCATTTTCTAGCTAGTAGCATTGCTATCTCTGTTAGTCACTGGAATGTTTAAGATTGGTGATCTTTATTGGAGGTTTTGGGTAACATCATATCCATTAATTCAGGGGAAGTCTTCAGAGACCTTGTTGGAAGTGCATATTATGTTGCTCCTGAGGTGTTACGGCGTAATTATAGTGCTGAAGCTGATGTATGGAGTGCTGGGGTTATACTATACATCCTCCTTAGCGGAGTTCCACCATTTTGGGGAGGTATATTTTTCTTGTTCTTTTGTTTGAATATCTCACAGCTGTAATGTGTTGGTTTATTATATTTTTCTTGTTTGTTTATTCTGGTTCATCATTAACATTTAGCCATTTAGGATGACTTCACTACTGGATGGTGGTGGTCAGTTGGGTGGCCTGGTTCAAAGCAGGGTGGTATTTCTCCTGTGAGGTGAAGCGCTGCAAACCATCGAGCTTGACCTGGTATCTGGCTTGTCCATCTACAATGGGGACTAGGCATGGTTGCAATGCGCGCGCGCGCACGCACACACACATACACAAGCCATGTCGGATTCATCTTGATTGCTGGAATCATGGATTTCATCTTGCATTCAGTGATTTGTATCCTTCTCTTTTAGGTTGATGCCTTATGGCTAGCTAATTGGATAGCGGATACTTTTAAGCATCCTTGTTCCTGTGGGAAGTGGTTAGAGACCTGAGGCTTGTTCATATCAAGTGATAATTGCATTTTTTATTTGGATTCTTGCATAAGTAGACCCCAAAGTGCATATCTTTCTTTTCTTTAAGCTATTATTTCCTTGGAGAACTTTTATTGCCTGATTTTAACTTGAAGACCTCACTTTTCTATTTCTCTTTGTTGGAAGAGAATGAGCAGGGTATTTTTGATTCTATTCTGCGGGGGCAGCTTGATTTCTCATCTGAGCCTTGGCCTTCGATATCCAGCAGCGCAAAGGATCTTGTGAGAAAGATGTTACGCCAGGACCCTAAGGAAAGGCTTTCTGCCCTTGATGCTTTACGTAAGTTCTTATTTGAAATATGTTGTCGAAAACTGAATTCCACGAACATGAACTATGAAGGTCTAGCTCACCTCAAACCAAAGCTAAACACATGGGGGGGGGGATCATGAATTATCTGGAGGCTGTTATGCACCCTGCTTGGTCTCTTTCGTGCTTGCTTGACTTCACAATTAACGAACATGATTGGAAGATATATGTATTTCATTAACTGATATCTGGTAATCAATATGTATTCAGTTTAACATGAAATATTTGGCTCTGCTGACGTTTAATGTTGTGGATCGTTGATATGGAATCTTTTTACTCTCTTTCTTGAACGTCTTGGTGATAGCTGTCACCTGCCATTTATTAACTCCATGTCAATCTGCCTTGCTCAACATCAGCTTGCCTTTTACCTTGCCATTTTGACGCTAGTCGTTTCTCTTTTGTGGGAAATTTTGAGAAACATTATTTGTTTATATGTTTTCGGTCTACTTTCTAAAATGAAAGAGTTACATTCTAGATGTCAATGAAATCTTGACCATTTTTGTTTTCCCTGTGAAGTCATCTATGAAAGGATGTTTTGACAAGCTCCACAAGATATGTCATATATATATTTTTTCACCTATAAATACGCTTGGTAGCTTTTCTCTTTGTTTCTTCTTGACCTTTTGTCACTGCTAATACTACTACTATTGCTGCTACTGCTCCTAGCCTATGACCACTATCTTTTGATGTTATATTCATTTTATTTAGTAGTCGTTGTACCTCTGACTCTATTATTTATTGTTTCCGTCCAAAAAAATCATCAAACTTAGGAAAAATTAAAAAAATTTTAAAAAAATCGTTTATTTGCTTGCCCCCAATTGTTATCAAGGCTCAAGAGTGAAAATGATGAATTCAACTTGAACTTGTGAATGTGTCTTAAATTTGTTATCATTATTCTGTTTCCTAGGTAACAAAGAATAAATACTTCATATTTCGAGATAAATTTTTTATGTTATTGGTTGCAATAAATGATATGGTTTATACATAATAACAAAGGATTAAATACATAATTCCAATGTGGTATTGGCGAATATTGTGGGATACTCAAAAGCTAAAAAATTGGAGAACTTTTTCAGGATGGAGGGAGTATAATGATTTCTATTATTATAATAATAATAGAAATTATTAATCACTCCATCCATTCTAAAGAAATTGTCAAATTTCTTACTTTTTTATGTCCCATAATATTTTTTTGTTATAGCATTGGAATTATGTACATAACTTTTTATTGTTGTTTAACAATTATACACTTATCTACTACAACAAATGATATGAAGAATTTTATTTTGAAATATGGAGTGCTGATTTATCACAACCTAGGAATTGCATAGAAGACAACATACTAAAGCTCTTCCATTATTTTCTAGTTAAATTTATCATTTTCAATCTTAAGAATAATGGGAGATAAGTAAATTAAAAAAATGATTCCTTATTTTTGTATTCTTCCTAAGTTCTGAAACTTTTTTCATGATGGAGGGAATATTAACTTAATAATTGCAGTAATTTCTATTATTAATCCTACTGCAACCACTATTACTGCAGTTTGTACTTTATTATACCATTGGTTTTCTGGATCTTCTGAAACCACTTCTCTGGTAGCTGTTATTAGAGGGCTTGCACCTGCATTGACCTCCACCACAGCGGGGTGAGTTGTCATTGCTGCTGCTAAGTAGTGCCAATATTCACGGCTACTCCCATAACATCTTAGCAGCATATTTCATGCCGATGAAAGTGGCCTTCTTGCTAACGTGTATAGCTATTTGACCTTAGCAAAGAAACGTTAACTATTGAGACTGAACTTGCATGATGAATTGTGAATGTGCTGCAGATCATCCATGGATGAGAGAAGATGGGGATGCTTCTGATAAACCAATTGATATTGCTGTATTGACTAGAATGAAGCAGTTTAGGGCAATGAACAAACTGAAAAAAGTAGCTCTAAGGGTAAGACTGAAGGCCCAGCAGTAAATTTTGGGATTCTATTTCCCCACTTTTTGAAATCCCATCTGCCTATTCTGATTTCCTTTCAGGTAATTGCTGAGAACCTTTCTGAAGAAGAAATTGTAGGCCTGAAGGAAATGTTTAAATCTATGGACACAGACAATAGTGGAACTATTACTTTTGAAGAGTTAAAAGCCGGTCTTCCAAAATTGGGAACAAAGCTTTCTGAGTCTGAAGTCAGGCAATTGATGGAAGCGGTATGCCCCTTTGCCTCTCTTGTTATCTTTTTCAATATTTTCCTCTGAATGTACTATTCAGATTATCAACACCCCATTTTGAACCTCTACGCCTCCCTATTTGAGAACCTAGATTTAAAAAGCCCGAGGCAAAGGCACAGACTTTCTGGACACGAGGCACACTTTCACTCAAAAATGCTTAAAAATCATTTTCAAACCATATTTTGACATATAAGTTAGATGATAGCATTAAACAAGTAATTCGAGATCACAACGTACCGTATTATAGTATCTTATATTGGGCCATCAATTCCGAAGGAGTTTTAGAAAGGAGAGGGGGAAAAGGGGAAGGAAACAATATTTGACTGCATATTAGAACTAAAGCGAAGTATTTACTTTAATCCTTCTTTTCATATTATTGGCGGCAACATTTCTCATCTAGAGAAAGGGAGACACCAGTGTAAATCGGCTGCAGGAAAGGTATGGGAAAAGATTGTCAACTCAGTCTTTATTAGAACACGATATAAGCCTTGAACTACAGCCTAACCCTCCATCTAAAAATTTGGGTTTAAATTAGGATTCTTTAATTTAGTCTATACTCGAAGCAATTGCATACAATTAGATTAGGGTTTTTACCTGAAATTGAATAATATAAGGTGAGAGTCAATCTAAAGGTTTTTGTGTTTTTTATGGTGTGTGTTCCCTTTTCTCTCTCTCCATCATCTTTTTCCATAAATCACGGGCTTGGGTCGTTTTGAGCCTCGATTTGAAGCGCAGAAAAGCGGTTGGGCTTCAGGTTTTTGTGAGCCTAGGCGTGCCCAGGGTGCACTTTTGTAAACACAGTTTGAGAATGTATGTGAAGGTCTTTGATGAAGGCAGCATATACATTCTAGTGAGCATCATTAATTCATTATCATGATGTGAGAGAAAATATCATCGTGCTTGAACTCTTACCATTTTCATTGGCTAAACATTCCCCCTGTGAGCTTCTATCGTGTCATGGGTAATAACTTGCTGTCAGGAGAAGAATCTCCTTTGGAAAGTTTTCCTTTTGTGTTTATTCAATCAAATGAAGACTATTAGTTATCAAGTGGGGACTAAGTGCTCCTTTTGACCCTTAGACATGATTTAGTGTCTTTTAGAACCATTATTGACGTTTTAAGTGTTATTGCATACCTCCATGATGCGATTTTGCGCTTTGAACTCATGCAGTTTTCAGAGTTCTGAAAAAACAGAATAATCTTCGTTAAATGGTAACTATATACCCCTACAATAATTCTATGGTATCTTAAGTCCATTTAGATAGTTTAAAGAGTATTATATGCGATCATAAGGTCTTCAAAATATTTTAGGGTGTTCTTGGAGCATTCTAGATATTCTAGAGTGCATTATATATATCTGTAATGTCCATTTTTGGATGTTTTGGAAATTACAGTTCTAAATCCTCAAGATGGTGCCAACGCAGTCATTTTATTCATTGAAATTCTTTATGGGGGATATCTCGAGCATATTAAGTTGTTTTTCCAGTTAGACGGGTAGAGTATCTCTAGTCCTCCAAAATTGAGGTAATGATTTATACATAGATTTTGGGATTTGGGGGAAAATGTGCTATTAGTTATCAAATGGTTACTTTGTGCTCTTTGTGGTCCTCCAAGTATTTTTTTTTTTCCCACCCTTTTTCTGACCATTCTACTGTGAAAAGGGCATTGGGCGCCACCATAATGATGTTTGTGGGTGTTTACGAATTGTGAAAGCTACATGACGGTGGCGGTAGACTTTGCACACTCGTGGAAGTTCTCAGTGTGATGTTTCAATGGTCCTAGGAATACGTGGTAGAGTTGTTAGATCTTCTTCATGTCACCAAAATGAAAGTCATTACATGTTTGTTTGTCGACATTAGAGAAATGTTCAAGATTAAGTGGTAGTTATGTGCTCTTTTTGACCTTTCAGATGTTTAGGATGTTTTAAACTGTTATCGACAATTTAGAGTGTATGTCTACCACCATAGTGTGCTTTTCGGAGTTTTCGAATTACGCTTTAGAATTTGCAATAAGTTGTCAATAAGGCCCTTATCCGCATTTTTTTGGGGGGGGGGGGGGAGAGGAAAAATTTGTTCTAAATGATCTTAGAGGTAGAGTTATGACTTGAGGAGTTCCTCATTACCCTCAAAAATGAATAATGCTACGAAGTGTTTTTTGGCATTTATGGAAAGATGTCTGAAATGTAAGCAGATGGTGATTATGCGCTCTTATTGATCTTCCAAAAGTTCTAGGGGATCTTCTGCCCATGATGGAAAATTATGCCAGTAGGGTTTTGTTTTGGAACCATGCCGCAAAATTTACAATAATGGTGTCAATTAAGCCATTGCAGTGATAAACTGTCTCGAGCAACATTAGAATTGGAAGTGGGTTTGATTATATCTCCAAACCCCCGAGTTAATGTCTACGATACACAATTCTCAGCATGTTGGAAAAAATGTCTGGAGTTTCCAAATAGTTAGTATATGCTCCTAGTGGCATGGCCGTATATTTTGGCACATCTTAAGACCAATCTAAACAATTTAGAATGCGTTGTATATGATTGGTATACACTATCCGCTCCTGAGTTCCCAAAATATTTTCCATTCTACTCCGCCTTAATCCTGTGTTTTTAGAATAACATTTTAAAATCTATGAGGTGGCGTAGATAAAATTGTTGTGGTGGTTGAAATTGTATAGGGTGATATTTAGAATATCTTGGGAAAAATGCCTGGAGTTTCCAAATAGTTAGTATATGCTCCTAGCGGCATTGCGGTATATTTGGCATATTTTGAGACCAATCTAAACAATTTAGAATGCACTGTATAGGGCTGGTATGCACTATCTGCTCCTGAGTTCCCAAAATATTTTGCATGGTACTCCACCTTAATCCTGTGTTTTTAGAATAACATTTTAAAATCTACAAGGTGGTGTAGCTAAAATCATTGCGGCGATTGAAATTGCATAGGGTGATATTTAGAAAATCTTAGGTCATTTTGGCCGTAAAGTGGTAAAAAACCTCTTGGGACCACCAAAATGAGTTCGCGATTTTTGAGAAATTTGTATTTGAGTTGTGGAATGGTTATTATGTACTCACTTTGGTCTTTCAAAATACCTGTGGGTGTTTTAAGACCAATATTGACTGTTTGGGATGCGTGTCTAGTATATACCACCACAATGCTTATTTCTTGGCATTATGAAATCATGCTGAAGATGCACAAATTGATGCCAATGAAGCCATTACACACATTAAAATTGTGTAGAGGGATATTTAGAATGTCCTAAAGGCTTTCAAGGCAAAGCAGTGTCAAATAGTCAAAGACTCCAAAGTGAAGCCTGATGTACACGTTTTTCATGTGTTTTTAAGAAATGAGTGGGCAGCTCTCAAACAGTTCCTCTATGCTTTTATATTCTTAGCCCTCAAAATCTTATAGAACATTTTCGGACCATTTCATATTGTTTAATAGCGCATTGCTCACCACTATGCTGCCTGTCTTGGGTGTTTCCAAATTACTTCGTTGTAGTGCCAAATGAAGCCATTTCTCACACTAAATTGTTCAGAGGGTTGTTTTGAACATCCTAAGAGAGTTGAAGCTGGAGTGCTGTGCCGTGGCCTTGTGGCTGGGCCATGGACCTCAAGTTTGATGAGCTATATATTTTAATCTTTTATGTGCCTCAACAAGTGTATCCCCTGCTATGGGGTCTTAACCCAAGCATCCCTCGGCCTGCCTTAGGGTTTTGTGGATTGCGAGCTATGGGATTTTGTTGTTCTGTGGTCAGTGTAGGCACCTGATCAGACTTCAAAGATTAGCAATCTAGGAAATCTAATCCCCCCGTGTTTAAAAAACCGCGCCCTTGCAAGGGGTCAAGCCCGGGTCATTCTTTAAGCCAACAAAAGCCCGCGTTTTTCTGCGCTTCAAACCGAGGCTCAAAACGACCCAAGGCCGCGCTTTATGGAAAGAGATGAGGGTGGGAGAGAAAAGAGAACACACACCATAGAAAAATACAAATACACTTTAGATTGACTCGTACCTTTGCTATATTATTCAATTCCCGGTAGAAACCCTTATCTAATTGTATGCGATTGCTTCGAGTACAGACTAAATTGAAGCACGCTAATTTAGAAACCCTAATTTTTGGATGGAGGGTTGAGCTGTAGTTCAAGGCGTCTCCAATGTTACAACAAAGACAACGTTGACTAATCTTTTCTCATACTTTTCCAGTGGGGCGATCTACGCTAATCTCTCTCTCGCTTGATGGAAAATATGGTGCCACCAATAATATGGAAAGAAGGATTAAAGAAAATAGTTCCCTTCCGTTCTAATATGTTTTCAAATATTGTTTCCTTCCTCCCCCCCCCCTCCCCCAAAATTTCGGAATTGATGGATCCAATATAAGATACTATAGAAATAATAGAATGGTCCACTGTGATGTCTAATCATTTGTTTAATGCTCATCTAACTTATTCGTCAAAATATGGTTTGGAAAGATTTTTAAACATATTTGAGTGAAAGTCCGCCTTGTGTCCAAAAAGCAAGCTCCTCGGGCTGTAGGACCCTTTGCGCTTTTATGCGCCTTGGGCTTTTTTAATCTAAGATATCCCCCCCCCCCCCGACCGGTGAGGTGGGCCAAAGAAGTAGATGAAGCAAAAGAGACAGTGCAAGGTTGAAATTACGCTGAAGTTTTATGTTGCTGAGGTGGATATCTCTGCCCCCCCCCCCCCCGGGTGCCCCCAAAAAACAAGTAGATATCTCTGCTTTAAAAAGGAGTGCCTCTCTCTTTTCTGCTAGGGATGGATAATAAATGGTTCGTTGAATTACCTGGAGGGGCGTAGCTGGAACTTCATTGGTAAATATGAAGAGAACATGGATGCTTTTGCGTCCGCTGATCAATTAGAATCTTGAAGATGTGGCGCTATTCCATCGACCTCTGATTTGGTGCATACCTTACTAATAATTTGCAGCCGTGTTCCTTTCAATGTCCAGTTACAAGATTTTCTTTGAAGACATGCAGTTCATTATACTGTTCACAATATTACATTAGGGTCTTCACTCAAACCCTTGGTAACTGTCGTTGCAGGCTGATGTTGATGGGAATGGAACAATTGATTACATGGAGTTCATCACAGCAACAATGCACATGAATAGGGTGGAAAAGGAGGACCACTTATACAAGGCATTTGAATACTTCGACAGGGACAAGAGCGGGTAAATTTCTCGTGGTTCTTATGGTTGATTGACTTGTGATAGGAGCGTTTTATCATTTATGAAATAAGCATGACTTTCAGTAAAATTGTCTGCCTCCATACACGCTGACCCCTGATGACATGTCTTTGTTTGTTTGCTTGCCATAAATAGGTACATAACAGTGGAAGAATTGGAGCAAGCCTTGAAGAAGTACAACATGGGTGATGAGAAAACAATACAGGAGATAATCGCAGAAGTTGACACTGATCACGTATTGTTTCGCTTCCATTTCTCACTATCCTTTGAATGTGTTCTCTTCATATTCTGTTTTCGTTTTGTCCTTTCTTTTAAAGTTTAGGAATTTGCCCATGGAATATAATAGTATTAAATAAACGTAGAAAAATATGGATGTACGAAGATTGTGTCATGTAGAACCAGATTTTGTGGATTTTAGGTGCTTGTCTTTCTCCTCAGGTGAATGTTCTAACAGGGAACCACAAGCATATTTTTCCAGTCATGATTTACTTCCCTGGCCTTGAGATGCATTTTCATGGAACTAACCCCCCCCTTTTTCTTTCTTGCAGGATGGTAAAATCAACTATGATGAATTTGTAGCGATGATGAAGAAAGGCGACCCTGATTTGGGTCATAAGAGACGAAGGAGATGATGATTGATAGACCGGAATACCGGATAGCAAAATCAATCAGGTCGTGATGTGTTCATGTTGTGTTCTCTTCTTTGTCAATTCCGTGTTTGGATATGATGGATACTCTGGAGGCTCTCAGCAATTTGTGTGCAGACAGTGCCTCAAAAGGGATGCAAACTGGATTGATGTTGGTCAGAGTTTGCTGGTCCGATTACATAATTTGTGTACAAATGTTGCCTCTTTGCAGCAGATGCAAGCTGGATTAAGTTGGTCTAGTTGCATTTTCGCCGGAGTTCCCTATGTATATGTATTTATTCTGTATGAGTTGAAGAAGCTTCCTGTATTATCATGTAAGATTTGGCTTTAATCCGTTAAAATTTCTTAGTCTTTTTGCCCGTATACAATTTGCTCTGGATCTTCTTCGTTGCAACCCATATCTATTGTAGCATCAAACAAAACTATGCACTGTTTTGGAATGAAATTTTCTCAACTACAAATACAGAAGAACTGATGTGTTGGAGGGTTCATAAGAATGTACATCATTAAATTGTAGCATTTTTGGGATTTTAGAGCTCGATTAAACCAGCCTCTCGATAATTTAATATGTAAGTTGCTAGATGTGAGCACTTTATATTGTGCTTTTTTTTGTTCTTTTTTCTATTTTGCAAGACTTGGATGATTGAGATGGAGATAAAATTTTTGGGATTCTAGAGTTTGATTAAACCAACCTCTCGATAATTTAAGGTGTAAGTTGCTGGACGTGAGTACTTTATATCATACTTTTTTTTGTTCTTTTTTCCATTTTGCAAGACTTGGATAATTGAGATGGAGTCAGAAATATTTTTATTTTAATTCAATCCTCAGGAGGGTAATTCATACTTGGAGAAAATAACAATTTGTATGTAAGGAAATTAAGGTTGCTCTAGTGGTAGTGGGATCCATTCAGACTTAATTTGTGTATCGTACAGCAATTAACTTGCAACTTTTTGGCTAATCAATGGCATAATATATTTCAAGTGAACCTAGCTATTAATTGTTGAGTTAATTTTACAAGCAATTAAATAGAATAAACAGAAGTGAACATTTTACACAAGAAAGTGCATCAAAAGAGAACATAAATGATTGTGTTTAAGACACTAAAAATTACATATTTTATCAACTTTGAATACAATATTTTAAACTTTACTGAAAATACTATTTCTCCCGATTTTTTTTTGAAAGCTCTCAGAGAATTATAAAATATAAATAATTACATATCATTCAGATTTACATAGAAGGAATACTATCTAAATTCAAAATATCATATTTTTTTCTTTAAAAAATTATAATATTATGACATATGTAATGCCTATAAATAAACGTAATCCTTAATTTTATATTGTCAAATCATGTCTAGGAAGAAGAGCACTTATACGTTACTGATATTGCAAAGACTCCTGCTATTATCCCCCCTTTTTCAAAAATCAAGAAGTAAAAATAAAAAAATGCAACCCCTCGGGGAGCAAAACGAGCATGAGCTTAATTTCCGAATTTCTCGATTGCAGTAATCCAAATCCCACTTGCAAAGCCTAACCCATTGGAAATATTCACTGTCTTCAATTCTCTCTCTATCTGAAGCTGCTAAACAACAATCATCAATTTGATCGATTCTCGATCTCTCTGTTTGCCACAGGTTTTGTTTATTGAGGGTTTTGGGTCGATCCCCAATTTGCGCTGTTTTGAATTAGGGTTTTCGATTTCAATTTCAATTTCTTCCCAAATGCATAAGCTTGGTGGTTCAGAGGAGAAGGCACGAAGAAAACCCTAATTGGACATAAATGTTGAGCTCTTCTTCATATTGTATCTCTCATCGCCCTCTAGCATTGCCTTCTCTTTCTAGAATTAGGGTTTCGAATCGGCCGACAAGGTTTTCTCATCTTAATCGCAGCTGTCGCGTCACTGATTTTCGTCTTAGCTGTTCAAAATCTGTAAGCAATCTCTGCTTTTCGTTTCGATTTTACTTATTATAGCATTTTTATCGGAGTTGTTGCGGCAATTGGTTATGGATTCGACTGTTATTCTATGTAGTTTGTATCTGAGATAGTCATCGGTTTTTTCCTAATTGGGTTATTGTAGAAATGGAAGATATCTTGCTTTAGGCAAGAAGAAATCCCAACTGAGAATTTGAAGCCGGAGGCTATTGAAGATATATTAGCTGAAGAGCTTGTGAAGCCAAAGCTCGATAATCCGAAAGTAGTGAAGAAGGGTTGGAGCTCAAATCTTCGAGAGGTAATACCTGACTTGAATTATCGGTAAATCTTATGTTAATGATGTCTCTTTGATAGTTTGAATAATTGAAAGGGTGATGTTTTCTTAGAAAATGTGTTAGAATAATGTGAAAGTATTGAGGAAGATGAGATGTATTGCAATGAGAGAGATTATCCCTGTTGGGTAAAATTTTCCAATAACTGCAGATGCATGTGTGATATGGAGAAGGTGATAGTAATGCTTGTACCTTATGAACAGAAGAACAAAGAGGGGGAGGGGAGATGTTCATGCTATTGGATAGGGACTCGCTAGGTACATGAGGTCAACCCCAACTACACTTGGACCGGTGAATCATGACTGGCATAATCATAATTCTACTACAATGAGATTTTGGAAGACATTTTACTCTGTGATGCTGAAGTGATCTTTTTATAGCTACGTCTTGTGAAGCTTTGGCAGCTATACGTGGCTGTCACATTGAAAAGCTTTTGTCCCCAATTTCGAGGATACGCCGGAAATTTACCTATGTTCTCAGTTCTTTGCCATATTTTTTTTTAATTTTTTGACCTATGTAGCTTATCCTTTTTAGAGTTTATGGAGGATCTTGTTTTAGTGCATTGGAATGCTCCTTATAAGGAACGTTATGCTGACTTGGATTTCCTACTCTTCATGAACTCATTGAACATCTTGTGTGTTTAGAAACCTCAGGACTAGGCACCTTGAGTGTTTGAGTCTTATGTGATGCCGGTTGTGTAACTTAAATACGTTGGTTTGATCTTCTTGTATTTTTTAACTGAGGCTTTAGTTGTTGATGAGGTTATGCCTTGTAGATGTAATGTAAAGAAACAGCAGATAGTGGCTGTGAGTAGAGTTCTATGTGCCTTGGTCAAGCATATACTGCTTCCTAGGAAGAGGCGGTCTTTTGTGCATATTGTTCTCTTATGCGTTTCTCCTGCATGAACATGACACTGCTTTTAGTACTAGGGTTTCAGTACTAGCTTATTCACGACTCCTAAAATCACAGTAATTAAATGATTCTCTGTAAGCAAAAGACCGGTAGAGGAAGGTGAGGCAGTTGCATTGTTTTGCCTTTTACTGCTAGAGTGTGTATCTCTGTGTGTTCTTCTTTCTCATATAGTAATAAAGGCATGCTGATGGCTGGAACATGTCTCAGGCTGTTGTTGCCTTTTTTAAAGCAGTTGGAGATCGATGGACCGTACCATGGTCAGGGGAGACTATATTACAAGTAAGTTGTTCTCTTCAAATATTTCCTCATGAAGTATAGCTGCACATTAAAGCTATTAGCTGTCTGTTTTTGTCCGATATTTTTAATAACAAATGCATACATCATCAAATGCGTACAGCTTATTTGAGAACTCTATAATTGTATAAAATTTTCCTTTATGGTTTCTATATCCCCTTTTCTGGTTTAAGTATCTGAACTGGAACAAGATGCGCTTTTTGCATGGTATCGTTTTATCTGTTCTTCTGTGTGTACTGTGTGAGGGGCATTGCCCTTTTCTTCATTTCTATGGTTCCAATCTTCCAGATGAATTTGTAGTATGGATGTTTTCTACTAGATGCAGAGACATGTACATTATGTTTTTTTTGATAAGGAAAAAGAGTAAAATATATTAGACTGAGAAATGTACAAAGGGATGGATGCAAGCAGGCATCCTACAAAAGAGTTATGTACACCCAAGATGGAACCTATCCACAAAATCAATTACATCAAGAGACATGTACATTATGTTGTGTGTGTGTGTGTGTGTGTGTGTGTGTGTGTGTGTGTAATCAATGAGAGCATTCTGATTGTCTAGGAAAAATCTAGTGAGCCCCTGCATAGTTTGCCTGAGATATTTTCTTCTTGCCTTGTATTCTGATCTTTTTCTAAGGTAAGTGTGGAAAAGTAGAGCATAAAGTGTGAATATTCTGCTCAAGAATTTTAAGAGAACACTTGCAGTTGCAACTTCTATTATGTAGCTCTCTGGGATTTGGATGAGCCTGCAGGAATCTTAGTTGGAAAAGAAATCGATCACGTGAGAAATTCACCTTTTGAAAAGAAAAAATCTCATGTAACGGTTACCATCCCACTGTGGAGTCCTTGAGACCGTTGTAGGAATAGATAGCTTTTACTGATCCTTGAGCACAGTATGTCTGGCATTAAAGCCTGACATAGTTGCAACACTAGACAATGCACAATAGCAAGTTGCTTGTGTGAGTGCTGGCACGTCTTTTGGTTCAAGTTCGTAGTGACAGCAACTGCTTCTATGGTATATTAAATGTTTTCTGTGTGAGACACTTGGTATTTGATGAGCTCTGCGAAGACGGACTTTGTAGGAAGGCATATATTTTTTGCCTGCTCATATGTTCTCTTGCATTGTTCCGAATGCATACTTGTACCCTTCTGTGATTCTGCTTGTGGGGTGGGAATCTGTGGATACTAACTGAACCACTTTCTTTGATGTTCCCTGTTTGCTGAGGAAGCCGTGACCGTTTTTGCTTCAAATGTGGATGATATATAAGAAGTCTGTCCAACATATTAGATGATCTTTGTTGATAGGTTATGCTGTTATGGATTGCCTCGTTTTGGTTTGTGGGATCTTGGATGATGCCATTTGCGGCCCACATGGCTGGCTTCAGTAAGGAGTCCTTGACGTATAGAGGGCAAGCATTATACAGCCTTTTGACCGATGTAACCGAAGGCCTAGCAGGGATTGCAATCCTATATCGATGCCTTTCTCGTTTTCGTCCTCTTCCACCAGGATGGTTCAAGTTCAGCCTAAGAGGGAATTGGCATCTTGATGTTGCCCTTGGATGCCTCATGTTTCCTTTGGTCAACCGGATTTCTCAATTCAATCTCGACCTGCTACCTCTTCTTCCTTCGACGCCTGTCACTCTATCAAGTGTTGAACAATCTATCTTAGCTCGTGATCCCATAGCAATGGGATTGTACGTGGTGGTTGTTTCGGTATGTGCTCCAATATGGGAGGAGATTGTCTTCCGGGGTTTCCTTCTCCCCTCCTTGACGAAATACATGCCCGTTTGGTGCTCAATTCTGGTAAGCTCAGTTGTCTTTGCTCTAGCGCATTTCAATGTACAGAGGATGCTTCCACTTATACTTCTAGGGGTGGTAATGGGTGCTCTCTTTGCCCGGTCGAGGAACCTTGTGCCCTCCATGTTGTTGCACAGTCTCTGGAATGCATTTGTATTCTTAGATCTAATGAAGTGAGACCTCCAAGGCTTCAATTTGGCCGCAAATGTAAAGCAATGACTCATTGGCTCCTGCGATTGAAACATAATGAATTAGATTTTTGTTGTATTTGCTTCTGTCTTGTACAAGTTATAAGCAAATTCTTCAATTATTTCCTTGTACTTGTAGCTTACATCAGTGATGAACTTAAATGAAATTGGTCTCCTCAATTTGCTTTTCTATTTGACTCTGGAATTGTATCCACATGGCCATATTGATAGCGTATTGCTTTTTGGTACTCTCATACAAGCTGGAAAACTGGGACATTTCATTGCCATGCCAGCATTGTTGTAGTTTTTCATGATTAGTTGAAGCAATTGAGTCGTAAATAGTCTCTTTTTTTTTTTTTTTTCTCTGGGGGTTAAAAAAGGGCGGGCTGGCAGAAATAACATACTACTTCCGTCCTATAAAAATTATCTTTATTAAAATTAAGATTCGGTTTTTGTGAGACATAAATGAGACCCTTGTTTAAGGAGAAGTACTTTGTAACGGAGGGGAAATACACTTGTACAAAGTAGTGGAGTACTCACCTTCTAAATTAGAGGTTAAGGCCTTAAGGGTTCAAGTCTCACCACTTGCAAGGGTTTGCTTACCCAGACTCCCTCGTGATGCAAGCGGGCAAGCTTACCTTTCATTGTGGAAAAAAAAAAGGGTGGTTTGTGATGGAGAAAATCTCATAGAGACTGTAAAATTATGTACACATTGACTTCGTAGCACTAGCCCTGTTGGATCCATCACAAGTCGTTAGTACATGTTATTAGTGTTTCTATCCTTACATTCCAGGATGGAGCTTGCTCAATACCATTATCTTAACCTTGAGGGAAGAAAACAAAAGGATAAAGAGCGATATAGTAGAAGAGTGTCAGTTTCATCATTTTCATTTTTAAAAAATTTAAAAATATAATGTGACTCGTATTTATATTGGCTGACTAAATTCTTTTTTTGTTAATCTGATTAGTTACCATAGGCACTTAATTCTTCTCTTTTAAGCATAAGATGAGGTAAATTTTATGAAGGTAAATTCCTGATCTTGTAATATTTGTTTTATGATTACTGTTAATGATAAAGTTAAATATATTTACTGTAATCAAATAACAGACCCAAAAAATGGTTTTGTCAGAAGTGGGATTTGAACCCACGCCCTCACTAAAAGGACCAGAACTTGAGTCTGGCGCATTAGACCACTCGGTCTTGAACCACGAAGCTCGAGGGGAATACAATACATACACATACACAAAGAACAGAATTCTACGTACATGATTGTGTGTGTGCAGTCATTGTCCAATCCAATGCACTATACTGAGTACTACACAAACTACTATGCATAATATTTGATTTGATATTTCACGCTTACTTGCCACTTCACTTTTACGTGCCCAACTAGCAACATTGGCCAGGCTTCCAACTAGTTTACTCTCTGATGATCTTTCCCTCATATCTCGCCGTGTTCTGTATCTATCAGTCAGCTGCTTCGTGGTTTCTGCTTTGGAGATTCTAAGTGCTTTTGGAGCTTTGTGAATCCTAACTGCAATGACTCTGGTTTTGGATAAACTTGTGAATAGTATGTATCTTGATTTAGGGGTTAAAACTGATGCTTTTTAAAGTTCAAGTTTCCTTCAAAAATGTTAAAATTCAATTTCTCCGTCCTCATTGTATTGCAGTAAACTCTTGTTCACTACTTGGTTCAATAACTTTTTCAATTCACATGTTTTACGGTCCATTTACAAAAAGACAATACCCCCTCCTCCAAAGATTTTGTAAAATTTTATGCTTTTAACACATGTCTCAATTCAAGTATTATATGCACTATTATTAGGTTCCAAGTACTACCAAAAGTTTTTGAAATGATCCTCAAATTTATGAACATATTTGAACAAATCGTATGGATGGATAAAGTGGATGTTACTAGATTAGAACAGAACTTTATTTTGGTCATGTTAAACTTAAGCTGACTCGGTTTTATAGCTAAGTACTAAATTCCTTGCGGACTCAATAAAAAGAAATGATTAAAACTTATATTTTACAACATGTCAACATATATCGACCGAAGAATCATACCAAACATATCAAGCTTATCCAAATTACACAGATTTAATGTAATTTAACTTAACATGAGTTGAACATTAACTGAATCATATTTGAGGACTCGTCAAACCGACTCGATTAAGTTTTACTCGTGGCCTAGGTCCCTACTCCTCAGTCAAGAAATTGGTCCTGCCGAATCTTTTCCTCACGTATGGGCCAAGCCCCAAGGTATGCTCCCGCCCGGTTCGTTCGGGCATCAATGATGACAAGGACAGCCAGGAGATGACACGTGTAATTTATACAGCCTTTTTTTAAACTTTTCTAAATTTTAAAATAAAATTTGCTCTTAATTTATTTGTTATGGTATTACAGTATTACTATACCCACGCCCTCTGCCTCTGCAAAAGCAGCAACCGCCTTCTCTCTCTCTCTCTCTCTCTCTCCCCCCCCCCTCTGCATCTCCCACCACTTTGTCTACCAGTCGCTAATCTTCACGCCCTTTCTCTCTCTTCTTCATCTTCTTCAAACCCTAATCTCTCTCTCTCTCTCTCGCTCGCTAGGAGATTAAGCGGAAGAAACTGAGGAAGTAGGAAAATTGCTGCTGAGATATCAGAGAAAAGAAGAGAGGGAGATCTACTGAATTCCGTTGATCGTTCTATGATTTGCTCTTGAAGTTTGAAATTATGAATTTCTGACTGTTTTAAGTGGAAAAGAAGAAATTTCGCGGTTTTTCTGGAAAATTTTGATGATTCAAGATCATTTTGTGACTGATCTCTGCTTTTGAACTTATTTTCATTCAAAAACAAGTAAATCCTGCAAGCATCTGCACTATTTCTTGTTTGTCTTTGTAATTTCTTCGAATCGGCAAGCAGAGATTTTCTGTGCGATTTTTGGGCGCGAAATTTTTTGAACTCTGCTCTGTGTTTGTGTTGTTAGTGGAAATTAGGGTTTGAGCGGCGATTTAGCGAGAGAAAGTGTGAGAAGAGTGAGAAAATGGAGCAGAAACACCTTCTGATGTCGGCGGTGGGAGTCGGAATTGGCGTCGGAGTGGGGCTTGGGTTGGCCTCCGGTCAGACGATGAGCAAATGGACGGGGACGGCTTCTCCTTCGAACGCCATAACCGCCGAGAGAATGGAGCAGGAGCTGCTAAGGATGATCATCCATGGAAGAGATACTAATGTCACTTTTGATGAGTTTCCGTACTATCTTAGGTAATACGAATTCATTTCTCTCTATGTTGAGGAGTCGTTTTCAGTGGATTAAGAAAAGCGCACATTATAAACTTCAAATTGTTTCCGACGCTCCTGTTATTTTCGACGTAATCTGAGCAATTATTTACGGTCAGGCATTACCGGCAGCGTGAATTGGGGATATGCATGATAAGTGGTTATACAACACTCCATTGTAAATAATTGCTGAGAAGGTCTGGTCAGAGTGATTTGCCTTTAGGAATTAATATTGATCTTGTTTATGTATAAAAAAAATTAAAATAACTATTGATAAAAAAATAAAATAAAAATATAAAATAACTTAAATTTTGTTTCCCAAGAATTGCATAATGGATGAGAATGATAAACACGAGCAATGGTTTCACATGCTCTGAAGATCTGTACTCGGTAATTCGTGCTGGTGTTTGAGAATTGTGGTAATTGTCCTGCCTAACAATTAGTGTCTGATCTACTATTCTTCTTGAGTTCGTGTAATTTTGAGATTTGAACAGCCACATAGAACCATTTTAGAAGTGCTACTTTGACCAAGATGTTTCTATTTCTGAGTAGATTCTTATATTGTTATTATTATTGTACTCGATTTGTAATTAGTAAGTTGAAAGCTTAACGATCCCATTCCATAAAGTATTGCATAGTTTCTTGTAATGGGACTGATCCAAGTAAGAGTTGATAGTGGTCTAGCTGTTATCATTGTCTGTTAGTAGGGGCATGCATCAGCCCAACCTGGTCTAATGGACTCCATGGGACCGAATTGGCTGAAATTTTAGAACCAAGGGCTGTACAAAGTGGTGGAATGAAGAAGAGGGAAAATTAGCTGAAATTTGGGACTAAGGGCTGGATCTTTTTCATCCAGTTGGTCCTCTTCCATGGTGATTTGGACCTAGTAAACGCTATACCTAAAAGGATTCAAAAAGGGAGTTTTTGATCTGGCTTTGCCAGGTAGTTATTTTAATTTTTTTGAAGGAGTTTAATCTTCTTGAAGAATAGAGGCAGCTGCCAAAGGGCACAAACTAGACCTGACAAAAACTGACCCGATCCGAATGTTTGATCCGAAACCGCCTGAAAACCTGATTCGAACCTGCCCGAAAATTTTGGGTTTTGAATACGATTTTCTCGACTCGAACCCCAAATAAACCGAAACCCAAAAACCCGCAAATTAGCGGGTCAAACCCGACCAGAATCCGCCCGCTTGACCGGAACATTATATCCTTTTTTTTTAATTATCTTTCATTTATCCTCTTGACAATAATGGTTATTCATTAAATCAAATTATTTAGAGAGACATTATATATTATCGCATCCCCTCACAAATTAAACAATAGTACTATTATTTTTTCAACTTCATTATCATAAAATAACATCATACGCAACTTATAATTTTGACAATTTAAAAGAATATGTATGAAATGATGTGAAGTAATGATCTACTTTTAAGAAAATCAAACAAAATAAGCCAAATACTAAAAATCCGTAAATCATATCATTATACTTTTAGTGAAATGAATTTGTCAAATGTTATTTTAGATAAATTACTTTGCCAAACTCCAAAATTTTGATGTTATAATTAAAATATAATATCTTGTACTTCTCTGATTCCCTTATATTTGATTTCCATTCTAATGCGCCTTCAAGTACAATGCGAGTAATAGAAAATGGGCCGACTATATTCGTATTACGGTTGACCTCTTAATAAAGTATACCTAATTCGGTAATGGTGGGTTGGTTAACAAAGATATTGAATTATTGAATAAGTTATTAGCGAGTCAAGCTACTCCAACCAGTTAAGTTGCTCTAGACGGGTTGGCCATTAATGACCTGACCTATTATTGACTTTAATTTAATGTAGCGGCTGATCCGTCCAACCTAAAGGTGACCCAACTCTCATATATAACGTTCATGTATCATATGAAAAATTTGAATATTTTTAATATTCTTTTAAAAATTATAATTACCAAGTTTTTTCATTAAATAATGATGATTTTCTACAATAAATAAGCCCAACTTTTAATTTTGAAAAAAGAAAAATAATTACCAAAAAGGCGCTCTAAATCCGTTGGATCGACCCGTAACCCGCGTAACCGAAATACACCCGCACGTATTTTATCCGAATCCGAAATACACCCGCTCGTATTTTATCCGAATTCGAAATACACCCGATCCGTGTTTAACCCGAACTGAATATACCCGACCCGTATTTAACTCGCCTGTCCGAATTGACAGGTCTAGGCACAACTATGAATTAACTATTCGAGGCAATACTAACATATGTTGATTCAAGTGGTTTGACAATTGCTCACTTTAAGCAAGATTTTAGGTTTGAGTCTTGTGAATGAATAGATATATTATGGGAGAGCTCTAGCCTTTATGGGCCAACATTATAGTTCGTCTTTGATGAACATATGCCCAATGGCCACCAAAAAAAATAAAAAATAAAAACTAATCAACTACTATGATTCGTGAAACTTGATAAATTGATTTTAACAAATAAATTATGTGATCGACAATAGATATTAAACCGATGAGATCTTAGTCAAATGGTTATGATTGAGGTCATGAGTACATTAAGTCTTACGTTTGATTCACTCTTCCCCTTGTATTGTACTTGGCTCATTTGAACAAAAGAAATTAAAAAAACAACAGGCATTATAAAAATCATTAGGGATGTGGTTTGGACGTGAAGTTTTTGTGAGGTTTTTTTGGGGGGGGGGGGGCGTCTTGTGGAAGCAAAATTTTAAGAAAACAAAGGACAGACACCAACATTGAGTTACACAAAGATTGAGTTCCATTGAACTGTTGAACCATGGACTGGATTGTACACAATCAGGCAGGTGCGGTCAAGGTCTGGCTAGCCTTATGCAGTTCCCATCCGAACCAAACAGTACACTCCACCTGTTAATACAATGATTATTGTGCATTAGTTGTAATTATATTGCTAGGTGAACCTACTTTGTGCAACTGTGCTTGAGAAAACTGGCATGGCTTACTTTCAGTTTATCCTTTTCAGTCTGCATTTGAAGCATGAATAATCAGTAGTTTCTATGAAAACAGCAGAAAGTAATTTGATGCGCCTAAGTAGTTTCACCATGTGTTCTTTCTGCTTCTGTGGAGAAAAGTAGTGCTAGATAGGACTCAAGATTAATGCCTGAGTGCAAGATTAAAGGCTCCTATTTTTCTTTTCTTCTTCTTTTCTGGCTTTTTTGCCCGGGGGGGGGGGGTGAGGGTTGGGATTCCGTAGATATGGAAAGCCACAGCATGGGTCAGAAAAACGTATCCTACTGAGTAGCAGCAATGTGATTGCTGTATGACTGAATGTCATACATGATTGGTGCATTACATCTATGCTTGTTTATTGCAAGGAATCTTACCTGTGTGCAGAGATAGCAAATTAGCAACTTGTTTATTATTAGAGATGCAACTTGGTTCTAATAGTGAGTCTTGCTAATCATTTTTTGGTTTTCTCACATGATCAGAACATACGATGCTTACCTTTTAATTTATTTATGGTGAAGTCTGAAAATCCTTACCTGATTTGTTGCATTAACAGTGAGCAGACAAGAGTTCTGCTAACAAGTGCTGCATGTTTCTATTTGAAGAAAGGCGACTTCTCCAAGTATACTCGCAACCTTGCTCCTGCAAGCCGAGCGATCTTGCTCTCAGGACCAGCTGGTCGGTCTTCCTGCAAACTTGCATTGTTCAAATGGCATGTTTTGTTGGCTGTTCCAGGTTAAACTTATCTAAGCTATGTTTATACTGTGCAGAACTTTACCAGCAAATGCTTGCGAAGGCATTAGCGCATTTTTTTGACGCAAAATTGCTTCTCTTAGATATAACTGACTTTGTGCTGAAGGTGAGTATTTGCCGCCTAGAAGGGAAGAGTGATGAGGAAGGGATGCTAGTGAGCGTGTAAAATAGGCTGTGAGATATTGCTAGTATAGTGCACAGGGTGGAAGAGTTACTAATAGTTTTCCCCCCACCCCCAATTTCCTGCAGATTCAGAGCAAGTATGGTGTCAATAATGAAGCTGTAAGTTTGATATGCTTCCTTCCCAGCCTATATATGTGATCACCACCTGCATCATTATACCTGAAGTTTGTGATGTTTCATTAATCTCATGGGGTTTTCTGGTTTTATAGTCTATCAAAAGATCTATATCGGAGACTACCCTGGAGCGCCTCTCCAATTTAATCGGATCTTTTTCTGCGCTGCCAGGGAAGGAAGAGGCCAAAGGTGAAATTTTTCTATGTTTCGATGCGCTATGGGATCGTAGTATGACATATTTGGAACTTAGTTTCAAAAATCATACGTGGATGTTAGTTTTAGGAGCACACCTAAAGGCTAATTGAGACGCGAGGATCAAATTATTGCTCATTGTCCCCAGTCATTGCCTCCCCATTTCATTTCAAGCGAGGGTGCAAGGTGCCTTCTGTGCCTTATTTGTGGGAACTTTAGTGCGGATACATGAGCTAGTGGACCATCAAACTTCTGAATTTTTTTATAATTTATTTTTAAGTAGGGCAGTTGATTCAGTTTGTAAACACCCATAAATAATTCCCTGAAATTTCGTCAAATTAATAATAAACTGAAGATTCCAATTAATATAAATCCTAATGTTTGAATCACATGAGCATAGTCGCTAGGAGAGCTTTGAATCCAACCCAACTTTTTAACTCTTCACAGTTCAGCTTTTCTACTGGAAAAGGAGTAAGAATTTTTACGAGAAAGATTGCAATATTAGAAGTATAGGACATTAATTTTTGGGCCTTTCAGAGAGCAATTGGCATTTAGTTTTTGAGGGATGCGCAAAGCTTTACCTGTGGTTTGGATCCTGGACTTCAGGACTGTACCCTTTGCACAATAGTGTGACTTGTGCCTTTTTACAAAACAGTCTTGAGAGCCTCACTGTATCTTCAAAGCCATTTAAGCTATTCAAAACAGTTGTTTGCTTTAAACCTTGTGACCCTGTGAGCCTTAGTGTGCCTGTTGAAAGAGTGTGAGAGGCTCTTGTTCTGTACCTACAAATCCTCTTAGGATGTCTGAACATTCCTCATAACAAGGTATGATGGTTTCTTCTTTTGCACCATGTGCAAATATTAAGTGTGCTTATTAGGCTAAAGGGTCTTGGTGATGGTTTTCGAAGCACTTGAACCTATTCAGATGGTCCTAGAATACCCTAAAACATTTTGTGCGGTTACCAGGAGCATATAGCTGTAATTTGACTACTATTGAGACATTGTCTGAAAAATAGCTCTAAACTATGTAGACTAGGCATTAATAGCCTTTGTTTTCGGCATCGTGTGAGCTGTCCCCGCTCGACCTCCGAAACCTTTTAGGACATTCCCAAGTATCCCTTTAAACAATTGCAATTGGTGCAATGGCTTCGTGGTGTCAGGATATTTATTTTGAAGTATAATCCCAATATGCCGAAGAAGAGTAGGTCGTCAGGGTGTATTGTGCGCTGTCAATTATTATCAACAATAATACTGCCCATTGTGGATATCTGCTGAGCAGGTTATGGAAGATCCAGAGAGGTAATTTTACCCTGGTTTCAGAGAGGCACATGCCGAGGGACACCTTCAACTAGCGATTGTGATCCCATGGACCCCAGATAGATTTTAGAACAGCATGCCTTCACAATTTAACAAATGCTCGGGCCTGTTCCTCAAGATCATGAAAAGTATTTGTAGCGATCTTTTTCTTCTATGGTCTCTGAGGGTTCAAGAGGAAACCCTTATGAAAATACCCTCCTAGGCAGTTTCTTGAGGGTTGGGGTCTTTAGAGGCGGCTGCTGTTGATCTCTGAGGATGTGTTTTACCCCCCTATAAACGATTTCAATGAGCATGATGGTTTTGTTGGCACTGACCCTAGATATTTTAGCATGATCTCAGAAAGCCGATCAGTGGTTAAGGTGTGAGGGATATGACAAGTGCATATCATATAAGCATAAAGGTTTCTTCTATTTTGATAAATGCATGTCATGAAAGCATTAAAATTTCTTCAAATTTGTTTAGCCATTCATGTAATCCCACTTTGATCAGAGCCCTAATTCCATAAAATTATTTCAAATTCAACCTCAAATTTGTTTTCAAAATTACATTACGGTATACTGGGTAGTTAGAAATCTTCTTCTACCACCTATGTATAGATGTATCTATTCCACAAGCCAGTATTTTCATGTTGATGTCTCTGATATATGAGTTTGATATAGGCACATTACGTCGTCAGGGCAGTGGGATTGACATTGGATCCAGGTATAGTCATAGCTTCCATGTATGCATTCTGTTTTCGAATTTGGTCATGTGCTGCTAATGCTGTGTTTCTGTGGTTCAGGGGCGTTGAAGGAACAGCTTCAAATTCTCCAAAGCTTCGCAGGAATGTTTCTTCCTCATCTAATATTAATGAATTACCTCTGCAGGGCTCTCCAACAAACCCAGGTCCAGCTTTCTTACTTTCTGTGAAAATAATTGTATCTTTCGTCATTGAGACTACTGCGTCAGATTCATAGTTATTCTATTGTTGGGAATTTTGACTTAGCTTTACTCCTGGTCTTTTTCTGCAAGTATTTCAAAATAAATGCTCTTTCCTGTAAGCTTCAATATTTCATTTAGCTTCTGGTTTGATAAATGTGTAACCTTGCACCCTCTTTTAAGATGTTTAGTGAAATTGCTATGTGTACTCCATGTACATTCCTGTCGTGCTTGCTAATAGCATTGCAGAAAGTCATTTACGTTCTGCACTTTGCGTCTGGCTATTATCTTTTTCCTTAAAGAATAGTTTTAAATCAAAAACTTGCTTCTTAATCTGATTCATATTTCTCTGTATAATTGATCAGTGTTTCACTGGCATGACATGGTATGCAATGCTTGGGAGGATTATGCGTCAAACTTAAGCTTGGCATCTATTAAGTGATGAATTAATAGTTTTTTGTGGACTAAAAGCTTATAAATTGCAGTGTAGTTGGTCAAGTTTTTGAATTTCAGGCATCATGGAGTTCTTGCTAGTTTAGCCCAATCCTCCTAGTTTAGCCCAATCGTTGAGGAGAGAGATCCTTTTGAGTGCCTTGTGGAAGCTCGGTGGGTGGAGCTTTTTGAAAGTTGTGAGGACCACAAGTGGTTAGAGTCAGCTATGCCCATACATATATAGAGACCAACCAGTTCTCACTGTTTCTGCATTTCGTAAAGTGATCCCATACATGCATTTAGCTTTTTTTCTTTTGGGTTGGACCAACAGTTTCCTATTCTTTTTCTTCAGCTTCCCTAAAGCGAACTAGCAGCTGGTCCTTTGATGACAAGCTACTTATCCAGTCACTTTACAAGGTAGGTAACCATAATTTCTTGTAATTTCTGGATATTCAACATACACTCTTGTATCAATAGGACATTTGACATACATTGTTTTCCAAGAATATTCATGTGTTGCATTGTTGTGGATAATTATGCCTTCTGTTCTGGACAGGTTTTGGCTTCTGTATCTAAGACGTTTCCTATCATTCTGTACGTCAGAGATGTTGATGTGCTCCTGTTCAGATCCCAAAGGCTATACAATTTGTTCCAGAAAATGTTGAAGAAACTTTCAGGGCCAGTACTTATACTAGGTTCAAGGATAACAAATTTGGATAGTGATGAAAGTGAAATTGATGAAAGGCTTGCTGATTTATTTCCTTATAATATTGAAATTAAGCCACCTGAAGATGAAAGTCATCTGGTTAGCTGGAAGTCTCAACTGGAGGAGGACATGAAGATGATTCAGTGTCAGGACAATAGAAACCACATTATCGAAGTCCTTGCTGCAAATGATGTTGAGTGTGATGATCTTGGTTCCATCTGTGTGGAAAACACTTTGGTAATCAGCAAATACATTGAAGAAATAGTTGTATCAGCGATTTCTTATCATTTGATGAACTGTGAGCATGAATATAGGAATGGGAAGCTCCTGATTTCTTCTAAAAGGTGTGCTATTCTTTTGTTGTTATTTACCCTTTGGCCACCTAGGCTTATTTGGGTAGTGCTTTCTGTATAGCTTCTAGTATCTTGTTGTACCATTTTGCAGTTTGGCCCATGGGCTAAGCGTGTTTCGGGAAGGCAAGTCAGTTGGCAAAGACGCTTTAAAGCTGGAATCCCGAGCTGAGCTGTCAAAGGTATGCTATTAATCCGATTCTAAGTATCACAACAGGAACTGACGGCCTTACATGAGGTCTGCTGCAACTGTAGGAAACTCGAGGGGTGAATCCAGAAGCAAAAACTGAAGGTGCAGGAGCTTCAGAAAAGAAAACTGGAGATGGTTCTGCCTCTACAGCAAAGGATGCTGATAATGCTGCAGCAGCAACAGTAGCTCCAAAAGTCCCTGTCAGTACAATTTTATCATTTTCCCTCCTTTTGATGGGTTTAGGTGGTTGTCATTTCTATTGTTTTTCCTAATAGCAATATGTTTTTACAGAGTAGATGGAGCTTATAAAAGAGAAATCATGACTTTGATATGTTTGTGTTGAATGTATGTGTGGTTGCTGTCATATGTTTTACAAACAGCTGTGACGCCGGAATCTGGTGTTTAATCACTATATCTGGTCTCTCTTCGCAACCCCCCCCCCCTTTCAAAAAAAAACAGAGAAAAGGGGGGGGGGGAAGGAAAGGAAAAGTGAAGACGGTAAATTAACTTGACTTGGTGCATCTCATTTATGCCGGACAGGAAGTGCCTCCTGACAATGAGTTTGAGAAGCGGATAAGGCCAGAAGTCATTCCAGCCAATGAGATTTCTGTGTCCTTCGCTGATATTGGCGCCCTAGATGAAATCAAAGAATCTCTGCAAGAACTAGTGATGCTTCCTCTTCGTAGACCAGATTTGTTCAAGGGAGGACTATTAAAGCCTTGCCGAGGAATTCTGCTTTTTGGACCTCCTGGAACTGGCAAGACCATGCTGGCTAAAGCCATTGCCAAAGAGGCTGGAGCAAGCTTTATAAATGTATCCATGTCTACTATCACATCTAAATGGTTTGGTGAAGATGAAAAGAATGTAAGGGCATTGTTCACCCTAGCTGCCAAAGTCTCCCCAACAATTATCTTTGTGGATGAAGTAGACAGTATGCTTGGGCAGAGGAGCAGGGCTGGTGAGCATGAAGCTATGCGAAAGATCAAAAATGAGTTTATGACCCACTGGGATGGGCTCTTGACAAAACCAGGAGAGCGGATCCTTGTTCTTGCTGCAACCAACAGGCCATTCGACCTTGATGAAGCAATTATTCGGCGTTTTGAACGGAGGTAAATGTCGGTAATATCTACATTTGTCGATTAGCTAATCAGCTAGGCGAAACCCTAAAAGCGGAGTCATGTCAGCTACATGATAATTGTATTAGAATGGCCGCAGCAATATAAGAACAGGAAGAACAGTGCTCTAGTGACTTGTATTTTTATTTCCCAGGATAATGGTGGGGTTGCCATCTGTCGAGAGCAGAGAGAATATCTTGAGGACCCTTTTGGCTAAAGAGAAGATAGAAAAAGAGCTAGATTTTAAGGACATTGCTACAATGACAGAAGGATATAGTGGAAGTGATCTGAAGGTTAGTAACTTTTGCATGTGTTACTCGTGTAGTCGTGTGCCATCTTTATTTATGTGTAGATGTCTGGACTTCGTGGGTAATGGCTGCTGACATTTGCAAGCATCATTATGTGAGCAGAATCTCTGCACAACAGCTGCTTATCGGCCTGTTAGGGAGTTGATACAGCAAGAGAGGTTGAAAGATATGGTGAGACTACACTTTGTAAAAGATTACCTATCTAGCTCTGTGTGTATAACTTCTTCCTGTTCTAATAGAAATTCTGCCTTGTCAGGAAAAGCAGCAGAAATCTGAACAAGGACAAAGTTTGGATGGTGGGCCAAATAACAAAGAGGTCAAAAAGGAGCGAGTGATTTCACTAAGACCTTTAAACATGGAAGATTTCAGGCAGGCAAAGAACCAGGTACAATTCTTTCTGCTTTGTCCTCAAGATGAATGTCATTCCTTTCGCCAGTTTGTCCAATATTCCACTTTGTTATCACCGACATTCTTAGTTTTGAGCTACGCGTGTTTCGCAGGTTGCTGCCAGCTTCGCCTCAGAAGGGGCAGTGATGAACGAGCTGAAGCAGTGGAACAGTCTCTACGGGGAGGGAGGTTCAAGGAAAAAGGAGCAGCTTACGTACTTTTTGTAAGCCTCCATCTTTAGCAAAACTCACCTCTTATCAACTTGTTCAGCTGTTCTCTGGTTCAAATGGTGAGGTGAAAAGCTTTGACTTCACTTTTCCCCTCAAACAGAGTCGCTAGTTTCCATGCATGCAAACATGATGCCCGAACTGAACTAAGTTTGTAGCTTTTAAGGTTGGAGATTCGGTGTCTCTGTAGATGAAAGTAGTAATCAAGATTTTACCTTCTCTAGACTGATCCTAGGTTTTTTTATTTGTTTTTTTTATTCCACTAGAATGTTAAGAATGTGGTGGATCATAACTCCAGCAGGCTGTGGAGATTGTCGTGGGATGGTGTTTGGTAAGAATCTTTGAATCTATTTATCGGTGGTAGTATGAAATTAGTTCACTGTAGTGCCTTTTGACACTTCAGGATTGCCCGTGACCAGTTTTAAGATACGCTTCATTGTTTACGAACTTAAAGTCCAGGAAAATTGTCCACTATGAAGTATCAACTGAAAGCTTCGAAGTGGAAATTTAGGTATTTGTGGGGAGCTTATTGCTTCTCGTGGATATTGTCATCATGGGGCATGGATCTACCTTCTGTAAGAAGGTTTCGGTTCAACTCCGAGAGTTGTCGGACAATCCATTTCCCTATATCGTTTGCTCCTGCGTATGTGAAACTTCTAGTTTGACTATGTATTCAATTAAAAAAGAAGAGAAAACTTGATAAAAACTGATAGACTAGACACTTGGTTTAATTGATGCGAGTAACGTTTTATTCATGCTTGGTTTAATTGATGAGATGGTCAAGCTGGTCAGCTTTTAATCCGGTTCATGACATCTTGTCTAAATGAATCCCTCAACAAAAGGCATCAACAAGCCAATTTTAGAACTGATTTGAAAGCTGCGCCAGACTGACCTTTATGCAATTGTATTATCGATTAATTTTGGGTGATACGGCAAGTTTTGAATGATCTTATGAAAGCATTCTCCATTAGAATCGATCGAACATTTGTGACAACATTGTGCGACACTATATCAAAAATAAATAAGCAACGCATGCAATAAACGAGCTCTCGAAATGTCGGCAATTCTCAACAGTTTTTCTTTTGGGGGGGGGGATTGGGGGAGAGAGGGGCCATTATAAATCCCTTTCTCAGGGTACAAACATGTATATCTTTCAACAGTTTTCCTAAAGTATATTTTTCAACAGTTTTCCTTTTTTCTGAAAAATAATCCCTTTCAACAATTTCCAACAATCCCCCCCCCCCAAAAAAAAAAAAACACCCCCGCAGGATGGTTATGCGAACTGTTGAAAAAGAGAACTGTCGAAAAGAATTCTGACAGAGCAGTAGCAAGGATTCATTAGCAAAGAACGCAAAACTCTTTAGCCCTTCATTTTTGCAATTGGCCTATATGTTCATATTTTATTCATTAGCAAAGAATGCCGAACTCTTTAACATGTCATTTTTGCAATTGGCCTATATGTTCTATGATACGACTTAACTACAGAAGCAATCACTTTACCATGGGGGCAGGAACGGATACCTGGATGAGCACAAAGACTAAATATATATATCAAGCCTAATCATAACTACTCAATTGGTACCAAGATTCAAGAAGGTTAAATTTATCCTGCAACCAAATCATGTCAAGACCTAAGGTTTAGAGCACCGTTACACACAAATTCAGAGTCACTTTTTGTTCTAACATTTTGGCAGCCCTCAGACAGATTGCTGATCACATTATTGTTCAAATACCATTCAGATTTCCCTTCGTATGCCATAAGCGCAAACAAAAGTGTCCAAAACAGAAACCACCGGTTGATACATCAACAATACTACTTTCAACAAAACAAAATGCCCAGCAAACAATATGATCAGAAATCTGAAGAATAGCAAGCAATTGACCAGCTATAATTGATCAGTAGAATAGTTTTAAAAATATAAATCATTTCATTTTATCAGCCACGGCTGGTGGGTTCATGATCATTAGGCTGTGTTGATCGTGTGTAGTATGAAAATATCTACGGCCGTCCTCAATGCGAACCCAAAGCCTTACAAAAATCCAGTATCGAGAGATTCTAGTGCTGACAGAACAAAATTCAATTCATGAGACACACGTACCATGCGGTGGGCTGCCAAAACACCTTATAGCTGTGATTTCGTACCCGCATCAAGCCAACTTCTTGTCTTTCAATGGACCCCTGGGTATCTTGCTTAACACCTTCTCGTCAAGGACTGCATATTGCTTCTTGATCTCAATCATTGCCTTCTCAGCAAAGGCGTCCGCTTGGTCCTCGTATTTCTCATACAGCACAGGCAATGTGTGGAGAAGTAGAAAGCCTGTATAACCGGCACAAACACCGAGCAATATGGCAAAGAAGATGGACAAACATTAGAGCCAATGAAAGTTAGAGTAGAATAAAATGAAATGAAAATGAACTAGACAAATGAACTAGACAAGTAGTAATTGTTTTGCTGAAATTGGAATAGACATTACATATGTAGAACAAAGTCAGGAAGTTGCAGCAAGTGCCCAAGACGGAGAAAACCCACAAGCCAGCAATCACCTGATCAAGGAAAACAGCAGCAATGTGAGTTTAAGTTTAGAATCAGAAGCAATGGTAAAATTAGGAGTAGAAACTTCAGCTCTTGGTGTAAGTTTACGTACAGCGAGAAACTTCTTTAGATCTCTTCCTAATGCGATCTCACGAAGAGATGCAAAACCCCGATTGATCTCAAATCTCAAGGCAGATGCGATATCTAGGACAGGTGCCTCTGGAATGTGTACTTTAGGAATGGCAGGTGGATCCCTAGAAAAAACCCAAATGGGTTAAGGAAAAAGATCTTTCAATGCTAATTCGATCCATCACACAAATCTTGTTAGAAGATTGCAGCTTACTTGTTGATGAAAGTTGAAGCATTGGTCCACAAAAACAGCACAGCAATAGTGAGTATCAAGACATGGCAAATCAGGGTGAGCAAATTGTACTCGAATACTTCAAACAGAGCCCACACAGCGGTGACGGAGCCCAGAATGGCGGCCGAAATTTTCTTGTCTCTCCACAGAAGAATATCCGCAGCTGCATCACAGTCGAGTCAGATCACACATATGCCAGAAGCAGAATCAGAAACACATCATGGAAATAATGTCATAAGCATGGCGAAAAGAACTTTGTTCACAGCTAAACATCGTTTTTGTTGGATCTTTGACATGACTCGGAGCTTAAAGCAGGAAAAATTACAATATCTTTAAGGCACAATTAATTTATTAGCTAAGCTCACTTTTAGAATCTCAATTACTGCTATACAACAGTATGAGCCAGAATCTGAGAAGCTTCTTAGTTCATTTTTTCTTAGCCAAGATTGGATTTCAGATATTACTATAGCAGATTGAAAAGGAAAGCATCATACATAGCAGAATGATGCATAATTACGCACACAAACCAGCAGTTAAACCAGAAAGCGCTAAGAATGGATTTCAGATATTAGTATAGCAGATGGAAAAGGAAAGCGTCATGCATAGCAGAAGGATGCATAATTACGCACACAAACGAGCAGTTAAACCAGAAACGCGTCATGGAAATAATGCCATAAACATGATGAAAAGAACTTTTTCACAGCTAAACGTCTTTTTGGTATCATCTTTGACATGATTAGAGGCTTGAAGCAGGGCAATAGCTTTTTGAGTCACAGTTAAAGTTATTAACTAAGCTCCCTTTAAGAATCTCCATTAAGCCTTAGGAAGCTAAATGAAGATATACATATTCACCATCAGAACATCAGACAACAATTTCCCGTACTACTAAAGAATACTATTAGCTGGCCAACCTGCTGCAATCTGAGAAGCTACTTGAGTTCTTTTTTGTTAGCAGATCCAGAAGGAATGATGCCTTGTTATGCACACAAACAAGCACTCAAATCAATCTTAAATTGAGTAAACAAAGCGTGAAACTGGTAAGAACTCAACTATTTCACCGTTGATCTAATCCCTAATTAAGTCAAACGAAGTCAATTCATACACTAGTCTGCAAGAAATCTCACAGCAAAATCTACGATCGTTTCCGATCTTCTCACATTGAAATCAATCCTAAATTGAGTACTCATGAAACTGGTAATAACTCAACCACTTTACGCTTGATCTAATCCCTAATTAAGTCAAAATGAAGTCATACAGAAGAAAATCTCACAGCAAAATCAACGATCATTTCCGATCTTCTGAAACCTAAATCAAGCAACAGATCTCAAAGCAACAAACGACATTGCAAACCAATGCTTACGAAAATCAAATGAAGCTGAAGAAACAAAGAGGCAAATACGGATCATCAAAATAAGCAAAGCAAAAGCGCGATATCTGATTCGAAAAGATCAATGCAGAAACTGAGCAAGATTTGAGACAAAGAAACGTACGTTTACCACCACCGAAGACCTTGTGAACAGGCTTCTCTCTGCCAAAGAGGCGGAAAACCTTTGATTTCAACGAAGAAATCGTCGACGATTTGTCATCGTCAGAATCGGATGAAGAGGAATCATGAGGGTGGATTTTCTCGACGATCTTCTCCACCATTGCCTCAAGCTTGGATTCCTCGTGGTCCGCCATGGCTAGCCTCTCTCTCTCTCTCTCTCTCCCCCCCTCTCTCTCTCTTCAAAGCTGCCCAACCACGCTAGATTTTCTCTCTCTTCTGAGTATCTTGCGGGGCTTTATATTTCCTCGGGGGGAGTCAAGAGCGAACTGCAGAGCACGAATGAATGTCAGCCGTATAAATGCGACGTCGACTCATTTGCCCGCAAAGACGGGTCGTGGGGCCCTTTCCCCTCCCAAACCATATATAACCTTCTCCCTCTTTTTTTTTTTTTTTTGTTTTTGCTTTTGTTTTTGTGGGATGTAATGTGACCTCTGTCTTCTAGAAATTTCCGTGCCTCTTTTTCCCATCCTTTTCCAGTTTTCCCCGTTTGGTTGTTATCTGTCTTTCATTCTTTCGTACTCTCTCGGTTCTATGTTCTTGAAATGAATTTTCGATCAATGAAAACAATGTTAGGTTCTTCAAAATTGATGTTTGAAGATAGTATGAGATTATAGCGACATATATTTTTGATAATGAATATAAAATGCAGTATTAGAGTTGAAAAAGAATGATACTACACGAGAATACATATCCGATTCAAGTGATAAAGGGAGCTTTGTTAGAAGTCATATTTGTGACATAAAATGAGAGATATTTAAGAAGTTTTCGACCCAAAAAAAAAAAAAAAAAAGGAAGACTTGCTACCACTGAAAGTCAGAGAAGTAATACAAAAATTCCTTGCCAAAAGAAACAAAAATTTTATCTCTAAGTATCGAAGATAGGAGAGGTTGACATCGGTAATAAATGGATCAATCCAATTAATCAGTATTCCAACTTTATTTCAAATTTATCCTCTTATTATAAAATGCTAACCTTAGTCTACACAATATTTACATTTTTACGTGTTTTTTTTCAATCTATTTTCGTCTTTATAATTGGTGTTTATACTCCCCCAAAAAAAGCTCCTTTTTCCACTTGAATAATTATGTCTATAAATGAAAGCGAATCGTCTATCCTTATCTCTATAAGTTTTGGGAACAAGTTTCATTTTGAATTCTGTAAGTGAACATTATGCAAGCAAAAAATTTTAGAAGTCACAAATATTTAAACGTCGTTCGTTTCAGTATTTCTATATTACTTATCAGTTACCCTTGTTGCCGTTTTTAACCACTTGCGACTAAGTTTCATCGTTTCGTACTACTACGTCTTAACTCTACTTACTATTGCATGCCGTTTATTGGTCGGTTTAACCACAAAACGAACATGCGCTAATTATTGTTGAGTGACTTTTGTGCGCAGTCATGGGTGTTCATTTGGTAATGTTGTTTGCAATTGGGCCCTTGAGTTCCATGCATTAAGCCCCACCAATGGGCCTATTCCCACTTTCAGAGCCCATTTCTTCCTATCGTACGACCCACATTGGTGCCCATCCATGTTGGTCTGGTACACACAGAAAGTATATACACCTATATATATATATATATATATATATATATATATATATATATATATATATATATATAATATATATATATATATATATATATATATATATATATATATATATATAAAATGGGAATGAATGAAACGGGTTGGAAATGAATAGAAATGAGTGAGAATGAATACAAAGAAATGTGAGAGATTGAGAAAAGGATTGGGAGTACTGATATCAAGATACGCGAAAGAATGGAAAGAGGTAATATTTTTCTATGAAGAGTGAGAAAGAATTGGAAGGAGTTGAAAGTGATAGGAAAGACTGGAATGTGAGAGTCATCCTGAATTTCCCACGAACCTAACCCAGATATATTGGGCTAGCTCATGGGGCCCACTCAAGTATGTTACGAAAGAGAGATGGTAATTAACGGTATAATCTTGATTTGATATCTAATCAAAGTTTCAAAGAAAGAATTAGTTGGTGTACAGAGCTACATCACTATGTATAATATAAGAGTTGAGGGTCCACATGGCGAACTGTTTAAGTAGGGACATATAAGCTATAGTTAATTGCATTCAAGACATTCTCTATCCCTACATGTGCCCTTTTTGGGATACTTAGATTATGTATTGGAAATTTAGGGTTTGCCCAAGAGTTTTCTCACAATCCCTTTTCCAACAAAACCCGTAATGAATTAGGTTTTATTTCTTTTTTTATAGTTTTATTGGTCCATATCATGACTTTTTTCATAATTTTACGTTATGTTTGAGTCCCTTTTCGTTTTTACAAATCTATCTTTTCCCTTCACATTTTCCACCTTCTAAGGTTTGAGATGTCTGAAATACACTGTACAAATGCTCCCGACGTCATGTACACCATCGTTCAAGCATCCCAATCATTAATAGCTGGTCAATTACTAGATATCAAATCTAGTAGAGTGCATGAATTATGAAAACTTCATAGTTGCGAAGATTACAAATCAAAATGAATCTACTTGCCAAGCAAATCCTGATTCGATTTCCAACCACTTATCTCATAATTAGGTTGTTTTGCATTGCATTTTTTTAAAAAAAAAAATAATCAAAGTTTTGCATTGCATTGGCAACACATTTAACAAATTAATAGATAGTGTATCCCCGTATATTGTTATAGTATGTGGTAATACCGCATCTCCATGTAGACTGGTGTAGTGTAGTGTTAGTTCTATAATATGATAAGTAGTCCAACTCATGATTTATTCATAATTGGCTTCTTTTTTTGGGGGGGGGGGGTGTTTCGCTTTTAAGGTACTTACAAAGTAAGGGATTTTAAGCGGATCACGTGTACATAATTGATACTATCCGGGGCAGTTAATCAGGATGACCCCCCCCCCCCAAAAAAAAAAAAAAAATCTGCCAGAATATGCTATGCATGTAATAATTAGAGAAAATAATTAAAGTGACTTTGAGTGACGACACAAATATAAAATAGTTATTGTGCCAATTTATAGGTGTCAACTCCAATATTTAATGATAATTTTGTGGTGGACAAATTCTCCTTTATTTTGAGGAATTTGTGACCTAGTTACATAGTAATCAAGTCTTGTTAGGCCTAATTTTAATCTTATGTCCTGTTAATCTATAATAACTCTTGCTCTTCCATGATTAACTAGTCAAGTATTGGATCCACAGAAGGAAATATTTCTTAAAGATGGCCTATGGAAGTCACAATATATATACCCTCAATATTGGTAACTTGATGAGCAAATTACGTCCATAACTAATGCATATTCACACAAGTTGTGTTTGCTATGTTCATTGTGCTTAGGGATATGTGCTAGGATGTTTAAGTTCAATTTCAGTTGAATGTCAATCAATTCAATTAGTAATGTATTTTGATGGTTGATTTAAGTTTTCTAAATTCAAATTATATGTGCAATGTTTTTCATTTATGTGTAAAACGTCAAAAACGAATTCATTATTTAAAACTATTTAAGTTCATTGAATATAATGACAACAACTCTCAGTGTACGTTATGTTTAATCTGGCCTATGAAGATTAGGTAGCCTTACTTCTGTAATTATTAGGACAAGTAGAGAAACTGATTTTCAAGAGATCCACAAGAAGATTTTCTAAAAACATTTAAATTCATGGAATTAATGTTCATACTATACATGCAATCAATTTTACCTACGAATAGTTGTTATTCACTATATATCATTATGGTTTTTCTATCACATACCAACTAATGAGCAAAATTTTTTAGGGGGGAAAAAAAAAAATTAAAGTTCAAACTCGAATCAACCTACGTGAAATATTATATACTCTCAAGTAAGCACCAGGCCATAAACAATTCTAGTTGTTAGTGTCTTCATTTTTAGTATATTGAATCTATACATGTTTCAATTTG